>OY720458.1:36804081-37146581 GCA_963082715.1 Harpalus rubripes
TTACCTACTATATCTATATTTATTTTATTTTTATTTTAAAAGCAGGATAATTAGAAACAGCATGTTTTAAAATATAGATATGTATAAAATAAAGATAACCGTAAATTTAAAATAGATAGTCGACTCAAGACACTTCTTTTAAAAACATCAAGACATGGCAATTATTATAATGAATATTTGTAGATCAACAATATAAATATAGTAGAGCCTCGATAATCCGAAAATACACATGATTGTTCAGAGTAGCTAGGCGTTCAAAATCTAGCATGCAAAGTTTTTAGTACACCTACCGTACCGTACCGTAATAGTAATTAACGTATCAAGGGTGTTATAAGAACAATAACGTCTGAGGTCAACAGTGTCGAGGGTCTCTGGCCCGAGATGTGTATGTTGACCGAAAGCATTATTGTCCGTTTAACTCCCGTGGTGCGTTCAACCTCCTACTATAATTTTTAATATTCTACGGATTACAGATCAGAAAGTTTTAATAAAATTTACGGAGTAGGTAGGCTATGAATTCTTTTGCTTGTTTTTTAGGCTTTATCCCAGTATCAATATCATTTTATTAACAACATTACCATAGCAACAACTCATAACACGCTCTAGGGTGTTATTTGGTATATAACAACCCTGCAAGCAGGGTTGTTATGATAATAATAACATGCCAGTCGGACGTTAAGAATATTTAATGTTTTTTCGTGAAAATTAAAAAGTTGAAAAGTTGAATTTTTAATTATATAAATAGTATAATAATATTTATTTCAAACTGTTCTAATTACAGACCAAAAAGTATAAAGTATATTATTTCAACTCTTACAAAATATCTCATCTGCATCTCGTATGTTAAATTTTCTATATAATTTCAGTATAAATATTTATATAAACTATTTTGTATTTTTGTGAAAATAATACCCATATTACTTAGATATACAAATACGTACATGGAACGCTTGAAACTTTATTTTTTTACTATTTAATAAAATATATAATAATTCTCTATTTTATTTTAAAGTATTACAACGTTATCACATTTGATAGATGGGGTGAGTCAGTTTTTACTACAATTTTTGTAAGTTTGTACTTGTATTCGTTGAGTTAATGAAGATGAGATGATGAAGACACACATAAACAACCATACCTTACCCTGGATTCGAACCTAGAACCGCTGGCACGTGAAGCTAGAACGCTACCACTAGTCCGCTTCGGTCGGTTATTTAATAAATATATCATATTTTTAAACACTTATTGTACAATTGAGGCAATAAGAGGTCGCGTGCGATTGTGATCTATTACAGTTCTGACGGTCCGGGTTCTAATCTCAATTAATTCATCCCTCTCTATGTCACATTTTTTATTTGTATTATTACCCAATTAATTCACTTGGTTTGACAATTTCTTTAAAAATTATTATACATATTTATACACTTTAACACCCTTTTAGATCTTAACGCGTTTAACAATAATTCCATATTCTTACTTTTTATAGATAATCATGATTCAATTTCTTCTTCTTTACTATATAATTATTTGTAATAGTAACCTTCATATAAAGAAAACTTTGACTTCTTCAAAACATTTTTATATTTAATTTTATTTCAACTTTGGGCTCTTGTCTTATCGTCATGTAACAGCTTAACAAGCTACCCCAAATAATTATATTATTAAAGATATAATAAAATAATATAAGACAACCATACAAAAGAAAAAGACCACGAGGACGGGGAACATCCGATTAGAGAATAAAATACAGTTATTTTTTAAAATAGAATGGCATATATTTTTATAAGCCAATTCAATAAAGTATGTATTTTTTTCTGAATTCAACCATGTAGGTAATAATTTTATATTCTTACATAACAAAAATATTGAGAATAATTCGCTTTGAATATAAATAAATTATATTTATATAATTATTTTTCAATAGGCATTTAGGCTATGTATGAAAAACTATTGAGCTTAAAACAAAATATCTGTTAATAACTTTATGAAGAGTATTCTTTCTGCAATAGAAGATTTTGTTTTTCGTACATAGCGTACTGAAAAATACATACATATATAAAATCACGCATTTCCCACTTAGTGGGTTAGCACAAACCCGAAAAAATAATAATAACATCAACCACAAAAATAATCACTCTCTCTTTCAACAGCATTCTTACTAACTTGACATCATAGACAATATTCTTCACTCTTAACATATTAAAGTGACCGATTTTCGTAGCGAAATACCGTAACCGGACCACAATAATAGTTACGAAACAATTATCCTTCGCCACACATTCTTGTCTAAGCACACTTCTTTCGCCTCGGCCACATTTATAATCGCATTCATACACTGAAAAATAACTATAAAATAAAGTTTATTTAAATTTCAATTGAATTTTTCTCAATATTTTTGTTATGTAAAGATATAAAATGATTATATGGGTGTTTAAAAAATACTGTCGAATGGGCCTAAAAAATATATGCCATATGCCGTACCATTTCAAAAAATATATGACTGTGTTGTAACTTGAGAGTTGAGAACCACTGGTGTAAAAAAATATTTTCTTCACTAATCGGATGTCCGCCTTGGTCTTCTATAAGATTACTGTTACCCATGTAAAAGCTAGATTTATATTAATTATTATATTGATATATTATGCCGCTTTCAGGTATTGTACTCCTCGTACTTCTCATACTACAATAAAGTTAAAAAATAAGATAGAATTAATTCCTTACCTGAACCTGAACCTTTGTTTACTTTAAATTCCTCTGATACTTCACCCTACAACAGAAGAACTTTGCATTTAATATTTTTATACGTCAACATAGGCAATCCTCTTTGTTATTTCCGGACACCTAATATTCTCACAACTTGGTAAAGTTTATTTTTCTTTGAGTCATGTCTATTTAAAGTTTATATACAGCACGTGTAATATTCAATTATCGTTAGATTTTAATTTTCTTTATTAACTTAATAAATATTGTGTTTTTGCTTCTCAAAACAAATAAACATAAATAAATTATTCATAGAATATCGTTGAAAAGCAGAAAAATAAATTTTCAATATTTCCACTGCCTATATCTCCTTTGGCGTCCATTTAAATATTATTTTTCTTCGTGTCCATAAAAAGAAATGTGCACCGTCATTCGAAAGATAATAAAAAAATATTAAAATTCAATATTGTTTAGTTTTTGCCAATATTTAGTTCGAAGGTTTTGAATTCCGATCTATATTATATTTTTCTTACAGCCGAGTACCTATAATATATATTTTTGGAGAATTAATAAATTTAATACACTAACTATATTTTCTTATACGACTTTGCTCACATTCTATAATATTTTATTGATGAGATAAAGTAAACATTTTTATTTTTTGCATCATTGTAAACTTAAGCATCACTTTTGTAGGTGGAATTAAGGAAAATTCAGCTCTAATTTCTGACGATCGCGTAAGATAAATATTGAATTAAATGTTTCGTTTCAGAAATTTATAATTTTATATTAATTTCTGCTTATAACTGTTATAATTACAAATTTATAAATTCTTTGTGCAAGAAATTAAATAAAACAAAATAATTTAAATATTTGTTATAGTTCGTTTCACGTAAGGTTGGTTTAAATATAGGGAAATAATTTCTGCTTTCTGATTGGTCAGAATGCAAAGCTAGTTTACAAAAGCAGTTGTCAGCTATCATATAAAATAGACAAAATGAAGTGATATTTAATCATTTTTTTGATTTCGACAAAGTATGGTTTCACAATGAGCAATGAGTGCCCGTGAGCTGACGCCCGAAAATCGGTCACTTTAATATCTAAGGAGTGAGGAATATTTTCTGCGCACGAAGAAGAATGTTGTTATATATTATATATTATGAATATTTATTAACTACATTTTTTATCTCGTTTTTATTTACACAATGTATGATTAAAATCAATCAATTTTATTTTGTTTTAAAAATCCGCAATTTTATTTAACAAACAGGACTGAAGAATGACATTCTTCTAAAATTAACAGGTAACTACAAAAAAAAAATAATTACATTGTAACATGGTATTCCCTAACAGATTTGAAGTAGGCAACCTTTATATATAAATGTTTACGGCGAACTAGTTAATGATGTTATTTGATTAAGAATAATAAAAAAATAAAATGAAGCCTGTCAGCAATAACGTACAGTGGAATCTGAACAGTGATAGACTATGGAATTCTTGTCTAGACAGACTTTAAAGGTCATTATAAACAAAAAAAAAAATGTAAAAAAATCTTGAGTTTTTGTATATTTCATTACTTTATTCAGAATTTATTATTCAAATAATCCAAAAAAAATAGTATAGGTAATAAAATTTGCAAAAGGTATAATTTGTAACATTTTCATGTTTGAAACTCCAATTTTCGCCACACAGTTAAATGAACTTGTCCATGTTTTGGTCTTCTATTCCTATTCAATACAAAACTGTCGATATAGCCACTCGTAATCGAAACCTGTAACCATATGGAGGAGAACTGTAGGATGGCGCGACATGCTGGCACGACAAAAAGCGGAGGTTGAACAGCACTGTATCTGTTCGCTAGAAATCAAGCAACGCGAGTTACCTTTTAATTGTAGCTGCGACGTATAAACTTTATTAACTTGATGCTGGTTATGGAAGGTACTCTGTGTCAGAGATCATACAGATACCCATATATTTTTATACTTACTTAAATTTTAATTTAATTTTATTTTAATATCTAACTATAAAAATATAAACAAAAAATAACCGAGATCATAATACAGAAAATTCCTTATTTTTCGTTAATCATTATCTACTTAGTTCCATTCCATGTATGACAAAACATAATTTGAGTAATTCCAGGAGAGATGGCTCATCGGATTGGATGACTTTTGAGCCAAAATCCAAATATATCTCGGAAACATATCGTTCTATATTATTTGGATTTTGGCACAAGAGTAATCTCACCCGGTAAACCATCACTCCCGGACATACCCTATCATTTTTTTAGATTTTACTATTTCATGAAACAGTAATAATAAATAACATTCTACATACATTATATTTTTTCTATTAACATCTTTTATCGTGTATTACGAGCGAGTGGTGTGTTAATTATATTAAGAATTTTAAACATTTTTTTCATTATAATTTTTTATTTCGTTATTTGCATTTAACAAAATATATTGAAAAAAGATAAAAGTGCATTACTATTGTTATATTAAATATTAGTATTTCTTACAGTACAGTTTCCTAAAATTATATATTATTTACGAGATTATTTACCTTTTTTTTATTTTACCACCAGAGGTCAAAAAAACGTTATGGTAAGATCTTTCGAATAACGGTATTGGAACTACTTCGTATGTAATACAGAAATTAGAGAGTTCTTTATTTCTTCGAGAAAACTACTGCGAAAATGGGAAATAAGTTTTCTCTATTCAACTTTCAATACATAACATAGATTTCAAACAGTTTTACTGATACGTTACTATGCAATGTAAACGCAAATATTTTGCACAATCTTTCTGACATTCAATACATTTACATTCATGAATTGATGACATGCAATACTTACTTATTTCAATGTTTTTTTGTATGTTTATTTCTGAAATAAAATTTCGCCTCAATGGAAAAATACTCCTCTTTCAGGAAAAATGTAGCTCAACGGTTCTACAACTTTTCATATTGCAAACTGATATTTTTTGCGACCCGTCTTAATACGACGACGTTCTTTCAACGAATTTTATAATCGGGTGATTAATAAATAAATGAAATTCTGCCATTTATTGAACTACAAATATTTGCAAATTATAATATGACATTAAATGCTTATTTATTAATTTTATTTTAAAAAATGAACAATATAACAGAAACAGAAAATGTTGCTCGATGAAGACAAACGAAAGCTGATTAAAATTATCTCGAAAATTAATATCATACTCACTAAATTATTTGTTTTGACCTACAAACGAGCGGTAGTTGGAAAATAGTGCTCTGAGCAAGCGGGGGTCCGAATAGACCCTATAAATAAATAATATTCTTAACACATTGCCTGGATTGTTTGTCGAAAAAATTGCGTGGGAAGTCACATAAAAAAAATAAGACTGACACAACCTGATGAAAACATTAGTGTGTCGGTGGAGTAACGCGGCAGGTAATTTGTTAGAATTTTTTTCCTGTTATTTCGTTGTTTGGTTTTTTTTTTAATTTGTAACGAAATATTAATTTCTTTTATATTAATTTTAGGTAAGTATATTCATTAATTAAATGGCTTTGCTTGAAAAATAACTTGTGGGGTCACGATCAATCTGCGAGAATTTAACGTATGCGGTTGTATTAAAGTAATTTGTATTCAAATTCCAAGGAAAATACTCTTAAAAATGTAATGAAATTTAAAATATTCATGTAGACGAAAATTAATAGGAAAAATGTTTAATGATATTAAATGCCAATAGTAAATAGTTAAACACGCAATGAAATAATTTTTGGGTACAAATATCAAGTAAAGAAATAAAGTAAATACATATATTTTTTTACAAAAAAAAAATTACACTAAGCAAAAAATGCTTGGACCTTCATCCTTTTTAGCTCTTGTATTTTAGGGCTGTTACCGTTTTTGTCTTCTTTATATACCATTTGAAAGCCCCACCTTTAATCTATTAGTAGTTTCATTTCATTGCTAGAAAATGGACATTCATCCTTTTTCCCTGGATCTTCATTTAATTTTCGAAAAATTCATATATAATAAAACAAATTGATAATTTAAATGATTTTCACATTTATGTCATCTAAACTTTATAAGGAAAAGAAATATTGTAAATAAATTGATGAGTTTTTGGCAAAAACAACCATAAGTAGTCCAAAACCAAATATTGTAAATATGAGTTACATACAGCGACATCTATTTTCAAGGATGCCAAACAGTTTGGTAAAATTTTTCCGCAAAAATTTTCTCAGTCACAAGTTATTACCTTTTAAAGTATGAATGTTTCTTCAAAAACGGCATATAAAAATGTATAATTATGTAATTACTTATAATGTTTATTTTTCTATTATTTAACATTCACGAAATAATTTTCTATTATTTAAACATGATGCTGACTCAAATTAATTTACAGAAACAAAAAGGAAGCTAGAAAGTTTTTTTCTTTTTACCTAACTCAAATCCAAAAAAATGGACTACGATTGTTTTTGTCAAAAGCTTATTAATTGTAAAAAAACCGTAAGCCGGTATCCCACTGTAAAATTTTTGATAAAAATGGACGTAAATATTTTTATAAAAACCGTTTTGACAGAATTTTTATGAAAACTGTATTTACATTACGTCACGTAAAAATTTTGATGTGACGTCACATAAATATAGCGGTCTGTATTCATTTTGTGGAAAGCTGCGTTATGATTGGATGTTGATGCGGGCGTGCGCAATGCGGTTGCTTGAACCATGGGTAAAGTCATTTTCTAAAGACATCTGTTATTCTCTGACATTATTTGAACAGCGGTGAGCGTTTGTTTATATTGAAATTGGAAATAATATGAAGCAAAATAATCAAAATGTGTAGTGTGGTTGCCTGAACAGACAGCGTTTTAATTGATTTGTATAGAAATGAAGAAGTTTGATAACATACAAAATCGCCTGAATATTATAATAAATACGCCAGGCAAAGTGCGAGTTTCAACTGTTAAATGTTATTATCTTATAATAATCAGGCAATACAACATCAAAAAAATAAGTATTAAAGTTATTTAATATTTACATGCGTTATTCTTTGCATTTCTATTTTCTCCTTTTACATTTCCGTCCGAATCCTATTAGAATACTCATTAATCGTAA
This sequence comes from Harpalus rubripes, assembly GCA_963082715.1. Taxonomy (NCBI): domain Eukaryota; kingdom Metazoa; phylum Arthropoda; class Insecta; order Coleoptera; family Carabidae; genus Harpalus; species Harpalus rubripes. The sequence continues at coordinate 36,811,895 of OY720458.1, forward strand.
CCAACAATGTTTTTCAACCAACAATTTTACGTAGTATTAGTATAAATATCTTGATCTATAATTTATAGAAAGTGTATTTTAAATTACCTATACAAATTTGCAAAAATAAAATATGAAGTAAACGAGAAGCCCATACAAATCCGCCTCGTCCAAACATTTTAAGATGGACTTTATTCACCTATATACTCGCGTCGTACCCTTTAAGTAGTGACGATAAAAGGATTAAGTTTTCAAAATTTATGTGTACACTAGATAGAACAATGCCTATCTTTCATGTGCCGAAATACACTGCCTTAATTGAGTGTCACATTTCTTACTTTAATTTCGAACCATGTCCATGATTTTTAAGAAATGGTCTTTCATTCGAAGAAAATTTCTGTAATTTATTTCATCTTCTATTCGTAATTTGGTGTGTCTGATAATTATACACTGTGATTTGTATTTCACCAGCGATGTTCTGATTTTTTATTTTTTGTATAACTGTGTAACCTATTACTCCAACAATTATTGCAGCTAACATTTTATTTATTTGAATGAACGTTATTCATAATGAAATTACAAAACGCAACTACCTCTGCAGAACAACGGCTACAAAATGAGGTTTAGTAGTATCTTTGGCGCCAATTCTCTTTCATAAGATATGCAACACTCCATAAAAACGCGTAAAAATTTTTACAGTGGGATGCAGTACTTTTCATGGAACGTTTTTATAAAAAAAAAATTTAGAGAAATTTTTATCAAAATTTTTACAGTGGGATACCGGCTTTAAATATAAATGTAGTGTAATATTAGCCGGAACCTACACGATGGTAGTCAATTTTGTGCTTAACAGAAATGATAAATGATAAGAGTTTAGCAATAAGATTCTACTTTTGTAGAATTTTATTATATATTTTTATATACTTATTCGTATTCCGTATTTTGTCTTATATAAAATGAAATATATAAAATCGTATACAATTTAAAATATTACGTAATATTTGAAATGAAAAAAATAATAGTGAAAAGACTCCATAATTTTGTCCCTTAAGTTGTAAATGTAGCGGATGTGAAAAGAGAAACACACATCCAAAAAAATAACATAAAATGGTGACATTTATACTTTGCATTTAGAAACTATTAAATTAAAAAGTAACTTATTGTTACTTCCGGTATAACTTGAAGTAACAAACATTCCTTGTAATATTGTAATATCTATTATATTTTTCATAATTTCGACTAGAAGTTAAATTCCGAATTAAACCACGCATATAATAATTTGTTTTTTATGTAACTGGTGACGTGGTTGAAATTTAACACAACTGATGACCTGGAGTCTCTAAGGACCCCCGTTGATTTCACCTTTGGTAAAGTCATTTGCTTTAAATTTTTTTGTTGTTTAATGAAAATTTGAAATATAGTGTATAGGAGTATTAACATGTCTGGTAGAGTAATTAATTAGCCTCTAAAAAAAATATGTAGTGGAAAAATCCATATAAAATGTGATCGGTATTAGAAAATCTCATTCGAAATATGCAATTTTTTTTTTTTAGTGTAGTCATGAAAGGCACTCTTCGCCAGTATGCATATAAGTACTTATACCTGTGTAGAACTAATAGTAAAATAAATATATACTTCTCATTAGCCATGATTTCATAATATATGTATTGTTTTGTGAATAAGTCTATCTTGGAATTATTATTCTCAAAACCTATTTTCGGGATACGCTATTAGTGACATTTGCATTCGTAAATATGGACGTATTTAATATGTATAGAAAATAAATTACCACCATAACTTATTCTTGTGACCTTGTGTAAATTTTAAATCATTTAATTAATTTGGAAATAACTTGAACATATGAATGGTACGAAGTCATTACAATTAATTTCTGTAATACAAACACAGAAACATAAATGGCTGCGATTGGCTACATATCTTTCTTGAATCTGTCATCTTCAGAAATCAGAAACATTAATTAACTAGGCGTGGTATGATTTTTTCTTATCCTCCACTGGGCGTGACTTGCAATAATTCTATGTTCGACTCAACACGCTTAAACCAAAATCAAGCTACATATTACAAATATTGTGATATTTTTATAGTTTATAAATATTGCATGACCTCTTAGAAGTAAAATGTAATAGTTTAATAAATTAATTAATACTGTTCTACACAAAAATATTACAGTATGGTCATTGAGGTCTAGTTTTACAATCTCCGGTTAGAATTTTAACTGTCATTTGACAATTCGTTTCCTTTCAATTTTGTTTATTTAACTGACAATTAAAATTGTAACCGGAGATTGTAAAACTGAAAATTGAATTGAAATTTACAAAAACATTTTATTTTTTTAATTTTGTATCATGTCCCCTGTACATGGTCATTAAATTCAAGTATAGAATGGGTGGACATACATAAACATCTATGCTTTAGCTGGATTCGAACCTGGGACTCCTAACGTGCAAAGTCGAAAAATAAATTTTCACTTTATATAAATATCTGAAGTTTTTTTTAAGGTGTTAGTTGATTTGAATAACAATGAACATGACGGATTTTATTTATTATTGTTATTAGCCAAAAATTGATTAAAAACTAATGAATTATTTTTTTAACTGTGGTTTTTAATTAATTATTTGAATATTTCGCAGCTGTCGGGACAAAAGGTTATATGTTAATATTTTTTTCAATTATCGCGTTTGGATTAAATTTGGAGTACTTACGTACGTAACTTTTGTCTGTGAACAAGACTATAAATCTTGTAAGTACAGTCATATGGATGAAAGGGTCTAGCTGTACGTTCTAGGTACCAAATCTAATTCAAACGCAATAATTTAAAAAAAAAATCGACTTATGACCTTTTGTCCCGGCAGGGGCGATTTTATCTTAATTATCCGTAAACTTGGGACTCATTTTTACGCAATTCGAAACTCTCGAAATGGTCGGGACACAACTCAGTGACTGACAGTACACGATTTTAACCGCCCGTGCGAATGAAAACTTACACATTATAGCGTTTTCAGCTTACAAAGTGCAAATGCGCACTGAGTGCAACACATCACGTGACCACACTGAACGAGTTCTGCCCTCATCCGGTGGCAGTGCAGTTTAAGCTGAAAACGATTTTGTTTAGCCGCCATATTTGCACTAACACTATTGCACTTGCCTAGCGAGTCAGTGCACAAAAGTCGCACTGAGCCAGTGCACGGTGCAACTTTTTCTTAAGCTGAAAACGCATCAACTGACTAAATTTTGCACTCAATGACAAGCTGAAAACGCTCAGTGCAAAAAAGTGCGCACTCAACTTGTATGCTGAAAACGCTATAACGCCCTAGGCAAGTGCGATAGTGTTAGCGCAAATATGGCGGCTAAACAAAATCGTTTTCAGCTTAAACTGCACTGCCACCGGATGACGGCAGAACTCGTTCATAGCGTTTTCAGCTTACGCAGTGCAAGTGCGCACTGAGTGCAGCTTATCACGTGACCACACTGAACGAGTTCTGCCCTCATCCGGTGGCAGTGCTAGTTTAGCCGCCATATTTGCACTGACACTTGCACTTGCCTAGGGAGCCAGTGCACAAAAGTCGCACTTAGCCAGTGCACGGTGCAACTTTTTCTTGCTGAAAACGCAACAGCTGACTAAATTTTGCACTCAACGACAAGCTGAAAACGCCCAGTGCAACAAAGTGCGCACTCAATCTGTAAGCTGAAAACGCTATCAGTGTGATCACGTGATATGTTGCACTCAGTGCGCAATTGCACTGTGTAAGCTCAAAACGCTATAAGATTCATTATCCATATAAATTGAATTTACTGTATCCAAGAAAATATCCACATCTTATTTTAAATATTCCTTCGATAACTATATTATTCTACATGTTATGAAATAAAATTTCTTTCTCGTACTAAAAATAATTCAGGTTTCTTTTTCAAAAACAAAACGTCCAAAAACTCAAATTTTCAGGAAATAATAAAAAAACGTTCATTGAGTGACTGGAATTTTTTTTCCTTAGATTATGCATAAAAACAAAGCGTTCATTTTGATATTTTAGGACCATGAAGTGGTAAAAAGAAAATTCTACCTATTATAAAAATGTATCAATGCTTATTATCATTTTTGATTGTGCCAATCTACTGTTATTCACAGATCTTGGCAATGATTTATTGGAATTGCCAGAGTGTTCTTATACTAGGCAACTCTTTAATAACACTCAAAACTGTTGTAGAAAATACACCACAGGAGTCACATTGAAAAAGTGCTATTGAAAATTGGAATAAATTTTAATGATTAACTTTCCGTCAGATTCAAATCCGAACCTTCAGAGCCACGCCCGATTTCTTTTTGCACACAGCCAAGCGCCTCGATACTAGAAAGCAAGAAAGCAAATAAGAAATTTACTGTAGCGCGTAAAAATTTTGAAATATGAACTAATTATACTTTCCAAAAATTGCTCTTCATAATAAGCGAAAATGATAAAAAAAAATAATAATTTTACACAAACATGCTTTAAATTCAAAATGCGTACACATATTAGATTCAATTAATAAAGAAGAATAATGTTTGTTTTCCTGCAATAGATTAGTAATACAATTTACTTTGCAAGTTATATGTAAAAGTATCTAATATCTATTATAAAAACTTAAAATACTCTAAAACTAAATAATTTTTAACAAATTTATTAAATTGAGGATAATATTGAAATTATAAAACTTCGTTAAATTAGAATTATACAGCAATAATTTTTATGACCAAAACAAGGTTCGATGACAAAAAACATCTTTATTAATTGAACCTAACATTTTGTTATTGTAAATTTAAAATGTCATTTTACAATTAACAAGTCAGCGTTCTCCATCCTTGGATCAACGAATCTAACAACTCACTTTATTTAAAATATTGTTTGTAAAATAAGTTTCAGTATATACAAGAATGTCCCATTTTCATTTTCGATGTTTTTTTAAGGATATCTCGGGTAATATTAATAATAGCGCAAAACAGTGGCGTAACTACCCCCTTCCCCTCCAGGCACAGCATGGCGCGGGGGGGGGGCTACTATTTGGAGGGCGCAACCACAGTTACGGTAACGACAAATTTGTGTCTGCTCCTTTCTGGCTTAAAATATTAGCGGAAGGACATAATTTTCATCATATTACATATGCACATCACTGATTAAGACAGTAACCAGTGTCGAAGTAGGGACATATGTATTTGAAAATAATATGTTCATGTTCACTGCGCATAGGTGCCCTCACCGCCTCACCATCACTGATGATTTCTGCTGTACTAGCCGGGATATTTAAACAGTTGAGTTCCCATTACCCAACGTAACCATACGTCCCGCTTTGGGCGGGACAGTCCCGCTTTCAGGCTGTCTGTCCCGTTGTCCTCAGCGAGAGCAAAAATGTCCCGCTTTTGCAAACGGACCAAAATATAATTTATTATACCTTAATTTTTGATTTATTTTGATTACCAAGACTAACATCAACAAATCATATAATGAACTCCATTCCATCTTGAAAACTAGATCCGACATTTTGAAACTGAGTTGCTCCGCCGACATATATAAAACAAATGCGTCTGCAACTGCAATCTAACGTCTAAGATTAATTCAAGTTACATATTATTAATACAGTTACCATGTGCTTTTGAATAAATAGTAAAATAAGTTCTTTTTTTACAAAATTAAATGGCTCATCATTTCACCTCAATTTTATGACAGTTTACAATTATTGATATTTTGTGTGATACGACGTTGATATTCTGGGTGATATGACGTACGATCGTACGTATTTGTGATCCGCTTGTTCTAAGTCAACAATCCGTTAAATATATTCTCTTATCTAAAATGCTCAGTGATCTGGAAATTTATTTTTGTACATGAAAGGGGAAAACCGTTCAACTTGAAAAAATGTAACTTTCAATTATAAGGCATTTGACCTTGAATGAAAAAAAAATTCGCCTGCGGCGCCGTTTACACCCCCCCCTCACGCAGTCCCTTTCTGAGATAAAAAAAAATGGTCATGTTACCATTATCATGATCGACATCGAAAATATAATTTTCAAATTATATTATACAGGGTGGTAACTCGAACACCCGAACATAAGGATTTAATATGTAAACTGGCTTATTCTGTAAGAATGTCGTTATACCATATAACGTATCGTTATGACGAAAAAGTTGTTAAATAACGATAATTTTGAAAAAGCGTATTCTGTAAAACCATTGTCGTTATTTTAAGTAGTTCGTGAACGATAAGGATTCACTTGACGTTATTCAGTCCGTTAATATGAAATGTTAGAAAATGGAAGGGTTAATTAATTTATTATTTATATTTGTGCAGGAGTAAATAGAAAATAGGTAACAAAACATTTATTCATGCATCAAATATATAATTAACAACCATAATTACATTTTAGAAGAAATATTTGTCTTTTATGGGATAATATTAATCCATTTGATAATCGTTTTTTACAAATATTCTTTACTCAATAAAGAAATAATAATTAAAATAATAATGTTAATATTTTTTTGCAAAATGACAGTACAATGACAATTTAATTTTTAATAATTACTAACTATTCTTAAAAAATTGGCTAAAGTCGTTGTGACAAACGGTATGAGGACGTTTATAACGATATTACTTAGTGAATACGATTTTTACAAACTGTCGTTCAGGATCATATCGTTACATTTATAAATAACGATAGTTGGTACCTATATAACGATATTTTTACAGAATAAGCCTGAAAATCAGACTCGTAATTTTCTGCTTCCCTAATTATTATAGGTAAAACAGCTTAGTTTAAAAGTTGTAGAGCATAAGCTTTTACATCTAAATCGACAACCAAAATTAATTTTGCATGCTTTGTAAGGGCAGAAATTAGCTATGAAAATGTCGAAAATCACTTGAAAAATAGCCATAGCCAAGGAATTGAGACAAAATAATTAACAAATATCTAACGGTATATCTGTCAAATGAGTTTAATTTATTTTTATCAGCTATTATCTCTAATTTCGGTTTCAGTGAACAATTATTCATTAATTTAAATTAATATTTGTTCATCTGCACAGAAATTACAAATAATATTAAATATAAAATAACCTAACTTAACAGATAGACCGTTTGACATTTGTTAATTTTTGTCTCAATCCATGGCTATTGCTATTTTGCAGGTGATTTTCGACATTTTCATAGCTAATTTCTGCAGTTACGAAGTAATTAAAATTAATTTTACTTATTGATTCAGATGTAAAATTTTATGATCTACAACTTTTATTTGAAGCTTTTTTACCTAAAATAATACGGGAAGCAGGAAATTACGAAAATCTGATTTTACATGCTAAAACCCTATGTTTGGGTGTTCGAGTCACCATCCTGTATATTATATTATGAGCTCCATTCCAAATCAGTTAGCCCACTTGTTAAAAATTCATTTAACATGACAACTAATAGAATTTGTAATAATAATTAAATAAATCTTTACTTTTCATTTAAAATGAAGATTTTAAACATTATAACGTAATTTTAAATTAATATTTAAGCTTTATATAATAATTTAACGGTATAACAATAGCGCAAATCGATATATTAATTTAATATTATTTTATCAATATTATTGGATAACATCGCTTTTTAATGTACATAACTACCGTAATTCTTTTAGACATTTTGTTAAATAAAACCAAACCTCTCAATATTACGACTTAAATTCGTTTGATTTTTTTTTTTTTTAGTATGTCTGGAATTGATTGTAAAACTAAGTATTATTTCATTTAACATTAAAACAGTAAAATATTTTAGAAATATAATCTTGCTATGTGCTATGTGTCATTAGAACAGACCGACAAAATAGGTCTGTATCTTCTTTAATATGCCGTAGTTTATTTATTCTAATTATTTTATGACCAAATTATCCTCAAAACTTCTATAATTTACGATTTTAGTTGTTTGAAATAAATAATTAATAGACATTAAATATTTACTCTTATCAAAAGCACCTATTTATATGTCTAATTTACATAATGACGCGCGCAATTCTACGTAGCTACGCCACTGGCGCAAAACCGTTTGCACATTCAAAGAAAAAAATGTAAACTTATTAAACGTCGTTGAAAAGCTTATAAAATAATAAAAACTGTGAAAGATGAAAAAATATTATGTTTGTGTTTTTATCTCGAGGTACAGGGTGGGGCAGAAAAACCTATCCGATTTCAAAACGTTATAAAATTAAAACCACTCAACTTGTCAAAAAAATTTTTTATTAACATATCGCAAATTTTATGCCATTTTTAAATTTAAGTTTTGAAAAGCACATCACTCAAATGTCGTCCTTGGGAGCGGATACACTGATTTAGGCGCTCGCGGTAGCTTTCCATGACTTTCACCGTCATTTCCACAGGAATTTCTTCAATTGCCCGAGCAATTTCCCTTCGTAAAGCAAGAAGGGTCCTTGGTCGATGCTGGTAAACCTTTGATTTGAGGTAACCCCAAAGGAAGAAGTCACATGGAGTGAGATCCGGTGAGCGCGGCGGCCAGCCAAGATCACCTCTCAGGGAAATGAGGCGACCGGGAAACAGTTCCCTGAGAATGTCCATTGATCGTCGCGATGTGTGGGCGGTTGCACCATCCTGTTGAAACCACACATTTTCCACGCCATTTTCTTCCATTTTGGGTCTAAGAAAATTTTCCAGCATGAAACAATAGCGCTCGCTGTTGACCGTTACGGTTTGCCCATTTTCTTCAAAAAAGTAAGGCCCCCAGACGCCTAGGCGGGAAAGAGCACACCACACAGTCACTTTTGGGCTATGGAGGGGTTCCTGATGGATTTCTCGAGGATTTTCGTCACTCCAATATCGAAAATTCTGCCTGTTAACGGCACCACAAAGGTGAAAATGGGCTTCGTCCGTGAAGAGCACAACATCGTCGTTTGGGAGTTCTCGGAGATCGCGACACAGGTTCGTACGGGTTTCAAAATCCCTTTCACTTAATTCCTGTGCAACAACCATTTTGTAGGGATGCATTTTGAGGTCCCGGTGCAAAATGCGCCGAATACTGCGGTTGGAAATCGCCAAAGCGAGCGAATGTTTTCGCGCCGAACGACGCGGGGAACGTTCAATCGCGGCTCTCACATTGGCCACGTTTTCAGGTCCTGTTGCTGTCCTGGGACGTCCAGGCGACTTCTTTTTCAATGCTGAACTCGTCTGTCTAAAATTTGACACCCACACTTTAATCGTAGCGTGATGTGGAACAGGATCATGACGCCCGAGTCCGAAATGAATTCGAAAAGCACGTTGTGTAGCAATTATCGAACCGCCGCATTCGATAAACCGCTCAATAACAAAAGCACGATGTTCACCAGACCAAGGCATGTTGACTACTGACAAATGGCATAAAACCGGCTTTCTAACGGTTTTTACCCCACTACTCTACCTGCTCCCTCTTCTGGGAAAAAGGGATTTGAAATCGGATAGGTTTTTCTGCCCCACCCTGTATATTGAATTTTCAGAAAATCTCACACCAATTTACTCTACTTAAAAAAAAACGTATAAAAATGAACTAAACATTTTATGTTTCTTATTTATTAAGCGAGATGTGGAGTATTTTCAAAATAAGCGAAAAATAAGTTTTAGATTATAGCTCAGAAATAAAAGACGATAGAAAATTCTTGAGGAGACTCAAAATATTGACCCTGATTTAACAGTTTTGTTCGGTAATGTTACTCGAAATACTTAAAAAGAACTTCGAAAATGTATAAGACTAGGAGACACCAATTATAATGTAGGTAACAAACTTAAAAAAATTCATTATTGACATGTCACTTCTAATAACATGTTGACACAATTCAATATATTGAATTTGGTTTTTTGAAAGAACACTATTTATCATTATTAAAACGACTTATTTAATGTTTTACTGCGTTCCAATATACGCTGGGTTTATGCAGACAATTAAATTAGAAAATTCATTTGTAACACTAAACTAAACATGTAGAAACAATTCTTATCAGTGACAACGTTTATGCAACTAAATTGAAGAAGTAAACTAATGAAACTAAATTAAGAAGTTATCTATGTTCAACAAGTTTAATTTTATAATTTCTTAGTTTTGCGCCTGCGCCTATTGAGCACTTCTGTTCTGATAAATATTAAACCTAACCTATGAAAATGTATTGTGACAACAAAATTTCTGCAGATAAAACGACGAAATACTAAATGAATTTATTCAACAATTTGTGCAAGTATCTATATTTTTTATCCTATATAAATGTAACGTATTGCAATTTCACCTATAAAAGTAATTTTATACGAAATGTTAAAGATAAAATTATTTATTTTAATTTACTACATAAACGACGTTATTTTACTTTAGTTTCTTAATTTAGTGGCGTAATTATAATTATATTTTACATGCTGCATAAATCGAGCATTCATACCTGCATTGAAAAATTAAACTTGATTGATATGGAATTTCCCTTATTGCCTTATTTAATTCCCTAAATAATAAATTATGAAATCAGAAAAATATAACAGAGAAATCATTATTATAATTTCAGACTACAGTGAAATCCATTCTACAGCGCTGAGAGAATCTAGGTTTTTTAATATATTTAGTTCTTTCTTTCATAGAAGTCTTTCTTTTATTTCAATTCTTTCAGTTCGGTGTGAAGACTAAGATAAAAGTTTTTAGTTCTACTAATGAGTCACAGAAATTGCAATATCCTTTATTGTCTAAAAATAATGTTTAACGATATTCAAAATGTACCTACCTATTTATGGGGTCTCGTGGCCGCGTGCCTGAGTGTCAGGTCGCGAATCTGGGGAACCGGGTTCGATCCCGACCGACGCCAAATATTTCCAATTTTAAATGGCACAGAATTAATCCCTGTGGTGCACTCTCCACGCCAGCAATAAGTGCCCGTGAGGTGACGCCTGGTAAGCGCCCGCTCGGTGCAAATATATCATCATTACCGATATCTGTGTACAAAGCAGATTGGCACACCCAGCAATGGGTAATAAGCGAGGTAATAAGCCGTGAAGATATATTTATTTTATTTTATTTACCTACCTATTTGCCATATTTATAAGAAAAAAGAATATTAATAAATAATATTGTAAATTTAAATTGAAAATAATATATTATAAATTAAAATATTATCTTTATCAAAGCAAAAGGAAATATTCCACTTTACTAAGTACAAAAAAAATATCGACCTGACCGAATACGAAGCTGCGACCTCTTAGTCCAGAGGCTAGCACTATACCACCGTGCTATCCCGACTTCCAATTACGTACTTATTTTTTTGTATACCGATAAAATTTATTTTCATAAACATGCTGTCAAAATTATATAAATAAAATAAGTAATAATAATAAAATAAAAGGCCAAACTCTTATAGTCGGACCCCCAAGTTCTTCGTCATTGTATAATAAATAGATCTGATTATTTTTTTATTTTTTATATTAGTCTTTTTGTAATGAGTCAAATAAATCATGATGAAAATGCCAATTTTTTTAACTTTAAACTGAAGAACAACAAGTACAAAAAAAACTTAGCACTTTACATTTCAACAATGATAATTCAGTGCTGGAACATCTCAACAACAACATCTAGGCTACGTTATGTTAGGTTATGGTAAATAAGGAATAGCATAAATAAGGATTTCTTATATACTACTAGGCGTTTATTAGCCGTCTTCTTGCGGATATTACTTTCTGTTGTAGAAACTGCAGCACATCAGTGTTTACTTTTGTTTGGGAAATTACATATTTTTAAGTTACTAAACTTCGGTCGTGGCAATTATAATAACAAATAATTCACCCGGTTATGAACATTTATCTATGAAAAAGATTTTTTTGATACTAAAATTTGTTTTTTAAAATAAAGAAATTTTTCATTGTAAAAAAATATTCTATTAAATGAACTGTTTTTGTTTTTTGTCTTTCTAAGACACAAAACTATTTCTGAAAGGTTAAGGGTACTGAATTATACTTCATTTTTTGTCATTTATATACCTGCCTTCTGTCTTTCTAATGTTTTTTGAACGGAGCTTTTCAGTTGAATTGGATGCATCATTAAAAAATATAATTCACTTGATTTTGAATTGAATTAAATAGTGAAGAACAAACTAAAAGTTGTATAAATATAATTTCGTATATATGTAACTTGTAAGAAGAAAATTTCGTTTCTTATGTGTAAAGTTCGGATTATATGCAAAATGCATATTTTTTAAATTTTATTTTTATCAATTTCAATTAAATTTGCTTATGTTCGATGTTCGAAGAACATTGGTAACATCACTTTACCAGTCCTAAAAGACCATAGAAAAGAAATAATCATTCAAAATTTAAGTTAAACGGAGAGCAAAGTAGGCTAATAAAAACTTATTTGCGTTGTTAAATTCCTGTGTTCGGGTTTTTGATGAACACCCCGTGATTAACTCAAAATTATAAGCAAAATTCAAATTATTACTTAAATACTGACTTGTTAACCAGACAGGTATTTTATACATAATAGGATTTACCAACTGTATATAATAAAATGAAGCAATTCGGACATTGTTCTGTAGGTCAACTAATGGACTGTGAGTGAGGTTTGCCAGTGTAACAAAATTAGACTTAATGATTTTTGCTTGATCACACGCAATATTATAAATAGTTGTTAGGACTAAAGTGTCTATAATACAAGCTCTTTTAAATGAAAATTGTAACAATACGGTGATGATGCAGATAGTTGAATCCGTTAACAAATTTTTCAATTTATCCATGGTATGTAAAGGTATATATATGTTTTATGGAAAAATCAGATATTTCACTTTCGGCGAACGCATAAACAAAACTTTTGATAATAGAATTCCTGCGTCAAACAATACAAATTTATAATTGTTTATCAATTTCTGCTTTAGTCAACTCATGTTACTATGTTTTTGATTACGATGTTTTTATTAAAAGTAAGCGCGCTTCAAATTGTTCTTGCTCTGAATTGGTTGCCATCCAACCTGTTAACATTAAAATAACAGTTCACATTATTTATCAAAATTGAGGTTTAAATATATACAAAATGACCTTCAAATTTTATTTGACATTTGTGCTGTATCTATAAAATCGTTTTTTTGCAGCCTTTCATACCTACTCTTAATTTTTTCTTACAAAAATTATTTCAGCATAATTTGCCTAATTTAAAATTTAATTGAAAAAACAATGTTTATTTGAAAATCAAAAATATTTGTATCTCAGCTTTTTTTGCTTTTAATATTATCGGAAATACTAAAGAAATACGAAATAAAAATTTAAATATGTAGTGTAAGATTATTATGAGATTTTCTACTTTCTTTTTTTGTCATTTATAATGATTTATTTTACAATTTATGTTAATATGTAAAAATGAAAAACGAAAAATCAATGAGATGAAATTAGAAGTCAGCAGTTTTCTTTACCTAAAAAATCTTATTTAAAACAAAAGAATAAATAAAAACATGTACATATAGTGACGTCTGCTATAACGAACGAATGCTATAATGAACAGTTTTTATTAATAAAATTTGGATGTTGTACAACATTGTATTAATGAAATAAAAATGCATTATTTCGCTTATATTTTTACCCCCTATGATGCCATAATATATAAAATATTTTTGAAATTGGGTTGTAAAATCGCTTAGGTATGTAAATTTTACATTAACTAGTACTATAAACAATTCTCTATTAATATGATTCCGCAGAAGTAAAATAAAAAAATATATATTTCAACTCTAAAATATTCTTATTATTTATTTATAGTTGTACTAGTATTTACAAATATCACAATGTTTTGCAATATGGAAATGGTACTGTTCAGAATTCGTGTAATATTATGCATTTACTAGCTATTGAAGTAAATATAATTACCTTTTAATATGAAATTAAATTCATTATTTACCTGTTTAATATAGCGAATAACCACAAAATAAAATTATATTAAATGCAATTATTTTTTTCCGAATTCAGCGGTATATTTCTCTAATCTTTTATCATTACTCGTACTTATGTGTAAAAGAAATTTTCTCTAAAACATTCTCATTCTTATAACGTAGATCATATTGTAATAAAAATACGGAAATACATTCATTGAAAACGCACTGTTTTTGGCGCTTTTCGTTTTCTAGAGGTTGTATGGCTGTTTTCAAAATGACAGATGAATGATATATATAACCTCAAATTGCTGTCAGTCAACATTTCAACATTGAATTTTCATATGAGAAGTTAATATTTTTCGCGGGAAGCGTTACCAATATAATTAATAAAAACACGAAGTCATATTTTTGACAAGTCGCAGTTTTTTATATAAATAAAATAAATAAATATATCATCACGGCCTATTACCCGTTGTTGGGTGTGCCAATCTGTTTGTACACAGATATCAGTAATGATGAAATATTTACACCGTGCGGGCGCTTCCCAGGAGTTACCTCACGGGCACTCATTGTTGGCGTGGAGAGTGCACCGCAGGGGTTAATTTTGTGCCATTTAAGATTGGAAATATTTGGTGTCGGTCGGAATCGAACCCGGCTCCCCAGATTCGCGACCTGAAAAAAATAGTATTAAAACATGTTGCATAAGGTCTGTAGCCTTATGAAACTTGTTTGTACTATTTTTTGTCACTAAAAGAAAGATTTTTATATTTATGTGGTTTCTAATCGCCTGTGAATGAAAAATTGAAAATCTTATCATTTTAAAGACTCTGACAGCATATAGAGTATTTCTGCGAAATATTTTTTGTAATCGAAATATAATAAAAAAGTTTTCAATTTGTAAACACTTTTCTATCAATCAATATCAAATGTTTATTTTTAATACATATTGATAAATATACAATCGAATCGTAATTATTTTTATTTTTTTCGAATATATATATATATATATATATATATATATATATATATATATATATATATATATATATATATATTTTATTGCATATTTAATATCCATAGCAGTAAGTAAAAATATTTCCCGCATAAACGCCTTAGTATTTAATTAAATAAACTACGTTCTATTGTTTACTAGAAGAATTGATAACATCATACATATTATACACAGCATTAAAATTTTATAACATAATGAAATATATTTACAATGAAATTACTAGTGAATTTATAAATAAATGAGTACTAACCGACAGACCCCCTCTTGGTTAATATATTAGAAAAAACAAAATAGTTCAAGGTACTGCCGATATTACTTATCGGCTTTTCAATATTTTATATGAGAATAATACTGTCGGTGAGAAAAGGTAATCATACAATGCAGCAAAATTTAACTGCAATAAGTTACTTTGTTTAAAAAAAACTCAGTGTATACACAGTTTGTATGTAGATATTGTTATCTCAATTAATTTTTACAATCTATGTTTATTATTTGTCATTCTTGTAAGTAATGGGGTATGTGACCAAATTTTTATTTTTACATAATATGATACTAGACAAAAAAACCCGTATTTTTTTCAATCTATTAATTATTCGTACTTTACGAGAAAATAATTATTAAAAATTTGGGGAAGGGATTTGTGGCGGGAGCATGGAAGAAGACGGATAGCCTGGGGAAGGAAAGAGATAGTTATAGCCAGATGTGGTCATACCACACCTACCACAACATAATCGCGACGCTGATCGGCTGATCTATAACTAATCTATTTCCTTCCCGCAGTCTATCTGTCTTCTTCCACGATTCTAACATACGGCATATATCCCTTCTCCAAAACATTAAATTGCTAATAACAATAGTATTACAAATTAAAATTAGGTTTTATTATTATAATGAGATGCTATAGTGGTTAGTTTTTATATTTTATGACATATATTGAAATTCGAATATGGTCACATATCTCATTATAATTACAATACAATTAAAATATATTTTTATTGAATTTATTTATTGTACATTTTATTTTACTTTTATTTAGTGTAAACAAAACATTTTTATCTGATTTTAAAAGCACTAAAAACACAAAACTTCCAAAGTACACTTTGCACTTGATGCTTTATACATTTTATATGTTTTACTATGCAGAATGTTTCATATAATGTTTCCGATACTCATCACTTCCATTGTATTTTACTTAAAAATTAACTCAGCAGCACAAAGTGACTCTGTTTTGTGAGGGCCAACTTAAATATTTATTATAAAACAAACTGAAGTCTGTGGCGCGTTTCCGCACAGGCGCAGGAAGTGCGCGCTTGGGGCCTCTTACATCGAGGAGGCCTCAAAATAAAAAATTGTTTGATTTTATATTATTATTATTATTATATTTATTATTATTATAATATTATTATTAATAATTTAATTTCTATAAATTAAATTGACAAATTAATATCGCCATCTATGCCATATGTTTTGTGGCGGCCTAGCGGTCATATTTCTAACCATAAGCAAGTTTACTCTCTACTGACGAGCTAAAGATAGAATATCCTTACAACTTACTTTAAATTTGGCGCTAGTACGGTTCGTTCACAACTCTTTCAAAATTCAGTTAAGAAATCGGAAGCCTACTTTCAACTTTTGTAATTCCCGCTCGATTTTGACGTCTATTCTAAACGCTGTATTTGTGAAAATTATGACTTCTTCGCTTGTAAATTTTCCAAAAATACTTTAGTTTTACGGTAACCTAATGTACAGAAATTTGACGATATTCGGGTATATAATGTAATGTAAATAGATATGTTATATCTTTTTGGGTGGTTACATGCATTTCGCGATAAAACGATTATTAGTTTTTTAGGCTGTATTTGTGAAAACATTTTCGCATGAAAATTTTCAAAAATATTGTAATGTTAAGTACATTCATTTTATAGAATTTAACCATACTTTTTAAAAAATGCCAAAATCACTTTGCTTTCCGTTCTAATTTTTGTGGAATTTAGTATATTTCATCGTTTTGCAACTATATGTATATAACCATCAAAATAAAATTATTGAGGGGTGGATATTCTAGACTAGCTTAAAATTCCAATATGTTTTTGTTGTATTTTTTATTAATAAACCTTTTTTTCAAATAAATCGTATATGTATTCGTATTATTATTTTTTATTAATAATCTAAGTGCGTACTTACAGTAAAAATATACGCGTAGAATGCTCACTAAAATGGTATTGAAAATATTCCGGGTGGGGAGAGGGATTTAGGGGGGCCTCAAAATTAAATTGCACTTGGGGCCTAAAGTTATTGTATTATGTATATAGGATGGTTTATGGAGAGCGTGCGAAACTAAAACCATATATTGGGAAAGTCATTTTGAGTAAAAAATAAGGTATGTCCGGAAACTTTTCATTACAAAGTGACAGCCCTTTGAATGTGCACCTCATCAGACACATTTTTATTAATAACTCCGGTACTAGTTACACTAAAATTTTGAAACTTGGTGAGAGGATACTATTTATTTAGATGCATATATATATATATATATATATATATATATATATATATATATATATATATATATATATATATATATATAGTTTCTTTTGTTTCTGTATGTCAACCAGAGGTATCTCATATGGGGAAACAATTAAGGAACAATGAAATTCATTTAAATTCATTGTTGAATATCTTCGTTGATAATCTCTGGACGTACGATAACCGTTATCGTTACAATATCCAATAAATAAACACCATATTTGCATATTCATTAGCACTAACATTTTCCATTTTTTTAATTAACAAAAAAATACCCATAATGAAAATATGGTAATTAACAATATATGTTAACAGGTTTTATTTATTTTTTATATTTTGTTCTATTTCCTATGGATACTTGATTGTTTTTTAACTGTTAAATATATAGTTTGGATAATTCATTTTTTTATAAAATTAAAATGTCAAGTTTTAGCAAGAGAACCTTTTGTGTATTTTTGCATTGAATATAATATTTTATAAGTAAAAATGCAAACATGGTAATAGGTAAAAAAATAACGATAAAAAACTTTCATGGCTTCCCCATATGAGACACCTCTGGTTGAGTTACAGAAACAAAAGAAAGTATAAATAAATAGTATTCTCATACCAAGTTTCAGTGCAATTAGTACCAGAGTTATTAATAAATATGTGTCTGATGTGCAATTCAGAGGGTTGTAACTTTGTAACGAAAAGTTTGCGGACATACCTTCATATAACATTTTTTCCTCAAAATGACTCCCTCAATATATGGTTTTATTTTGGCACACTCTTCATGAATCACCCCGTATCTCGCAGGTATAGTGAAAAAACGAACATTTTATAAAACGCCAGCATATTGGATTCTATAATTTTACACTGTCTGAAAAATATCAGACATTTAACATTTTGCAGCATGTCTAGTTCGATTCAGTCATATCGGAAACTCTATTTTTCTTTAATCTTTAACTTATTAATTGCAAAAATTAACGGTTTATGGTTTTTCGAGTAGAACTGGGTACAAGACGACTCTCCAATACCAAACATCTAAGTGCTATACTTCTCGACATTGATAATTTGGTATACAATTCACTACTGGACTATATAATACAAGATCTGTAACAATTATAACACAAGATTAAGTAAAATTCAAATTAGTGATCTGTATTTGTACGCCACTTTCAAATACATTGGTCAAGTCAAAACTATCGTATTGGATTGCGAATGTTCTGGAATAGTCTATATTATCCCAGTTCCAACTTCTCGACTAGATTAGGTCAAGTTCTGCTAGGTAAAATAAATTTAGATTTGTCAAATGCTAAAGTTTCCCTTTCATTACTTAAAATAATTAATCTTTGCAGGTGATAAATAACCTAATTTTATGTAACATAACCTAACTTAACTTACTCATGAAATTGGATGCAGAAATGTATACATTGTCCAGTGCCAAATTTTCCTGTGCCGAACATTCTGATGCAAAATAATGAACTATACAAAATCATTCGATTTTCTATTTATTTTGTCCTTATTGACGGAAAGGAGATTCTACATACTTTAAAATTACTAGGTCAAAATTTACAATAAGCCTGCGATATATACATTACGGCTAAGTCTAAACTTGTTTAGTTTATAAAGTAATTGGTAGAATTAACGTTTTTGAATAAACGCAGCCAGATTGTCAAACCTTCGTTGACTTAGTAATGTTTTATAATCTGGCTAGTATATTTCTCTAAATATAACAATAACCTAAAGCACAAAAGGCACGTTTGGGACACTGGCTGACTTCTTGCATTAGGTTGACTTAACCTAATGCACATAACTTAACCTGGTTGTTATTAACTACGTTTATCTCGGCGTTTGAACCCGCTTGAATTTAGTAAATCCCTTTTCAATCTTCGAAATAAACGATCGAAATTAATATTTCAAGGCGCTTGAAAATGCCAAGTCAAACCTGTAAAATAACAGGCTTGGACTTATAAAGCAGTTTGACTTTTATCGAAATAAACAATGAAGCTCCAAATAATGTAACCAAGCATGCGCACATCTGCAATATGTTGGAGTGTTACTAAATTCATATCATTTGTTGGTTATTTGCATTTTACCTCATTTTGTAAAAGTCGTGACATATAACTTAGTAAAGTTGACCATAAGCGAAATATTTGGAGTGATGAAGAAACAAATATTTTTTTAAATATTTTTTATAGAGAAGACAAATAACTACATGACAATTTTTAAATTTAGAGGTTATATATCCACCATGAAATTATATTATATTCCTCTCCCTGTCTGTCTGCATAATCTAGTATTTAACTATCTTCTTTTGGTTGGTACGAATTTAAAGAAGATTGAAAATAACTCAATCCTATTTTCAATCCTCTGAGATAAACCAATAGGATTTTTCAAGTCATAATATACTTGAAGCCGCTTGAATTGTGGAGATAAACGTAGTCAATGTTGATGCTAAGTTTAGAATTTAGCCGTAACATTTTCATACATTCATACATACATTATTGTAATTGAAATTAATATGGAATAAGAAATTTGAAAATTAAGAAAATTTTAATCATTATACTTTATGATATAGACACATACCGGATGGCGCTCGAAATCCGTTACATAGGCATTTAACATGGGAAAACCGTTTTTCCTAGCGCGTTGCTTCCCAAATTATTTTAGAAAAAAAATCTTCAAATTAAAGTTGTAGAATATAAAATTCTGCATGTAAATCAGTAAACAAAATTCATTTCGTATGTTTAGTAACTCCAGAAATTGAATACGAAAAATTTGAAAATTTCAGTTTCATAGTGCTAGCCATGGAATTAAAACAAAAAAGACAAACAAGTGCGATGATTTAGATGCCAAATATTGTTATTTTTTGTCAAGAAAAATGAGTATTTGAACTGTATTGAAGAATTAAATTATTATTCTGCTTAAGAATTTTACGTTGTGATAATTTTATTAAATAATAAAAAGTGAATTAAATTTGATGACTGATAAACACACGTTTGTTTGTTAAGCTTTTTGTTAATTCCATGGCTATCACTACTTTTGAGTATATTTTTGACATTTTCATACCTAATTTCTGCTGCTACAAAGCATGCAAAATTAATTTTTCCTATTGATTCAGATGCAAAATTTTATGTTCTACAACTTTTCCCAGGTTAAATGCCTATGTAACGGATTCCGAGCGCCACCCGGTATAGTATAACACTGAAATTTAATTAATTAATTACAATTGTAAATGCAAAAATGATGTTATTTTGGCAGAATATTTATATTTATTAGTATTTTAAAGTGTATACCTATATCAATTTCATAGTCATATGAATTTAATTTGTAAATTTCGACTTTGTTTAAATCAAGCTAATGGCAAGGACATTTAAAAAATTTCAAGATCACGTGTTTTGTCGCTGATACCTCCGCATGGATATGTCTGTGAACCTGAAGTTTATTTTATACATACCTGTTTCAAGTTCACATCATAATAGAAGAACATAAGTGTACTTATAGCGAATTTGGTTCAGATTTATATAATTTGAATGTAATTAAAAATATGTGGATTTTTGGCTCAATAATTTAAAGATTTAATCGCGCTGTTGCTATTTCAACTTACAACTTATTATAAACATTAATCTGTTGTCTCACCTTGACATTTATTTTATGTTGCTGATAATGGAATATTGAATATATATTATACCAGCGTATTTTTTCCACAAAAAACAGGATATTGTGAAAAACTTAGGTAACCAAACTAATATCAATTTTAACATGTCATTTAGTCTTTAATTCCAATCTACTTATATATTTTTAAGTATTATAAATAATAATAATGATAATAATATTTAAAATAATATAAATATTCTTTTAATGTTGAACTATTGATAGAAAAAATTACATATTAATTTATAGCATTTTTTATGAGCAGCTAAGCAAATGTAAAATGTCAATTGTTAATATACATATGCATGAGATTTTAAATAAGATTTATTTTAAAAGATAAAATATGTTTTCTTTTTTTTAACATAAAGGAGAGATCCCTTGTTATGAAATGTTAGACTTGTCTCAAGTGATGGGAAAGGGTAACCATAAACTCAAATCGATCATCCGTCATCGCACCTCGTTGTAATGAAGACGTACACCGGCACATTAACAACGGTTCTCAGTATATTCCCGCGCAGTTATACGCTCAAGGGATGATCTTTCATTTGTTAATGTCTTTGTGCATCAATGTCCCCACAGACACAGACACAACGATTGTGTGTACTTTACCGTTTTCTCATTACAATATATTTGCAAGTTACAACTACGTTTCATTGAATTAATATCGTAACTGATATAGTTATTATGATTTTAATTTATAGTGAAATTGATTTTAGAATAGTGAATCGAAGTTTTTATTATTAGTCTAATCAACCCAAAATTTAAAGATAATTAATGTAAAATGAGTACAGTATAGTAAAAGCACTCAAATAAAGAAAATTATTATTTTTTTATTAAATGTTCACTTAGTTATCCAGTGAATTAATTTGAAATACCTATGTATTTTATACGTCAACATTTCCCATCTGCATTTAAAGAATTAAGTTGCGTACAAACACAAATGAATTTTTTTTTGTTTATATTTTAAAGTGTCACAATTATTTTATTCAATTCGTTACTTATTTTTAAAAAATCGATATTTTTATTTATATTGTGAATATTTCAAGGGTAGCGAATTTATATTTACTATTTGTTTTAACTCTTTTGTCTCTTAACAGGACAATACATCCCAGAGCAAATTGCGTGTATAACAGCGTGTTCAGTCTTTTCAATGTTACAAAAATAAAATCGAAAAACGAAGAAAAACAATTTGTTAAATATACCTACTTATAATATCCGTTTGTGTACTAATTTTGCACGCCGTAACATATATAATTTTATTGTATAACGTATTACAATGATATAATTATTAATTAAACGTTATTAACGTTATCAATAAATGATGTACTAATTTGTATGTATCCTTGTGTCAGACTCCTAAGACTAATGGGATATACTATATATAGGAAAACGACCGATTTTGTAATAAAAAAGGATACGTTGGTCGTGAACGCGGGGTAATTTAAAAAAATTAAAATCCCAATGAGGATGAGGCATAGTTTAGTATAAGAAACATTCGGGACTTGAGCAAAATAATAGAAAACTCAAACGCGGGACCGTTGTTGAACAGATTACTTAGCTTATATATTTTTCTTATACCAACAACAATAATCTCACTTAACACACAAAACTCGGCCCGAGTTTTCAGTAATCCTTATCGGGATTTTAATTTATTTAAAACGATCCCGCGTCCGGGACTGTACAGTGTACACCCACTTTTAATAAAAAATTAAAAAGTTATCATTTTAAATATATTTATAAAGTACAATTACCTAATAATTATATCATAATTTACTAAATAAAAATCCGTCACGAAAGAAAAGGATTAAGAAGAAATTTATAGTACCTAATATGAAAGTGATATATATTTAGCATAACAAACTAGTAGTACATTACATAGTAATAATGACTATTAACATTGGAATGTAAAATATATGTAGAATGAAAGCAACAACAATGACGAATAAAGTATTGATATGTAACTTGTAAGATGAATTTTATATTGATATGGCTGTGGAGAAGAAGATGGTGTAGATCACGTGTGGATTTGTTGTTGCAGAAAACGCAAGAACAGTTTAGAGTCGGTGACAGTTCCAGTGGGTGGTAGCGACGCTGAAGGAGGAGGTGGCGGCGGCGGCAGTGTTGGCAGTGCTGGCAGTGCAGCACGCATGGCAGATCTCTCGAGTGAGCAGCACCAGCACCATCAGCATCAAGCTGGCAGTGGGAGTGCAGGCCAAACCAGTAGTGATCAGGAGCAGCACACGTGGCGAGCATACTACGAACACCCACTCACCGCGGCCACCACCGCTATGCTTAATATCTCAGGGGGGGGCGCGGACGACCAAGCCGCTACCATGGGGCTTATCTACGAATACTACAAACTTCCACCACTTGCCACAGATGCGACCAAAGACAAACTCACAGACATTTGGCCGTGAGTATATTCACCTTTCATACCATACTGCCATGCCATGCCATAATCATAAATATAAAAACGAGAGAGCCACGGCCACGATATATTTTGCCTCTGCGCTTTGCCCCACCTATACTGTTAGTGTTTAGTAGCTTTCTTGCTTTACTCACGGCTTTTTCGTTTCACGCTAGCTTTCATAGAAATTAAAGCTGTCTTCTGAAATGAAATTTATTGCCATCAGATTCTACAATGCATTGCACTATATATTACCTTGCACAATGGAAGCCTGGTGAAAAAATAATAGATTCACTGGTTACAATTCAGTTTTTTTATTTACGCTGATCCCTAGAATGTCTTTTACGGTCGTTAGACCTTAGGTATACAACATATGTAAATTCAAACCAAGTACGAATTATTTGATTTCCTATGTTATTCCTTCTATTCAGGTTAAAATATAGTTTTGCTTTTGAAAGTACTCGTATACTCAAAACTAGTACGCTTTTATTTTAAATTAATATTATGTATTAAATTATAAATTACAAATTAAATATAGGTACCACTAAATCGTTATAAAAATGATAACTTTCTTTATACGTATTTCAGTTGCATAGTAAACAAATAAATATTGAATAATAACAAGATTTATTAAACATTTATAATAACAGTCAGTCATTAATGATCCAAGTGATAATTTAAAAATATATTTTATAATCATTTTAATTTCCTTTTAAATAACTTTTGTATGTATACTTAATCTGTTACACTTCTAAATTCTGATGATTCCTCAATTTTTGTTTACGTCCTCATATAAAATTAACTAATAATCTTTCATTTCATGATAAATAATTATAACATACAGTATTTTTCAATAAAACCGAAATTATAAACAGGTACATAATTTTAAAAATTACACAACATATAAGACACAAATAAATAAATGTAATTTTAACAAGTTTTAACTAATAAATAAATGCACATGAGATTCTATTGTCAAAAGTTATATGAATATGCTGAAAAAAATTGAAACGGTAATAGATCTTATTAACTTAGGGCACATGGGTCGATGGTGTGTCTGTTCATGCCCCCTGTGCTTTTTGG
The DNA here is from genome assembly GCA_963082715.1 of Harpalus rubripes. Taxonomy (NCBI): domain Eukaryota; kingdom Metazoa; phylum Arthropoda; class Insecta; order Coleoptera; family Carabidae; genus Harpalus; species Harpalus rubripes. The sequence continues at coordinate 36,836,429 of OY720458.1, forward strand.
GTGCACTATTCACCGTTATTTACTCACTTTCGCTCCATTTGCTCTCAAACGCACACACGTGCTCATTTATTTACGCAACATCAAACAGTTACTGATTTTATTTTCACATTTTTACAATCCACTTTAATATTTTTAACGGGCTTATTCACAGAAACGTTTTAAAATGTAATATCTTTTAATACTATTTATCAATTTTTTGTTTGGATGCACTTGAAATAAGTTTTAAATTTAGTTTTTTAGTAAATTTTAATGTCAAATGAAATTTTATTTTAATATAATCCTTTTTTATTTCATTGCTTTTTCGTCAATTTTGATTTTTGGTACTAAATATCATATGCACTTATCTAATGTTATCGGGTTTCCGAACATAGGAAATACTTTGTAAAAAATTTCAACGAACTATATCTCTATCTATTAATTTTAGAGCAAAAAGTGTATGGAAAAAAGTTGTTCAGATTTAAAAATTACGTCTTTCAAAATTAAATATTTTTGTATCTCGTAAAAAATGACAACTAACTTTTACAATAATAATTTTCAGTATGCCATGGAAAATAAAACAAATGGACTGTCGCTGGACGTATATTTAATTCACTGTCAATTTACCATATATTTCTATTTGGATAAAACATAGGAGTACATTAAGTATATTATCATTAAATTTGTTTTCTTCATTATTAAAATTCGTAATTAATGTGTTGATGATCCCAACAGATGGAATTTGGGAATTGGGATATAAGGCACAGCACAAATCTCTAATTTCTCTAGGAGAACTTCCAGCAAAATATCACTTCAGCCACTAAATTTTTTGTTGGCATATCTGCCCATGATTTGCGAAACCAAACATTACTTTAATCACTCTAAAAATTATAATTTGTTTTACTTTAGCATATTGCAAATTACTTAAAAATTATTAAAATGATTTATCATTTTTCACGACAAACATATTTGACCAATAATTTTGAGCTCACGAGACGTAATTTGTATTTTAATAAATAAATAATTTTTGCCCGTTACACTTTTTTCTCTAAAATTAATAGGTAAAGATCGCTTATCAATAATTTAATTTTTTATATTGTTTTGTCTATTTGTATTCGGAAAAAAGTAAGCCCCGGTTTAATTTAAAAAATAAATAAATCTAATTTCCTAAATTTGAGCGTTGACTGCAATTATATTGAAAAATTTAAACAACTATTTTCATGTTAGGTAAAATTTTAAATTCAGTGAGACCCGAAACGGTAAATGAGTTTTTCTTGTCATGCAACGGTTCGTTCGTCGTTATGAAAACATTTATAATCACAGGGTACAAGGGTATGAAGTTTTATATGAATGCGTAATACTTCGTAACGAAATAAAAAATTAATCCCACTATCTACATACGATCTGCAACTTGATCTTAATTTTATCTAATGCAAATGGTTTGACGGCAAATTGCGGATGTGTTCGACATTCTGTTGCAGGTTCGGTACTTGGTACTTGTAACATTTGGGATTGGCAGTGACCTGGAAGGCATCACATTACAAATTCACTACCTGCTATCAGGAACCGCTCGAGCGTTGCTTGGGATTCATTGTGTACATAGGTACACACTACAAAAGATATGATAAATTTGTATATATGTGAGGTTTCCTTCAGCTGACAAGGGTTCGTCATTCAATAGTCTTTCGTCACTCGCCAACTAACACTAACTTTGTTGATACGGTAACTGCAGGTGTACAAGTACAATATTTTTTTTTTTAAAAAAGCGGAACAATATTATTATTATTACTGATAATAAAACAGTAATTTTTTAAATATTTATAGGTAAAATGTTAAATAAAAATATTTACCCGTCCGATGTGTGGTACATACTTACCATGCTGTATAATAAAATAGATGTAATCTCAACGTACGATCAAATTTATTTTGAGTATATAAATTACCTCGTCAATTTCTTGTCGTTATTATTCTGAAACAGTAAAATTGTCTTTTACTTAAGAAAACATCTTTAGAGATGGTGTAAAGTCCCGTATCTGGCTTTTGACTAATTTTGCCGTGGAACGTGGAAGCAAAAATATAGGCGTAAATTAAATAAATAATTTTTAATAATACATATTTTTATGTATATATATTTGTTTAAATATGTCCCTTATGAGTTTTTTGTACATGTACAATATATGTCGTTTACTATACATAATAAATAGTATATAAAGCATAGATAGTTGTGTGATTCTGTGCGCGTGCTTTGACGAACTTTACATATGTATTATGTGGTAACGGTGCTGTGTTCCCCTACTTACAGAAGCAGTTCACAGCCTAGCGGAATCCTGACGTCACAACTAAAGGCAGCCAATGGACTGGTAAGTGGGGCGGGCTTAGAGATTGCTGCACCGCCTCTCGGAACAGCGCTTGGTGGACAGCTCGGCGCTCAAGCTGACATCGGACTGTTTATCAATCAGCATGTGGGTTACTCGCAACCCACGGCCGCGGTTGGCGTCGGCCAAAATTTGCACATCGTAAAACGAGAGCCCGAAGACCTTAGTCACCATCGAAAGCAGGATAGTGGCTCTCCGGTACAAGACGCAAATTCTGCAGTTTTTTCTAAACAACACCGTCACAAAGTGAGTATTGTACTACATTTCACTAACATTTGCTTGTCATCCATCAGTTTCATTTAGATATGATTCATATAAGATAAGTGCCCGGTGTACCGGCGTAATACGCAGCATTACTTCATATTACACACCAACACACCATTCATACTTATGCTGCAGGTGATGCTAGTCTCATCGGGCAATGGACCAGGCCAACAAGATTTGGTGGTGGACGTAAATAGTCCACACGCTCTCATCAAGGACGAATCACATGGTCATCATCGCGGTCTTAACTCGCCGCAGCACAGTTCACGATCCATCAACGGTACACCGACTTCAACGCACAGTAGCCTGTTAGCGGACGGATCGAATGCAGGTCCCATTGAATTGATCACAGCGTCAGATACGGGGAACGGGCTGAAACCCACTATGTATACGGCGCAAATCTATACGCATGGTAGTGCCAGCGGTTCACCATCTCCAATTCCTTACGGTGAACACAGTGGACAGTATGCGCTCAATTCATATGTGGCCAGTGGATCTAGTGGTGTACGGACACCCACCGTCACTAGCACGTTTACTGTGGCCGATCCGTATTATCGTGAATATTTCACAACAGTAGCCTCAGGAGTTGGTGCACCTGGTACTCCAGAGCCCATATATAGCTCGCAGCTGCGCCAAGGTCAACTATCGGCAACCGGATACGCGGACAGTGCAGAGAGTACTGGCGCAGTGGCTACCGCGAGTTTTGTTGAGCGATACGTTCGCCAAACCTCTGCCTACCACAGTAAAGGTGTGATCACTGCAGCTGGACTCACTGTCGACCTACCAAGCCCGGACAGCGGCATCGGCGCCGATGCCATCACGCCACGCGACCAGAACACCTTGCACCAGGTACGACTTTGTTTCTCTTTCTGTCTTTGCACTGGGCACTTATGTCACAGCTCTGCTCACTACTATTTCTCGTTACTCGCGTCTTTTCTTTCATCTCATATATGCGTATATTATGGTTGCAATGGGTAATATGTGATGTTCCAGTCTTTCGATTACTCGTCGGATCTCTGCCAGGCCAATTCAAGTTTATTGGATCCTACAGCGTTAGGTACTCGTGCTCCTAACTCGGGAGCGTCTCCTAGTGCTCCTACTCCTGCCTCCGCTACAGGACGAAGTAGACCTTGGCACGATTTTGGGAGACAAAATGATGCTGACAAGATACAAATACCCAAATTGTAAGTAGATATCGTATATTTATTCATTATTACTAATTCCATCATATCGAAAAATAATACAATACTGCTCAAGAATGATACGAAAATAACGTTGTGATGCTGCAAATAAAAATTAGCAGTAATATGTATATTAGTAGAGTAGTAACGATAAATATCATTATAATTATTCTTATTACCTCATCGTATGTCAAGCTAATTTTTATACATAGTTTACGTATGTCGCTTTTCATCCTTTCAAATAAATAATATTATCACGAAAATATAATTATAGCAGTAAAACAAATTGCTTGACAAATAAAATGTTAGTACAACCAATTAAGTGCCTACTTTTTCACAATACCTTTGATCAGTACTATATACCCTTAAAATTTGTGACACACGTTTAGAAACACCCTGTATGTTCACTAAATTATTTGTAAATTGTTTTTTTTTAAATGCATTCTTTAGTGTTATCTGACGTCTCCACAATTTATGCATTCATTGGAAGTAGGGCTGGGAAAAATAACCGATTAATCAAAAAATAATCGATTACGTTGATTTTTGTTTTCAAATAATCGATTAATCGAGTACCGATTATAGATCATAGTCGAAAGGTTTATAATAATTATTAATAATAGATGGAGTCTAAGGCTAAATTGTAACTAAAACTATTATGATTACCCCTTAACCTTAAAACTAATTTTAACAAAAACTAAATACGTATTTCGAGAACTACGCACTCATCATCAGTAGTACAACAAGTGAACATTAAACAGTATAGTCAAGATTACTCAACATGTCAACCATGCCAGAGGTCCTAACAACTCTGAAATTTTATTGGACGATTTAAAATTTAATGACTTATTATTGGACGAAAAGTATCTTAGTTTATAGGTAATCATTCACCTGTGACTCCCATCCCTATATAATCCCAGTTCTCTCCCTTGTTTTTCAGAGTTGTTAGGACCTCTGGCATGGTTGACATGTTGAGTAATCTTGACTACTCTGTTTAACGTTCACTTGTTGTACTACTGATGATGAGAGCTTAGTTATAATAATCGATTGTTTGTTTGGTTAAATGATTATCGATTAATAATCAAATAATCGGTGACTGATTATCAATTAAATAATCGATAATAGATTAATCAAAATAATCGATATTTTACAGTAAGCGATAATCGATTACAAAATTTCATTATCTCCCAGCCCTGACGCTAGAATAAAATAAAAAAAATTAATAAAGACAATTCCATATTATTGCAATATAATAAATTTTGCGAAATAGATTTCAAACTCACAGACTACCAAAATCTGATAAATGCTTATTGCTTCTCTGCGGTATGAACAACCTAGTCAGGCCTAGCATATCCGTTATGATTCTCGATAACGCGTGTCATTCTATCTATTGGACACTGTAAACACCTGCAAACAATTATCTTCCATGCTTTGGAGTTTGAAATACGTGGAATGATCTTTTTTCCGAAATACTGTCAATTTATTGTTACTTTTCACGATAATGAGTTCATAATGATATTTTAATCTATTTTATTACATTTTGAGTATTATAATAAATTATGTCCACATGTAACTTCAAATAATTAAGTTGCTTGTTCAATTTGTTAAACTTAAAGTTTATGGTATTTTTTTTCGAAAGATACAATACAATAATTACATTTAATTTAAGAATTTTTGGAATAAAAATAAATTCGGAGCTTATTAAAAATAATAAATAGTTCTTTTTTCACATTTAACACAAAATCTGTGTATATATATATATATATATATATATATATATATATATATATATATATATATATATATATATATATATATTAAATGACATTTATAATTTTGATTTTTGTAGTTTAACTATTTACAATATAAATAATTATATACAGATTATGTACAATAGACTTAATTAAATATTAAGTAAAAATATTGCAATACCAATATATACATGTACATATGTATATTATATTATATTCCGTGTCTGCTATAGTTAAAAAAAATATGCATAGGAGGCACGTCATCAAAGTTGGTAACTAGATAATGACGTCACGAAATTAATAGGTGTAAATGGTATATTAGTTTAATTATAAAACTGTAATGTGTGTTGCATAATTATACTTACGTGCAATGTTAATTTTTGTGAACAAGTTAATGGGAGCGTTTGGGCAAAGCTGATCGTAGATGGCAGCAATGGACTAGCGTACGACGCCCGGGAATATTTGAATTGGTATCATCAAAGTTATAACTTTATAACATGTGAACTATTCGATATATATATATATATATATATATATATATATATATATATATATATATATATATATATATATATATATATATATATATTATTGTTGAATATTAGCTTTTCACTTTAATTACTTTGTAATAGTTATTTAAAAATTTTGAGAATGTCGGATAAAGATAATTATAATTTGTGGAAATTAGAAACGCTGAAAACTGAATGAAGATGCCGTGGTGCGAGTGTATGAGAGAGAAAAAGTGATTTAATTTAAAGGCAGGTCATTTTGTTTTGACTATGTAAGGTGAAATTTAATTGAATTTTTTTTTGTTTTGTTTGTTTTGTATTTCGGAGAAAATATTATTGGGGCTACACCTTTTCTCAAAATTCTCCTCGTATTACGTATTCCTGAAAATTTGATTTACAAATAATTAACATAAACAAGTTTTAGATATTTATAAGTTTCACAAAAATCTTACCAGTATCATAACTTTCTGTGAGGAAATCTATTTTCTCAAAATGCCGAGAACGAACAAATGGCGAGTTTGGAGCATATTTTTTTAATTTTAATTCATCTAACCATAACTTTCTTTCTATTTTATCTTTCGGCATGTTTGTTTTACTTTTAAAAACACAACGCATTTTTATTTATGGACCTAACCCTGTTACTTGTGTTGGCGCGAACTATCAATTTTCTTAACAAATTCTGCAAATTTAGTTGCACTTTATGCTAGAGCGCTATACTACGTGTACGTATTTCACTACACACTTCCAGAAAATACGCTAGTCCAGTGCTGCCATTAATTCGCACAATAGCCACCAAACACTCCCATTGATATATCAGACAAATAATATTTGAATATCATTGTAAAACTTAAGATATTTACAAATTATATTATTATAATGAAAATTCGGTGTAGGGCATAATTTTTCCAACTGCAGAGCTGGCAGCGTTGGTAGGACGTAGGTCTCTCACCCCCGCCTCGCTGTTTCGTTTGTGAATGTTTAGGTTAGGTTTTGCTCACAAAACAAACACTTTACGTTTTACGGATCATTAGCTGGAAGACAACAATAAAAAAAACCATAGTACAAAGTTACCATTAGTTGTTAACAATAACATACAACCCTGTTCTATTTACTAGTGCTGTCAAGAACCGGAAAAATTTAGAACCGGGTACTCGGTTCCTGGAACCGATCTTAGGTTCCGAGTAGTGGAACCGATTTTCGGTTCCGGTTCCGAATAGTGGAACCGATCTTCGGTTCCGAATAGTGGAATCGATCTTCGGTTCCAGTTCCGGGTAGTGAAAACGAAATCGGATCCGAGTTATGGAATAATCAATTATAATTTAAAATTAGCCTCGTCATTCTTGAGAAATAAACATATTTTCCGAGAAATATTATTGACCGATATTTTAAAAATATATATATATATATACATATATATATATATATATATATATATATATATATATATATATATATATATATATATATATATATATATATATATATATGTAATTTAATTGAAAATATCTATAATGATGTGTAAATATTATTACACCAAACGCAAGAGGATGCTAAAAGTGTAACCAAATAATATAATAAATAAGTGCATATTTCAGTTTCGTATTATATTTTCAATTTTCATTCAATATGGTTATTTCAATAACTTGACCTTGAGTTATATTTTGAATTAATGGTACCTACGTAGTGACAATAGCGGCCATAAAATTTAAGGGATATAGCGATGAATATTTCCAAGAATTTCACTTACCTACTTATACATTCTGTTCTAATCTTTACATTTTGATCTCTCAGTTATGTAATATAAATGCATATTTCTTATTTTCTAGATTTCATAACACCATTTAATAAATTTCGGAGTGAAAATAGCGTGCCTCATAATTTGTAAATAAATTGGTTATTTTAAAATACCCAATTGAATTGACTTTAAGATTAAAAGAAACCTGAAAGGGGCTACAAAGCACAAATCCTATAGAAATTTAAACAAAAGCACCGTTCGTGCAGTCGGGGAAAAAGTACCTAGGTTTTGCCCTTGTTCTTCTGGGAATTGCATTATATCAGTTTATAAGAATATCTGATACCAACTTTCCCAAATTGTTTATCTGTTCCTATTTAATAATTTTAAAAAACTAACTTTCAAAATAATTAACTTATTCATCATAACATATTGATTCATAATACGTAAATCTAATTCACGGATTGTAATGTATATTCATAATCGAGATTCACCCTTTTTCGGTCCCAGAACCGGAAACCGATACGTTTCGGTTCCAGAACCGAGAACCGTTGAAATTCGATTCCAGAACCGAGAACCGATGAGATTCGATTCCAGAACCGAGAACCGATGAGATTCGATTCCAGAACCGAGCAGTTTAAATTCCAGAACCGAGTAGTTTCGGTTCCAGGACCGAGAACCGGGTAGTTGCAATTCCAGAACCGGGTAGTTTCGGTTCCAGAACCGAGTAGTTTCGGACTCGGAACCGAGAACAGGGAGATTACACATTCAAATAACCGGGTACCCGGGTAATTTTTGAACCGGAACCGGTTCCCACCACTACTATTTCCATATTACTTGACCGTTATTTGCTACTGAGCGTTCTATTGCTTTAAGAATATTATTATTCAAGTAGGAATATTTCTGACATCGATAGAACGTACCTATTATCATAAATAGCAAAGTTCCGAGTAACTAAAAGAGATAAGTGCATCATTTTCACGAATATCCTGAAATAAAAGAGGTAATAGAAACAAAAACCGCTTTTGTCCATTTCTACTTGCAGTTACCCACATAATCCATAAAAATCAGTTATATTTGTTGTAAATATTGTCTCTTTTATCCATTAATATCAGTCACGATTTTGTTTAACACAAATATAACCTATAAAATTTACTGCCATACGAATGACAGAACACCCCATGGGCGTAAGACAATATGCATGTCATGATGTCATGTAAACGTATAAATTTTCAAATCAAAATCAAATTGAAAATTCGTTATGTTCAACTTAAATAATTGTAAATTTAATTAAAATGTACTTTTCTTATGGTATGCAAAAAATAGTATTTATTTTCTTCGTTTTCCTAAATATAAACATCAGTCGGCCATTACTACAGTTTTTTTCATTTTTAATGTTATGATGACGTGCCTCCTCTCCTCTGCATAATTTTTTTTTATTGTAGTAGGATTTTATTGTATTTTTCTAGACGAGTATTTAGTAGGTATTTTTCCAAAAAAGAAATTCTTGGGTGCTATAGAGGAAACCTTGCATATCGTCGGGTTTTGTTTCTTGTAAAGTGAGCACAGTTCTCCTTGATCGAATTAGAAAACCGAGCCTTTATGTATTATTGTAGAGTTTAAAATTGATGGTTTGGATTTTTTTTACACTGCTTAAAATTCCTTTTAAAATTCTGAAACGTCTTTGATAAAGTAAAAATCTTAGAAAATAAGTTAGGGCTCATAAAATCATTACTTTCTAAACAGATGGTCATAGCATGTTCACAAGGGCTCATCAGCCTGACTATGGGCAGAGTCCCGTTATGAATTACATTTTGTTGCCAGAACCACTGGCCTTCCCAAATTCCCCGAATTACTTCTTTGTGCAGCATGCAGTTCTAGAAATTCTTAAGAATAACCCCTGTTAGGCCTAATGGAGGATACTATACATTTCGGTTTAAATTAAACCGTAGATGCGTAGATTCCTGACTGAAGTTCAGCACATGGTGCAAATCATTGGAAATTTAACTTTTGATTTAAATATTACGAAATATTGGTACAAATAGCTACAATTTGTTAACACAAATAAAAAAACAGTAGGTCATTATTAATTTTATGCTAACTCAATAAAATTCACTGAATGAAAGGGAAGAATTGTAAATTTAAGCAAGTTATTATTTTTCCTTTTCAATATAAGGATGCCCTCTTAACCCTTATACATTTTTCAGTTCTTTCAAAAAGTTTATTTATTTGTTTTTTATGTAAAATAGTCAGATATTATAGCTTTCACTTTTTTATCGTCCTTAAATTCATTCCCTGAAGCTGTTTTTTTAAAGTTTGGGAATAAATAATAGCAGATCGGAGCCGGGTCTGGACTGCAGGTTGTGTGGTTTAAAGTAGAAAGCCAAGGTAGTAAAATACATCACTTTTGTGTACGGGACGTGTGGGTTGTCGTACGAAAGCAGTACATCTTTGGTTCATTTTCTTCTTCTTTTTTGCTTCATGGTTTCATTAAATTGTTTCAACAGATCAGCGTAATACTCCCTGTACCCCCACAGACAGCAGCCATGATTTTCCCAGCCTATAGCCGACTGTGACACTTTAAACTTCCAACGACTTGCTTCGACTCAGGCTGATAATAATGTACCCAAGTTTCATCTCCAGTGATGATCCGGGTCAGTAATTTATCAAAATGATTGAAGATAGGCTTGGTAGATGCCCTGGTTTCAGAAGCATGTCCCGGTCAGTAAGGCAGTTCAACTTAAACCTCAAACAATATTATTAATAATTATATTATTATATTTAGGTATTGGTTGTTATTATAAGCACAAAATATGCGCTGTGCGTTTTGCGTATGCTATTATAGTATTTAATTTGAAACGGGGGAGGGTCTTGCAAAAATCTAGCAAGTCTAGTTGTAGGTGTGATACATCAACCATTTCTACAAACTGCTTTTTCTTCAGCGGGGCAATTTCGCCTATAAGATTTTCAACTTATTTGATAAGTTCGAACGAAGTGGCCTCAACCAACCGGGCGGGTTAGAGTTATCCCAAGAATCTTGGTTTCTTTCAGTGTTCTTTTAAAGTAAATACAACAGTTCTGGTATTGTTATAGTGCATATTGATCCGTCACAAATCTAACCTACATAAAAAGAATAACTAAAATTCTCCCGCCATGTAGTGACCATTGTTTGAAACATGTCCGACTTGATTTATTTTGGTGATGAAAGTTATAAGTTTTGGCGCATTATTATTATTTTGGTGTTTCAAATCAAAAATGTTGCTATTGCCACTGTTATCTTTAGAAGACACTTTTACCATTTGCTTGTAAATAAATATAAATCTTTAATCTCACGATCATTTATTTGACTTTTTAATCCGTAACATTAGAATAAAAATTCAGAAAACCACAAATATTACAGAATTGTTTTGAATATTAGGCAATCATTGTTCACTAAACCAGCTGCAGATGTTTTAATATTTTTCAGAGATAAAAGTAAATCATTTTGAACCCATCCCTCTGCACTACCAGCATGTAAAATAATTATCCTTTATCCACGAAAATAGGGTGTCTTTAATTTACATTTTGCACTATCATTAATCTAACCTTTTTTAACAGTATATCATGAGAGTCATACCATGTTTCAACTTCTAAATACATTATGTGTATGCTTCTACCGGAACTTTGATACTCCATAATTTTTGTGAAATATTCCGTTGTTATTGTTACAATTTGCAGATCTTCCAAATTGCTCTTAGGTCAAACGCGCGAAACAGCTCTTCTTGTTATCCACCTTTTTATAACTGAATCCTAACACCTTATTATTGTAGACCTACTATACGTAAAATCAGTTTCATGATGTGATGCTTGTCACTGGGAATCTATTGTATGTAGTATATTTTTGTAATACACATGATGAATACACATTCAACACAATCTGTTGTAATATAAAATTGGTCTAAATGAACTTTCACTAATTTCACGATCTTCACAAATTGTATTATTTTCACCACCAAAACAAACACTACTCTGCTCTCCCACGCTCTATACATTTTATGGAAAATAGCAATAAATTGCAATTTGCGTTCATGCACTGACAAATATTTCGTCCGGTTTACATTTTCAACAAACAAATTATAAAATCTACGCAAATGGAGAGAAATTACTACAAATTTCTTTCGACTAGTTTAAAATATAGATTTTAAACTTACAGAAACTGAATATGTTATTCAAGTATTCCGCCATTTAACATTGGGTTACATCGCCTTTATTAGTAATACCAGTTTTAATTCATTAGACATTGCAACCCTAAACCCTGCAAATTTTGCCGTGAGTATTGTCCCATATGTCTTGCAATGCAAGGTAGGTTTTACTATACGCACTGGTTTTTACGAAGTTGTTTTTCATTGTACCAAACGTAACGGGTCTCCGTAGAAGCTAACTCTGGACTAGAAGATTTTTTAAAAGTTTTAAGTCCATAAGTAACCGAAAGAATTTTGAAGAAATTTCCAACCTTTTGTGTAGGTTTTATAATTTGTAGAAAATGTAAACCGGACGAACTATTATGAGTTTGGACTCGTATTTATTTCTTGAAATATTGATTAATTGCTGGAATGTAATACCATTGTAATACCAAGAAAAACGCTAAGTAATACCTGAGCGTAAACTCCTATGAAGCTAAACAGTTTGTACGTAATGACTATTTTCTTTTGCTATAAGCTTTCCGTTTTTGGTTTTCTCTATTCATTGTTATCATAATTTTACAGATTAAAAAGTCCAAGAAATGATCGTGAACTGTACTATATCGTTTCCTGCACTTATTTAATTTTTGTACTATTTTTCCTCTAACCTCTCACTTATCAATACATTGATTACGGGTGAATAGCGCACCACATACAGTTTCTGCCCCGGGCGCAGATTTAGTTACAGAGCACTTATTATCACCATTATTAAAAATATTGTGCATGAGACAAATTAAATGTATTCTACAGTATTTCTTTAAAGGATAGGTAAAAAATAGTGCACGTTATAGCAAAATAAATACACAGCAATACAGTATTTTACAAACCAATATATAAAATAATATTTTTAACGATCGGTAACATTAACTTCTTTAGAAACAATATTATATAGATAGATTAAATTACAGACAATTAGTATACCAATTTATTTAAATCTAAAAGGTCATTTATAGATACATATATAGAAGAAAAAATGTCTAAAGTGATAGAAACGTAATATATATATATATATATATATATATATATATATATATATATATATATATATATATATATATTATCACTCTAGTTTTTCGTAATATTTCAAATGGCGATTTCAATTATTTTTATTATTGTTAAATGTCAATACCTTCATCACGCACACTGTAAACGGTTGTGTCTGATGTCATCACTTTGGAATTTTCTTCACTGAATTGAACTATGAATGCGTCATTTTATTTGGTGGTTCCGAACGAAACTGCAAAAATAAGCTACAAATATTTAAATGTGGTTATTTATTATGTCCTCAAAGATTGTACTTAAAGTTGTGAAACATCCTGTATAAAACATTTTTTATAACTTTAAAATACTAGAATTATATTTAGATTTTTCAACTGATTTCACATCGATAGTTTATAGAATTTGATTAATTGTTGCTATAACTATTGAAAAAATAGATTATTCATTTATATGTAAAATTTATTTTGATTTAATATCGACGTTTTTTTTTAATAAAATGCTAATAATATCATTTGAAAGCTTTCTTTCAGAAATACTTATAAATAAACGAAAATAATTGTTAATAAACAATTTTGTAATTTAACGTTTAATATGTCCACGTTTTACTAGAATTTTATTTGTGTAGTCATTCATGTTAAACCGTTTTCACAATGGCGTGGCATGGCGAGCAAAGTGATGGCTAGTAAACCGTTAATGTGGCGCAAGGCTTGCAGAATACCAAACCAGGCTCGCCAAGTCTCTCGCCGTGGGAATCCTAATTTATGTACATTTAGATATTTTATAGGGCCCAAGCAAACAAGTGACTGGGGCAATGCTTGGAATCAGCTGTTCTGTATGCGCTTGTCACTTTGACAGGAACAATGTTTTGAATTATTTTGATTTTAAGCTGCTAAAAATGTATTATCTTACCATAGATCTGTGTAGTGTGACGTCACGAAGGTTTCCAAACAAGAAAGTGGCGTCTTCGTTGCTAAGGTGGTTGTTATGCTAAATCAAGATTTGACGTTTAGCGCTCATAACCTGTAAGTTTGTTTGGTATTGAAATGGCTCAGGAACACAAAGTTTTCTTCTGTTGTAAATAAATACTAATCTGACTAAGTTTATCCACGTAGAATTGAATGAATGAAATTAACTGCGAAATAAATCACCATGGTGAATAAATTTAAAATAAACATTATAATATGCACTGTAAAACTTACAAGACGTAACAAATATTAATAACAATTATATTTTTCATCTGTTCCTTTTAAAGAGCCAAAAATTTGAAGAAAGGTAAATCGCCCACTACTCGTTTCGCGGTAAATTTTAAATAACATAGCAACCGTTACCAAGGCGATAGCCATTTTCTTGTTTGGAAACCTGGACTGCGTCATTACTAACTGGGTCTATTACAATATAATACAAAATTTTAAAAACCTGTAATAATAGACTACATTAATACATATTTACAGGCTTTATATTTTGCTTTTTTTCAAAAAAAATATTTCTCTTAAAATTATTGGAATTAATTGTGAGCAACAAAGTTATCCTAACAATAAAATAATTTATCATCTTATTAATAGAAATACAGGATGTTCATTTTAAAAGGCAAAATTATCCTAACAAAATAATTTAACATCTTATTAATAGAAATATAGGATGTTCATTTTAAAAGGCCCACCATTGCTATCTCGAGAACTATAAGAGCTACAAAAATGTTTAAATGGGCAAACATTTCTATTTCACAAGACAAATATAAAGAAAATATTTTTTTACGACCAGTGGTTCATAGAATACGCCGGGACTTTTTTTTATTTTAAATGAGAACATATATTTTTTAATTACTCAATCATTAGAGAATTTAATTCTGAATTCAGTGATTTAATGTTTTTATACCCTTACATAACGATCAGCCTGTATACACATATACATTTCTTGTTCTATATTGTACAAAAATAATATTTTGAAATGTACATAAACTTTAAAAAAATTAGTAGATCAATCAATATGACAAAAAATTTATAAAGTGACAAGCACGGACAAAACAGGTGATTTCAAGTACTTCAACGTCACTTTACCCCATATAAAAGTTTCAACTAAAATAGAATTTTACACATTATCTCTTATCTATTCCAACTAGTGCCTAAACTAGCCGACTAGTGTAAAACTTTAGGGTTACTAAAATGTTAAACATTTAAGTGACATTTGGGCACATTGAAATGACCACTTGTTCAATTCAAATACAGCGTGTTATTTAAGTATGCGTAAAACGCTTAATCGATGGTAGAACTAACCCCATAGATAGTAAATCTGGTAATAATTTTTGTTTTACATGGTTTATAGAAGAACTGGAGCCCCTTAAAACTGACCAATTAAGTCATAGTTCAAAATTTTGTAAAAAATAAATAAAAATCAATGTGTTCCATGGAAAAAATATTGATTGTCAAAACTGACTTTAAACTTTTTTTTAATGGCATACAATTTAAATTCGGTTTGTTACTTATAGGTAGGTGTATTTTTCCAAAAATCAATGTTAATAAACATGTAATTTTCCATTGTGAAAGTCTCAAATATCTATCATCTGCCGCGATGACAATGATCTTATATGTCAGTTGTGACAGCTGACATTTTTTTCAGAGAACACATTGATTTTTAATTTTTTACAAAATTTTGAAGTATGACCCCAAGTAACACAAATGACTTAAAATCGACGTCACTAATTTACGTCATATAGTCGTCCTGAAAACGTCTCAGCGTAGAGCTGTGCGGCGTCATTTTCAGACGTAGTTTCGACGTCATTTTCAGACGTTTAGACGCCTGTAAGACGTTTCCACGTCATTTTTTGACGTTGTTTAGAGGACATTTAAGACGGTGTTCAACATAATTTTTAGTTATTGTTTAGACTTAAATTAAATAATGCATCTTATTATATCTACAAAAAAAAAAAAAATTTGTATTCTCGCACGTTGTGTTGCTAGTTCACCATTGCTGGCTTATATTCTTCATAATGGCACTTCCCCATCATACCTATAAATAAATAATTGTAATAAAATATGCAATATACCAATTTAATCTACATACAATATACTAAATTTTCAATGTCCTTATTATGGAATTATTTTCAGTGTTCTCCCGTGGTAATTGGTAATTAAAATTACTGACAATGTCATTAGTATAATTTTCTTTGATATATTTACAAATGATCGTTGAATATTTTTGTTGCAAAATTGTTGGCGTTAATGTATCTATAAAATAAAATAAAAATTACTTATGTACAGATTACAGAATGAATTTCATATGTTTCTTACCATTTTCTTAAAATTATTTTCGTTTGTAACATATTTTTGAAGAATATCTACATTTTTGTTTTGTTCCTTACAGGTTAATTTACCGGTAAATCATATTTTTTCCATTTTCCTATACGAATTTGGGATTGTGTGCTGCCATGTGTTGTTTCTTGAGATGTTTTTCATCATTTTTATTTACAAATTATAAAATGGCGTGCTCTTCTCTGCAGATATGATGTCAAAAACTGAACCGAGTGCGTCCATGCATACATATTTCCCCAAAACTGTTAAAAATTATCACGGCTATCTTGTCTTGAAAGTTTATATTAGCTGTACTATTAGTCATATAAAATTATATCTGAATTTTTTGAGTATTGTAATGGAAAATTTCACCATAGATACACAATCTAACTTATTTGATTGTTTTTATTTATTAATACAATTGTCAAAATGTCCTAACATTGAGAAATTATGAATAATTTTTAAATAATTTAAACGATTTCAGCAAAATATTATAATTAATTATTATTAATTAATTTATTATTAGCTTAAATTGAAATAATATTACATAAAAAGAAGGAAATTAATATATAGTGTTGATTCCATGAAGTGATGTCTGATTGTTTTGTTCACGATATAGACAAATTTTTATTTTTGTAATATATTTCCGTTTGTTTATACATTTGCTTTTGTATTATGAAATTATTTTTTTTAAAGCACAGTCTATTGACTATATACTATAGGTTTTGTTTAAAAAGTTGAAAATTAAAATGTCCAAAATATATAACAAATATGATTTTTTCTGTTTCGCATTTATAATGAAATATGTATACGTGTAATATGTTTCAAATAAATATAATATAAATATCACCACGGCTTACCCATTTCTGGGTGTGCCATTTGGCAAATTAATTTGCTTCTATTCGTAGATTTTAGTAATGAAGATACATAAATAAAAATATTTTTTATACAAATATATAAGAACAAATAAATCATTATAATAAACAATATATTGTTTTATATTTTTGCATAGAATTGATACAAAAATTATAATAAACATATTGTTTTATATTTGTGCATAGAATAGATATTTAGATAAAAATAATACCTTCGTATGTCATAAATTATAAGTTCTAATTATATAGTTATACATTATATTAAAAAAACAATACACTAAAATGGTGATGTATATTTTTAATATATAACCCATCTCCCACTATTAATTAGGGACAGATGCAAAGTAGACTAACCTCCAATTGGTGCATCACGGGCAACGAAATTAAATTTCGGCAAAATAGCCTACAACACGGCTGCTGAACCTTCATGGAGGATATCACCGCATTTTGAGAATACGGTACGGTATGGAAAGACAGAGAGACGTAAATGGTTCTTCCAAGATCGACGTGTGACACCTGATGTAGGCACAGGAATCAAATCCCTTTCTAAGGAATAATATAGCTTATTTGTATGTACCTATGTAATCGTATTCTGTAAATTAAGCCATACGATAAATAATAGTAAGTTCTCAAATCAAATAAATATAAATTTGAATGTGAATTTACAATAATATTAAAAATAAAGTAAAATAATTGCGTAAAGACGTCAAATTAGTCGTCTGACAAAGTTTTAAATAAACCTAATTATGACCACATAAAGTCGTCACATGGATGTCATAGCGACCACAAATCTGACGTCTAAATAATCCTATTTCAGACCAAAAACAATCGTCACAGTAGCGTCGCATAGACGTCTAAATAGTCCTGTTTCAGACCAAAAATCAACGTCGCAGTGCTGTCGCATACACGTCAAATTAGACAGCCGCATATGACTTAAATTCAACCTATAATCGACGTCACTTTTTGGTCGACCGTCGGTCAGTGTTACTTGGGACGTCATTGGTCAGTTTAAAGGGTCTCCATTTCTTATAGAAAGTTCTTACAGAAAACAAAAATTATAGCCAGATTTACTATCTATGGGTTAGTTCTACCATCGGTTAAGCGTTTATTGTACGTTTACTTAAATAACATCCTGTATATTTAAAACCGGTTGTATTCCCAATGTTGCCTTAATTACAGTGATAATCAAATATTGTCACACAAATTAAGGACTCTAACATTACTAACACAATTGTTAACCAGTACTCGTATCTACTACATGCAACCTTGGCAGTACTAAAACTGTCGTTTCTTTGATAATAAATAGATTGATTGTAGAATTAGAACTTATGTATTCGTTACATACATATTTTTGTTTTTAATGATAACAACATATTGCTACCATATTTCAAAATATGATATAAATTTCATTTGTATTAATAGTAGATAATTTTAAAATTTTCATTAGATACTCACCAGTTGGATTTAAATATCACTTGGAAACTCCAATTTCAACATCTCAACGGCGTGAAGATGATCGCATTACT
Source organism: Harpalus rubripes (assembly GCA_963082715.1). Lineage (NCBI taxonomy): Eukaryota > Metazoa > Arthropoda > Insecta > Coleoptera > Carabidae > Harpalus > Harpalus rubripes. Next base: position 36,855,121 of record OY720458.1, read on the forward strand.
TATATTAACAAAGGACAGTTCTATGGTATCACTTTGGAATACATTCCGGACCCAGATAAACCACTCAAAAGTCAAACAGTTAAAGTAAGAATTATACAATTCATGTGTTTATTAAATATAGCTTACTTATTTCGAAATGTATATTTACAGAGTGTTGTAATGCTAATGTTCAGGGAAGAAAAGAGTCCAGAAGACGAAATCAAAGCTTGGCAGTTTTGGCATGGAAGACAACATTCAGTCAAACAACGTATCTTGGATGCAGGTAAATATGAAATGACATTAATTAAATTATGGGAAAAAATATATATGCGCGTACCGTGTCTTCAGAAAGGTTAATTATAAAAGATTCATAGAAAAATATTGATTTCTATTTAACATGATACGAAAATAGACAAATATCATCGTTGCAGTACTTACATGGTAAAAAAATAATTTTGTGGTACGGTAAAATTTAAGATTGTGACACTGACGTCACGATAGCTGCGCGAAATTCATGACTTGTACATGACGTAGGGTCTCAATTTAAAATTAGGTATGTCTAATGGCGCATCAGTAAATTCTACGTCACTGGACGTAACCTATAATTTGAAATTGAGACCCTACGTTATGTACAAGTCATGAATTTTGCGCAACTGTCGTGACGTCAGTGTTAAAATCATTTTACTCTATCTACGAGCCCAAAATCATATTAATTCGGCCGGCACAATATTTTACATTAATAATATTTTATTTTATTACAAAAAAATAAATATTTTATTCTTACAAAAATTATATGATTACCGTTAAATATACAATTTCAGCTTAAATTAAGAACAAAAATAAAATAGTTTCGATAACAATGGGGTCATTTCAAAAAAAAAAAAATCGTCTTTTTTTTTATAAAATCGTGAAATTCGTCTCATTTAAGAAATATAGTAATATAAAGTAACGCGAAAATACGACTTTTCATTCATAAATTTACTAATAAACTTTCGCGCTGTAAAATTCGTGACGTCACGGGTTGTTACACAAAGACATTTCTGACTCACACACACATATTTACGGTCCACGTGGTTTCCGTTTGCTGTTGTAACCTAAAATTGTGACAGGTGACAGCAGAGTTAATAGTAAAGGTATGTAAATAAAATATTCATTAAAATAAATATCAATAGTTGTATGAAATATGTTTTTTGTTAACAATATGATTGTGAAGTATTGTGACGTGCCTTGCTGTGATAACACCTCTTTGCAAACATCGAAAAAAATATTCATTCTAATACCAAGCAGAAAATACTAATTGAACAAAAAATTTATAGGAACTACCTGCTGCTTTCACAAAATCAAACTGACAAGTGACAACCCAAACAATCATAGTTCCAAACTAAACCGGTAGAGCTCGACTGTTGTATCCGGCAAACCGTGACGTCAGCAGCCAAATATTTGAAATTAAAGACAACTTTTAAAAAATCATATCTCTGATTCTAAAGACTTGTAAGGGGTAAAACATGCAACTACATATTTAATTTGACCTATTCTTTCAAAAAATAAATAAATTAGAAAATGTGAAATGACCCCAATGGGGTTTTAAACTAAATTAAATTAACTTTAACATACGAATCAGAATAGTTCGGTCACTATATTGCGTTGCCCCTCCTTTATTGACTATAACGACTTTAATTCTGTTAGGCATTGTATCAACTAACTTTGCACACTCATCAAGGTCAATATTATCCCATATTTGTGTGTTTTTACACTAAAATGGTTTGTGGTAAACTATATAGTCAAGATTTAAGAAAATCAATAATTAATACCCGTATGAACGGCATTTCAGCACGAAAAATTTCGATTCCGGGATCGACCGTGCAAGGTATTATTAATTTGTTTTAAAAAAAAATGGAAATGTTATGGAAAGGAAAAATTTGGCCGTCCACCGTCAACTTCTAATGCTGATCATCGAGCTTTAAGGAAAATTGTGAAACAAAATCGCCGATCAAATGCTCGTTATATTACCGTACAATGGCAAGAAATGATCGGAAAACAACTTTAGATATTTACTACTACAAGAAAAATTAAACAAATAGGATACAAGTTTTATAAGGAACTCTTTTGCTATTTCTGTGTTAAAAAGGATTATTCGTATTTTATATGTATCACTAGGGCAAAGAAAAGCCATTATTTACAAAAATTTAACGGCGTAATGGGTTGAAATGGGCTAAGGATCACAAAAATTGGACTCAAGAACAATGCTATAAAGTCACTTGGAGTGATAAGTCCAAATTTGAAGTTTGCCTGGCAGATTGTAGAAAACGCGTATTGCGCATATACCTATTAACTAACTTAGTAGGTATATGGTATTGCGTACTTTTTCCGAGACATACGAAACAGACTGTTTGGTTAAAAAAGTGAAACTTCCTGCAAGCGTTATGGTTTGAGGTTGGAAGAAGGGTGGGCAAGATACATTTTATAAATGTTTTTTATCATCGATTCCTTTATGCCAGTTCGTCGAAGAAAACTACGTTTATCAGCAGGACTGTGCCCCGTGTGAGAATAAAATATTTATTGAGTTTTTTGTAATAAAATAAAATGCCATTAATGTAAAATATTTTGCCGACCGAATTAATATGATTTTGGGCTCGTATATGTCGAATGTATGATGTATGTATATTAAAATACAGTAGATCTAGAGTAATTGGTGCCGGACCCCATCCATATTTTCGATTTTTCCGGATTGTCGATCACAGAAAAAAATACAAAACATTATTATCAAAATGGAAATACATAGTTTACGAGTACTTAAATGAACACTGCCTACTACCTACCTACCCTACTAATGAATTCAATTACAGTAACTGTCTAATCGAATTTGGAGTTCTGTCCTTGGACGACCGTAGGAAAATGCAATCATGTTTATATCTATACAAATTGGTCAATAATTCGGTAGATGATTCGGTTATCCTCTCTAAAATAAATCTTCTTGTTCCTCGATCTCGAACTAAATTGACATTTGCTTATTGGACTCCAAGGATAAGCGTTTTGTACTTTGAAGACAACATAATTATTAAAGTGAAACAATATATTAAATTAATATATTCATAAAAAAAAAACATATCCAGATATTTGACATTCTGCTGTGTATGGATATCTAATATTTGTGTATAATATAAATTTGAAAGTCATATATAATTTTCAATTTTATGTAATCTTTTGCCGTAAGCTAATTACTTAGGTGTTCACATACTATTGAATAAATTCAAATCACGATATTATAATTATGTATCACTCAGAAAAAAATCATTACTTTTATGTTATTCCATGCTTACAATAATGGATTCTATAACATAAATTGTAAGTATAGCATTCTTTATATTACATATATTTTTTGATTATTAGATTCTCAATTTACTTATGTAGATTATTTATTATTTTGTAGACACAAAGAACAGTGTTGGCCTCGTAGGATGCATAGAAGAAGTAGCTCACAACGCTATAGCTGTATATTGGAATCCTCTAGAAAGTTCCGCAAAGGTAAATATTTGGATTATTCAGAAACAAATTTATTTTTATATTAAAAATATTTTTTTTGTAAATGATATTCATTACATATTTCTTCCGTAAAGTTGGTGACACATTGTTACTCAATATTTTTATTAATTTTACATTTACTTTACAATAATTGAACATATTCATTAAATTATAGTAAAATATATGGGAATATTACGTACTGGGAATATATGATTAAATGTTATTTTAAATTTTCTATAGTAACAAGAAATTTTAATTATTTATTTATTTATTTTTTAATTCCAGATAAATGTAGCTGTTCAATGTCTTAGTACAGATTTTAGTAGTCAGAAAGGAGTCAAGGTATGTATGTAAAAATAAACGCTATTATTATAATTGTATGCGTTAATATTTGAAGGGCTTACCTTTGCATTTGCAAATCGACACGTACGAAGAACCCCGTGATACTACTGTTTCACATCGTGGTTACTGCCAAATTAAGGTTTTCTGTGATAAGGTAAATGTATATAGATATTACTCATGTTATTTGTAATAAACATAACTCATACAATAGGGAGCAGAACGAAAAACTCGAGATGAAGAACGGAGAGCTGCGAAACGGAAAATGACAGCAACTGGACGCAAAAAACTTGATGAACTTTACCATCCCGTTTCCGAACGTTCTGAATTTTACTCAATGAGTGACTTAGGGAAGCCACCAGTATTATTCACACCAGCGGAAGATATAGACAAGGTAGTAATTGCGTTGTGTATAATTTATAAGATAATAATTGAAATAAAATGTAATGCAGTTAACGTCAATGGAGTTACAAGGTTTCTACAATCACGAAACCGACAGTTCTCTGAGTGGTGGCGGAAGTGGTGGCCCAGGGGCAGGTGACACGCACCTTAAATCAGGATCTCCATTTTTGCTGCATGCAGCTGTCAAGCCACCAACAACGCCCACACTGAAATTTCATAATCATTTTCCTCCAGATAGTGATAAGAAAGACGGAATCTTAGATGCAAGCGTGGTAGCAAGCCCGGATGGTACAGTGTTTTCACCTCCACTTAAGAGGCCCAAGTTAATGGGTGTTCCGGTTGGTACGGGTCCACCGCCACTAAACGAAAGAGTAATGCTATATGTTCGTGAGGAAAACGAGGAAGTCTACACACCATTACATGTTGTACCACCTACCACTACAGGCTTGCTGAATGCGGTAAGTGTCCCAGACATACAGATGGCTTCGCTTTTCAAATCCAAGTGTGCTGTGTAGCCATATGCATGCAAGTCCACTACCCGACCACATCATAAGTGTACTGGGCTTTTGTTTTATTTTGTGTTAATATTATTTTTTTGTATTTATACATCTCATTTTAATATATATTATTTGTTTTGTCCAAATAACAAACTAAATAATTTTCAATAGCATGCATGATTAACCAAATAAATATTCATAATCATAAAGGTGATATAATAATTAATAATAATAATAATGCCATATTTAGTTACTTTTATAAAGTTGAATTTTTTTTAATAAATTAATTAAAATTAAAACATTGAAGCTCAGTACTTTTTAATAAATTATTTCAAAAATTAGAATAGAAGGAAAAGGAAAGAAATTAATTCTGTTTCCTTATTTTCCAGATTGAACATAAATATAAAATAGACTCGTCGCGAGTCAATAATTTATTTCGCAAAAATCGAAAGGGGTAAGTTAGTTTTTTATTCGTTTTTGGTATACTATGTATAAAATGAAGAAAAATCACTTTAATGTCGCAAACCAAAGAATTAGTAATTATACTCTTTGAAAAATTCACAAGTTACTAATACTTATTATTTAATTTCTTTTGTTACAAGCAATTTAACAGTCTGCATGTACTAATCATAAATAGAATTATTATTCGAAGGTCGAGTTGATAATTGTTTACATGTAGTTTTAGTAATTCTTACATATTTTATTTACTTATTCATATCTTCATTCATTCTGGTATGCATGCTCGTGCTTTTATTATGACACTGAACACGCTCTTGCACTATACAGTATTGTAGTTTTATAGTTATTTTAATCCGTACTTCTATCATCAGTTGCACATTATTGTTTTAGAATTTTGGCCAAAATTGATGACGAGATGGTGACGTATTACTGCAACGAAGACTTATTTCTCCTAGAAGTAAAACCTGTCGTGGGTATTGACGAAGAACTATACGACATAACGTTCATCGAACTGCCTGACCATTGAGTAATTTTAGATCTATTTGTCATTCTCGATCACTGATATTTTTCGTTTATCACCTATTTTTAAGGTATTGTGATTATTTTTATATTTTAATCTATATTTAGATGATCAAAATGTTGATTTTAATTTTATTATTTGTTATAAGAATTAAGTACTGTTATTGATTTTGTCTCAATATTACTTTTCTGATAACAATGAATAAGTTTTAATATTATCTATTTTACTTGAAAACTGTATAGTTCGTAAGTTTTAACACAATTGCTCATTGAATTTTATATATTTACTTGTAATTATGTGTGGTGTGTATATGTGTGAATTGAGTTTTTTATGTTAGGTTTTATTACATTTATATTGGACAAGAGTTAGTTATATAGAGTTTGTACTGTAGAACTCTAACCTCAACTGTTGGTAAAATGATCTCAAAATTGCACAATGACCTGATCAAGTGTCACACAGTAATATTAGTATTAATATAACGCCATAAGACAAAATATTTCGTGAACTTCTGTATGACAGTTATTCACGGTTATGTTTCAAAGTTTTTGTTCGTTCTACCTACCTTTTACGTATTTAATATCGCTAAGGGCTGGGTTTCTCATTTATGAACTGTAAATATTAATTTTTATTTTAAATGGTAACAATTACTTTTATTATAAATTGAATGATTATTATTATTTTTTACAATTGTTACGTTTTTGTATATATTATATATGTATTGATGATTGATTTGAAATGAAAATTGTATGAATATAATTTAAGAGCCATGACTTAGCCGAAATATTGCCATATTGTGATAGGCAAGAATGGGTGAACTTATATCAGATGCCATTATTCGTATGCATCTCTTTTTCTTCAAAGTTGCAGCGAGCTAAATTTTCCATAATTGGCTTAAAAAAATTTATAAGAAAATCGTACCTGACTTATGCTTTACTGTTGAGTTGAAAAAATAACTAACTCTTTACGAAACAATGTTTATTTTTTCGATTTTAAGTATTGCCATTTTGTAAAAATGGTTTTGTTGAAAAACGTATGAAATATCAGTTTTAGCGAGTATTTTATTATTAATTATAATGTGTAGTATTACACATGCCATTCAAACTTAGTGCATTAGGTACTACGTTATACCGTATTTGGTACTGAACTGCAAACTATTTGTTGTTCATTGTCATTTGAATATTTACAGTAATTTATTACTAATAATTCAGTCACTCTGTAATTTTTATTTGAAATGTATGTGTTCATCTAGTGCTCATCTTATATGTGTATGATTAATGTAAACATTTTGTAGAAGTAGAATTTTCATTGTTCAAGTCGAAATCTAAGTCCAGCTCAATCTTCGAACTCAATTTATTGTTCTTCAAATAATAATAAATACCCATATTGTGCCTTTGTGTAAATGTCTACTCTAGGAATTCATGTTGATAATTTTCGCAATATAATGTAAGTTTTTTTATATACATATATAAATTTATATTATATACATATATACAAATGTAATTTTTAAATCAATATAATTAAGAGTAAAATTTTATTGTATATTTTATTACAAACCAAAAAATAAACGTAAATCACTAAAATGTTTACTTACAGAAAATATTAGGAAGGAAATTATTTAATTGTATCTATTCCATTTCTTTCTTTTCAAGGTTAATATATTATTTATGTACATTGAAGACTGTTTCTCAGCAGTGAATTTTTCTGTAACTGCGTTAGCAATTCAAATTAAAGTGGATAAATAACGATGACGGATTTGTGAAAAATTCATGGATCTCACTGGGATTTGAACCCAGAGTCTTCCAATCTCTAGTCTGACATTGTACTAATTGAGCTAAAAGACCCCTGTAAGTTCTGTGAATCTTTCATATGTCACAAATCCGTCTTCGTTATTTATCTACTTTAATTTGAATTGTTAACGCAGTTCATAGTAACTAAGTTACAGAAAAAATCACTGTTGAGAAACAGTCTTCGATATACAAAAATGTAGTGCCGTATTCACTACTGCGGATGATGTCGTGGTGTTGTGCGGGTAACAATACTCCATGTGGGAGAATGTTCTCGTGTACAACGTGTATGCGACATGTGAAAGATTCACGGAACCCACAGGGGTCTTGTACCTCAATTGGTAGAGTGTCCAACTAGAGATTGGAAGACTCTGGGTTCAAATCCCAGTGAAATCCATGAATTTTTCATAAATTCGTCTTCTTTTTAATATCCCATTTTCGATTTAGCTTATAATTTAATTATCGTAAGCATCATTAGGCAAGCAGAAAAACCAAAATTATATACAGGGTGAATATGACTCCCTGTAAGAAAATAGCTTTTTCAAATATCTGTTCCATAAAACTTTGTGGGGTACTTTATATACAAAATTTTTAAATCAGAATTTTTTTCTTTAAATATGTACATATAAATTACTTCCTCGAGTTTTAAAGAGACGTAACATAGAATTTTGGAGAATAGAATGCAAAATTTTTTAGAGCTAATTTTTGTAGTTTTTTTGACTGGATAAATTTAATTTCAACATCAACACGTACTAAAATTAGATTTAGTATGTGTTTTTACAAGCGATAAGTGTCGGATTAACTGCTACGTACCTATATTTTGGCGTAATTAGGAATTTTGGTGTCTAATGAAAATAACCTTATTACTAAATTTGTTCCCAGTTTATTAATATAATAAATTGGTAACAACTAAAAAAAATTGTTCGAGTTGCATAATTTTCATTTGAGTATGAATTAACCAAGCACCTTATTCCATATTTCCTTCCTAAATAATCTAATTTATCAGCAAATTATTTCATTACAAAACGAACATCTGTTAATTTTTTTATGATTACCAAAAAATGTGGTTATTAAATAATCTAATTTGTCTCTAAAATAAATAATTAATCACCAAATTATTTCAATACGAACATCTGTTGATGCATTCCTGTCATAAGTAAAACTAATTAAACATTAATTTTTTTGGGAACGATACCATAAGACCGGTGTAGTGTGACGTTACGAAGGTTTCCAAACAAAAAATGGCGTCTTCTTTGCTTAAGGCGGTTGGTATGCTAAATCAGGTAATCAGGATTTGACGTTTGGCGCTCATAACCTAAAAGTATTGAAATGGCTCAGAAACACATACAGTTTTCTTCCGTTGTAAATAAATATTAACCTAAGTTTATCCATGATTTGGGTCTTTTGGAAACTTATAAAACTAGGTCCACGTTCGCTATAATGATTGAAGTTAGCTGCGAAATACATTACCATGATGAAACAAATTTAAAATAAAACCTTAAAATATGCACTGTACAACCTACAAGACGTAACAAGTACTAATAAGAATTATATTTCTTTCATCTGTGCCTGTCAAAAAGCCTAAAATTTGAAGAAAGGCAAATCTCTCATACAAAAGCCTAGCCATCACGGCGGCAGAGGCTTGGGAGTATAGTGGAATAGTGTTGCCAACCTTTTAAATTCAATTTCCCCACAGAGTAAAGTAAATTTCCCCTTTGCAACTATAGAATATTAGGGCCGTATTTGTTTGGGATCTTTGGATACCACCCTAAACTGATCTTAAACCTACCCATGTTGGTACCAAATAAACAGTTGATTATTTTACTGTTGGTGAAAATGTAAAGCGGTAAATTCAAATAAATACGATTTGATTGTTTTCTTCTTTATTGAGGTATATTAAATTATCTATTTCGGATATACCGCAGATATGATTATCAACTTCTGGCAGCGATAGAAAAGCACTACAACCAGTGCACAGGTACTGTTCCTGATCCATATTTGTTTTCAGTAGTAATATTATTAATGCAGATATTAAGTTATAAAAGTAAATAAATTATTTACCTTATTTAATTTGTGATGTAAACAAATAACCTATACCACCACAAATATCAACAGAAACCGACAGTCTAGAAAGGGATAACAATACATAAACAAAGATGAAAGCGGGTTCAACTCACCAACCCAGCAAAATAGCTGGTTGAGATAGATCAGTTCGGGAACAGTTCTGGGTTATTTAAAACGTGCCAACTAAACAGAATTAACCTACTAGGTTACTTAAAAATTCCCAAATAAATACGGCCTAGAATATATAAAGAATTATAAAACGGTTTATTTTATATTTTTCTTAATAAAAAAGTGATTCATAACAAGCTTCTATAATAAATAATCAACTCTTATAAGCTATAGGTAGTTACTTCCTAGCAAATCCAAAACCGGATCAATCAACCAAGATTCTTGGTTCTTGGAATACTTTTCATTGCTGGATGTAATATTTTTCTTTCTCTATCGCTACTGGACATAATTAGGTAGAATTTAATTTATATTTAAGAGTTAGGTAACATATTCGTTACACGTGAAGCAAACCAGCAATTGTAAGACCAATAAGACACAAACACATGAGTCAAATGACCATTGTGTATTGTCGTTTCACTTATGTATGATTATGCGTCATGTGTGTTGTTCTCTGTCTTATCTCTTATCCTATGCCGTTTGCGTTTTCACGTTTTGCAGCGCGTTCTTAATTTGACATTTTTCCCTTAAATTATTCAGATATTAATATTTTCCCCTTTTTTAAATTTTTACAATAATGTTCCCCATGAAATGGGAAATTTCCCACGAGTTGGCAACACTGAGCGGAAATGAAACCAATGTTATCTTATGGGAAAAATTGGATTTTTAAAGCATAATATTATTTTATGTAGAGGTAAATGAACGATCATTTTTTTCTTGCAAGTTTCATTTCATGTTTAACTACTGGATTCTGCCCTTATAATATATAAATAATCAATAAAATAAACATAATTTAAAAATTTTAAGCGCCTATTTACTCTTCAGTCACAGACAGATAACCTCAAACTAATGTTTTGTTCATAGACATTATTTATTATAGCGCCTCTGCCGGTAGATTTATGAAATGAAAAAAGCGTGCCAGGGTGACAAAATACATATACGATTTATTTGAAAACAGGGTTTATTAATAAAGAATACAACAAAAACATATTAGAATTTTAATCTAGTCTAGAATACCCACCCCCAAATTTTTTTTTTGAAGGATGTACACTTATAGTTGCAAAACCATGAAAAATATTAAATTCTACAAAAATTTGAACGGAAAGCAAAATTTATACTGATTTTGGCATTTTTTTTTAAATAGTGAAAATTCCTATAAAATGAATGTACTTAACATTAAAGTATTTTTGAAAATTTGCAAGCGAAAATGTCACATTTTTCACAAATACAGCCTAAAAACTAATAATCATTTTATCGCAAAATGCATGCAACCACCCGAACAGAGATAACATTTCTATTTACATTACATTTTATACAATACACAATACATACACAAATTAGGTCTTGTGCGTAAGATTACCATTAGACTAAAACATTTTTTGAAAATTTACAAGCGAAGAAGTTATAATTTTCACAAGCGTTTAGAATAGACTCCGAAAGTGGTGACGTCAAAATCGAGCGGGAATTACAAAAGTTGAAAGTAGGCGTCCGATTTCATAAATGTATTTTGAAAGAGTAGTGAACGAACCGTACTAGCGCCAAATTTAAAGTAAGTAGTAAGGATATTCTATTTTTATCTCGTCAGTGTAGAGCAAACTTGCATATGGTTTGAAATATGGTTGGTAGGTCGCCACAAAACATGACATAGATGACGTTATTAATTTAGAGAATACTATTACATTATTAATTATTTTGATTAGGAAACTAATAATAATAATAATAATAATAATAATAATAAAAGAAAACAATTTTTTATTTTGAGATCTGAAATTTGGGGGCCCCTCGATTTAAGAGGCCCCAAGCGCGCGCTTCCTGCCACTGGGAGCACAAGTTCGCAATCTTGAAGCCGTGCGGGGAATGGTCTGCCATCTTGCATTGGTCCATTTTTGATTAGTTTTTTGCTTTTGCTTGCGTCAACGTGTACTATTTCGAATGTGTTCTTTAAACTTTTGTGTTTAAATACTTTTTTTTACCATATTTAGTAAATTTAAATAATAAATACGACAGTTGAAAAATTCTAATAAATTAGGATGTAAATTAATTGGAAAAAACAATGTCGGGACATTGTTTCGTCTTTTCCTAATCTGGCAAATAAGGATATAATGCTACATCTGATTTTAGATCCCTGCCATATGTTGAAATTGACAAGAAATTGTTTTGCAGACAAACAAGTAGAATTTCCTGAAAGAATTATTTCTTGGTTGACAGTACGTTAAAAGATTAGAAGCACTTCATTTTCAATTAGATTTGAAATTTGCTAATAACCTGACTGGTGCACACATAAATTATTATAAAAATAAAGTAATGAATGTAAAATTAGCAGGGCAAACATTGAGCCAGGGAGTTACTGATGGCATTGAAATTTTTGAATAAAATGGGGAACAGGGTGTTTGAAAAATGTGAAGCAACAGTAAATTTCATCAAAATTATTGACCGCACATTTGATAAGTTAAATGTCAGAAGTAAGTTTGGGAGAAGGTATAAGACGCCAATATGATTTGATAATTTACACATTTTTGAAAAGCACTTTGAAGAAGCAGAGCAGTATTTGAAACAATTAAAATTATATCGTGTACCCAGTTTTGAACACGTGAGGCGTACATTTGCATACGACTTTCTTACAAGCATAAGGAATGTATTTTGGCCCGACATTTTTACAAGATCCCGCTCATATATATATATATATATATATATATATATATATATATATATATATATATATATATATATATATATATATATATATATATATATATATGTAATTACGGACTTTTGTTTTTTTTTAAATATATTTTCTCTTAAAGCTTATAACTATTTATGCTATGTTTCTAATATTAATATTTATTAGTATTATAAAGTAAAAGGACAAAACATATTTTTCATCTTGGTATTACCAGTTAAAAGGTAGGCGTCGCCTATTATATAGAGATCATTTTAAAGATTTGGGTATTTTGACTCTACCATCTATATATATTTTAAACTCACTTCGTGAAATACATAAATCCAAATTAAATTTTATTTGAAATGGAGATTTGTGACACTAGATCTGCAAACTCATTGCGCAAACCTGCTTACAGGCTTCAAAAGTCCATGAAATATGTACATTGAATTTAGATCTATATAATAAACTATATCCGAAAAAGTAAAACAATATGAATCAAAAACCATTCAAAAATATTAAAAACTTTCTTATAACACATGCTTTTTACAATATCGAAGAATAGTGAATTACGCTGAACTGAAACAAGACATTCACTGCAAACCAAATATTATAAGAAAACGATAATACATTTAACATCATACGAAAATTATTTATATTATGATGTACACGGTACACCTATTATTAATTTTTTTAATAATTGTGAAAATGTAACATTTACTCTACAGTCTATTGAGACTGTACTCTCTATTATCATGATTATTATTTATTTGTTTATTTATGCATTTGTTTGTTTGTTTATTTGTTAATTTATGCACTTACAATAACCAAACAATTATACTGTTAATGTTCTTATTAGGATTCGTTGCAAGTGACATTTGTAGTTAGTATTTAATTGCGATGGCCATTGCATAAAAATATTGTTGCATATGTGTTCTTTGTTTCTAATGCTCAGATTAAGGGTTGGCGCCAGGCGGACGCGCGAGCCGCAGACTCTTGGCACGGCAACACAGGGCTAGCTAGAGCCATCTGGCAATCCGTCCCTGATAAGGAGCGATGACAAACTTATGATGTTCTAGAACGTTCCACGAGCCACCCAACCACCCACTCACACCGGTGATGGGGAGGTGCAACCCTTAACCCCGAAACGCCTAAGATCGGAAGGAGGCAAGAGGGATATTTTGGTTTAAATACGGGGATAAACGCTGTATTTGGCAGTCTGGTTTCGGCCAGACTCACAGACCTTGGACCTCTGGCATGGTTGACATGTTGGGTAACCCAAGGCTCTGAACTCACCAAACTTACTCACAGACCTTGGACCTCTGGCATGGTTGACATGTTGGGTAACCCAAGGTTCTGAACTCTTACACTTGGCTTGTCCGAGGTAAGTTCTAAGTCCACCTTCGACTCCGCTCTCCAATACCTCCCTACTTTCCCCCATTCAGCTGCTATGGCTATGCCAGGCACGTTTGGGAACCTCCACTACTTTCCCCCATTCAGCTGCTATGGCTATGCCAGGCACGTTTGGGAACCTCCACGACTTTCCCCCATTCAGCTGCTATGGCTATGCCAGGCACGTTTGGGAACCTCCCTATTCACCTGATTTGGCTCCCTTTTTCAATTACGAGGAACTTAACTTGGACAAGCACCATATTATGATTTATTGTTGTCACAATGATATAATGAATTTTTATCTACGTGACCTAATATTGGTTGCCAATCAAACGTAATTTTGCGGGTCTCGCTGCTTGCAGCCATCCAAGCTCAAGATGTGTGCCGTATCAGCACCGAACGCTGGCAAGTCCACGTTCACTTGGGTATCACTTTACAAATCACACCCCGACGGGTACGACACAGGTACTTGTCGGGATAGACGGTATGGCGACACAGTCGCATACTGTAGACGCCTCGGCTATGCCGGGCGGCCTGTACAAATGGTGAGGCCGGTCCAGCGGCGAACCAGGATTGTGTTGCTAACTCCACGCTTTCCATACAAAAAGCAGGCCGGCGGCGACGCCGAGCGTCATGGCAGTTCGGACGAAACTCCGAACTTACCAAACTTACACACTCACCTTCACTTACACAATTACGTTTATAATTGACTATCAATATACAGGTCGAATTAAAGTATTATTTTCAATGTTGTTAATATTAAATTGTTGGGACAACCTTTTATGTGTTACTATGTTTAATTTGTTATAAATTATTTGTTTAAATTGTGTCTCGATGTCTCTCTGTACGAGGTTTTTGCTGTGGTTTCCCTCGCACGTACGGCGAATGCCAGAGAGCGGACCTTTCCACAGCAGGGTGTCGTGTTCAAACCCTTACACCCGACCATATTTCTCATATTATTTACTATTTGCTTTCATGGTTAATTTTCAATAAATGCACAAAGATAGACAAATTCTGTCTGCTTTTTGGAGAGAACATTATTCTTTAATTACGTCAAATACCTATCCCGATTCCTCCACTTTTAACAGCTACTCTATATTACGAACCAGGTAAAAGGGTTACTTATTAAAAATAAACATAACGTAGGGTAAGTACTCTATTAGACGAGGCCATGGTCAAGGTCATAGGTATAGTATGTTCCGTTACACTATAAATATATGCTCATAATAAAAATTCTTTCATCGAATGATTTAAGATAAATGAATTTTGGAATTAAAATAAATTGTTAAATTGTCTATTACAAAAAAAGTATATAAACAAGTCATAACTTTTTATATTTCATAAAAGGATAAGGAAAATAAAAGTAAGATTTTTCTATATTATAATAATAAGGTCGTAGTGTCTAATAAAACCTTCATTTACAATCATAATTTTACTATATACGATACAATTACAATATAATAATATATTTTAAAAAAATTGGATAGTAATTTAATTATTATCCAATTTTATTTATTTTTTATCGAATGAGCCTAAAACATATATAACATCCCATTTTAAAAAAATAACATTAAATTTTAGTTTGAGAACCACTGGTTAAAAAAAATTCTTCAACGAGTGAATGTCCCCCTCCCCCTCTACCAACTACAACTTTATTTAAATGATTTTCTTTTATTCCCAATGACAAAGAAAATAATCGGCGTGTCCCATATCGGAGAAATACCCTGTATGTATATACATATATACATATATATATATATATATATATATATATATATATATATATATATATATATATGTATATATATGTATATATATATATATATATATATATATATATATATATATATATATATATATATATATACATATATATACATATATATATATATATATATATATATATATATATATATATATATATATATATATATATATGTATATATGTATATACATACAGGGTATTTCTCCGATATGGGACACGCCGATTATTTTCTTTGTCATTGGGAATAAAAGAAAATCATTTAAATAAAGTTGTAGTTGGTAGAGGGGGAGGGGGACATTCACTCGTTGAAGAATTTTTTTTAACCAGTGGTTCTCAAACTAAAATTTAATGTTATTTTTTTAAAATGGGATGTTATATATGTTTTAGGCTCATTCGATAAAAAATAAATAAAATTGGATAATAATTAAATTACTATCCAATTTTTTTAAAATATATTATTATATTGTAATTGTATCGTATATAGTAAAATTATGATTGTAAATGAAGGTTTTATTAGACACTACGACCTTATTATTATAATATAGAAAAATCTTACTTTTATTTTCCTTATCCTTTTATGAAATATAAAAAGTTATGACTTGTTTATATACTTTTTTTGTAATAGACAATTTAACAATTTATTTTAATTCCAAAATTCATTTATCTTAAATCATTCGATGAAAGAATTTTTATTATGAGCATATATTTATAGTGTAACGGAACATACTATACCTATGACCTTGACCATGGCCTCGTCTAATAGAGTACTTACCCTACGTTATGTTTATTTTTAATAAGTAACCCTTTTACCTGGTTCGTAATATAGAGTAGCTGTTAAAAGTGGAGGAATCGGGATAGGTATTTGACGTAATTAAAGAATAATGTTCTCTCCAAAAAGCAGACAGAATTTGTCTATCTTTGTGCATTTATTGAAAATTAACCATGAAAGCAAATAGTAAATAATATGAGAAATATGGTCGGGTGTAAGGGTTTGAACACGACACCCTGCTGTGGAAAGGTCCGCTCTCTGGCATTCGCCGTACGTGCGAGGGAAACCACAGCAAAAACCTCGTACAGAGAGACATCGAGACACAATTTAAACAAATAATTTATAACAAATTAAACATAGTAACACATAAAAGGTTGTCCCAACAATTTAATATTAACAACATTGAAAATAATACTTTAATTCGACCTGTATATTGATAGTCAATTATAAACGTAATTGTGTAAGTGAAGGTGAGTGTGTAAGTTTGGTAAGTTCGGAGTTTCGTCCGAACTGCCATGACGCTCGGCGTCGCCGCCGGCCTGCTTTTTGTATGGAAAGCGTGGAGTTAGCAACACAATCCTGGTTCGCCGCTGGACCGGCCTCACCATTTGTACAGGCCGCCCGGCATAGCCGAGGCGTCTACAGTATGCGACTGTGTCGCCATACCGTCTATCCCGACAAGTACCTGTGTCGTACCCGTCGGGGTGTGATTTGTAAAGTGATACCCAAGTGAACGTGGACTTGCCAGCGTTCGGTGCTGATACGGCACACATCTTGAGCTTGGATGGCTGCAAGCAGCGAGACCCGCAAAATTACGTTTGATTGGCAACCAATATTAGGTCACGTAGATAAAAATTCATTATATCATTGTGACAACAATAAATCATAATATGGTGCTTGTCCAAGTTAAGTTCCTCGTAATTGAAAAAGGGAGCCAAATCAGGTGAATAGGGAGGTTCCCAAACGTGCCTGGCATAGCCATAGCAGCTGAATGGGGGAAAGTCGTGGAGGTTCCCAAACGTGCCTGGCATAGCCATAGCAGCTGAATGGGGGAAAGTAGTGGAGGTTCCCAAACGTGCCTGGCATAGCCATAGCAGCTGAATGGGGGAAAGTAGGGAGGTATTGGAGAGCGGAGTCGAAGGTGGACTTAGAACTTACCTCGGACAAGCCAAGTGTAAGAGTTCAGAACCTTGGGTTACCCAACATGTCAACCATGCCAGAGGTCCAAGGTCTGTGAGTAAGTTTGGTGAGTTCAGAGCCTTGGGTTACCCAACATGTCAACCATGCCAGAGGTCCAAGGTCTGTGAGTCTGGCCGAAACCAGACTGCCAAATACAGCGTTTATCCCCGTATTTAAACCAAAATATCCCTCTTGCCTCCTTCCGATCTTAGGCGTTTCGGGGTTAAGGGTTGCACCTCCCCATCACCGGTGTGAGTGGGTGGTTGGGTGGCTCGTGGAACGTTCTAGAACATCATAAGTTTGTCATCGCTCCTTATCAGGGACGGATTGCCAGATGGCTCTAGCTAGCCCTGTGTTGCCGTGCCAAGAGTCTGCGGCTCGCGCGTCCGCCTGGCGCCAACCCTTAATCTGAGCATTAGAAACAAAGAACACATATGCAACAATATTTTTATGCAATGGCCATCGCAATTAAATACTAACTACAAATGTCACTTGCAACGAATCCTAATAAGAACATTAACAGTATAATTGTTTGGTTATTGTAAGTGCATAAATTAACAAATAAACAAACAAACAAATGCATAAATAAACAAATAAATAATAATCATGATAATAGAGAGTACAGTCTCAATAGACTGTAGAGTAAATGTTACATTTTCACAATTATTAAAAAAATTAATAATAGGTGTACCGTGTACATCATAATATAAATAATTTTCGTATGATGTTAAATGTATTATCGTTTTCTTATAATATTTGGTTTGCAGTGAATGTCTTGTTTCAGTTCAGCGTAATTCACTATTCTTCGATATTGTAAAAAGCATGTGTTATAAGAAAGTTTTTAATATTTTTGAATGGTTTTTGATTCATATTGTTTTACTTTTTCGGATATAGTTTATTATATAGATCTAAATTCAATGTACATATTTCATGGACTTTTGAAGCCTGTAAGCAGGTTTGCGCAATGAGTTTGCAGATCTAGTGTCACAAATCTCCATTTCAAATAAAATTTAATTTGGATTTATGTATTTCACGAAGTGAGTTTAAAATATATATAGATGGTAGAGTCAAAATACCCAAATCTTTAAAATGATCTCTATATAATAGGCGACGCCTACCTTTTAACTGGTAATACCAAGATGAAAAATATGTTTTGTCCTTTTACTTTATAATACTAATAAATATTAATATTAGAAACATAGCATAAATAGTTATAAGCTTTAAGAGAAAATATATTTAAAAAAAAACAAAAGTCCGTAATTAGAATCACAAAGCCTACAATCACACAACACATCACCTAATGCCGCTCGCCTGCCCGCTCCTTGCCGTTGCTCACATCGAGATCACAGCGGCAGGCCGTTACTTTGCGCTGTGGGATAAAATTCAAGTTGCACTTGAACAAAAATGGATGTTGTATAAATATCGGATCAAAAATATCGGTATTTTAAAACATCGATATTTACAAACAATATGAACTGATATATATATATATATATATATATATATATATATATATATATATATATATATATATATATATATATATATATAGAATATATAGAAATAATTGTTGTTAAGTTTCAATAAATGTTAATTTTTATTTAATTTATATATATATATATATATATATATATATATATATATATATATATATAGAATATATAGAAATAATTGTTGTTAAGTTTCAATAAATGTTAATTTTTATTTCTTTTCAAGTGTTTAATAAAATATATGTTTGTTTTTTGCTATTATTATTTTGTCATACTTTTCTTCTAAAAATCAACCTTTTTGTCTGTTGTGTCCTCCTTTCGTGATCTAAGATCTGGTCACCCTAAATTATTGATACATTTATTATGAAATAAATAATTCTATTCCATACATAAACTCTTCTACCGTTATATTGAGGATTTGTCTATTATCGAGTACAATATTGGTTTTTGATTCCTGCTTTTTACACATATTTTTACTTATGTCTTTGGTTCGTTTTGTTTTATCTTAGTCAATCTTAGTATTCTATACGCTCTCGTACTAGTCTTTTCTTGGGTTTTGTTCATTGTTATTAATTGATTAACGAATTTTTAAAAAATGTAAAAATGGTTTTATAATGATGTGTGCCAATGTGCAAAAGCATGGCCAAATTTGCTAATGTTTTCAAATTTTCACGCGATAGTGAGATGCGAAAAAATAGATGAATGCAATACATCGATCAAATTTTAAAATTACAATATCCTCGGCAGTTTGAATTTCGCATTTTGACGAAAAATTTATTCTTCGTGTACATGAATCAATTACGTCACATGATACAGGTTTGGTTTTAAAAAGAAAATGTTTAAAATTGACGGATGACGACTCACTGTATTTAAAAATCAGACATCATATTAGTTTGTCAAAACAACAAAAGATAAAAATCCAGATATTCTCCGTGACAATATACAGGCTGTTCTGTAAGTTCATAGTATGATAAAGAGAATTGAATAAAGTTATAATCTGAAATATATTTTGCAAAATCTGTCAAGTTGTAAAAGTTACGGGACTGTAAAGTCGACAATTACGAACAAGCTATACTATTAAGTCAAAAACTATACTTATTAAATTAAAATTTAAAAATTAAGTTGTTCAAAAATTACTTTCACTAATTAAGAATACACTGACATGCGTTTGGTTTATGGAGAAGTGCTCCAAAACAGCGCCATTAATAAAAAGTGTCTATCCATATTTCGCTTCTGACTTCAAACCTTCAAGAATGACAAGTCTTGTTATTTTCACTCTAATTGATGTGCGTTTTAAATAATATTTTATTCAAATAAATAATTGTTATTGGTTCATCTTGAAGTGCATTTACAAATTGTAACAATTACCTACCCTACATTAGAAAAGAAATAATTGCAAATTACGATACATTGCAACCGTGATTATTAGTGGTAACGTATGCCACTTTACATAACTCCTTATTTTAAAATGAAAAATTAACTTAAATATTAAAACATGAAAGTGATAAAATTGCAAATCAAATGCAATTCTTTTATGTACTACAGATGTATTTTATAACGTAACACCGACCAAATATATATATATATATATATATATATATATATATATATATATATATATATATATATATATATATATATATATATATATATTTGAAATATGATTATCTGCAAAGGGGGTTGAAAAAGGGGTAAAAAATGAATGGTATACATTTCAATGTACTGATTTTAAATCAAAAAGAATTTTTCAAGAATACAGAGAATTATTTCTTATTATTTATTTTATTCTTCAAGTGTTCATTTTTAGTGCCACTGACCAAAACAATTTTTTTTATTCAAAATAATGATTTATCTAATCACATGAATAGGAAATAAATAAATTTATAATTATTTCTATTAAAAATTTCATGTTGAGGAGTGACAATAAAAATGTACACTTCACGAATTAAATAAATAATAATAAATAATTTTCCGACTTTTGGAAAAACTCATTTTGGGGGTATGTGACTATAATCGAATTTCAATATGTTATAAAATATAAAAATTAAACACTAGCGTCTCATTACTCTCATTATTATAATAAAAAAACTAACTAGTATTGTAATTAGTCAATATAATATTTTGGAGATGGGATATGTGACGCTATCATGGTAGGATCGTGGAAGAAGGCAGACAGACTGGGATGGAAGAAGGTAGTTATAGACCAGCGTCGTGATTATGTTGTGACATGTGGCAAGGCGACAGGTGGTTATAACTATCAATTTTTCTCTCAGTCTACATATCCCTTCCCCAAATTTTTAATAATAATTGTTTTCTCATAAACTACAAATAATTAATCGATTGAAAAAAAATACGGGTATTTATTTTGTGTCTGATATAATATTATGTATGTTAAAATCAATTTTAGAAAAGTAGCATATAAAATTTCCATTTTATTTATTTATACAAGCTACAAAAGAAAATGTACTTTCGCCTGTGCAGTACAGTTGTACAGTCGCACCCCTTGACCCCTGCCCTTAGATCCAAACACGTGCCCTGTGTATAGGACTGGGAGCAGGTAGCCCTCTATCGTTCCTCCCTGGCTCCCTGCTCTAGCCTTAGCCCTACTCCGTACTCGTCCGTAGCTTTGCGTCAGAAATTCAATGCTGAGTATGAGGCAGATGATTAGCACTTTCATTATTATTGCTATTATCATTAGAGAAATAATTACTTAATATCCAATATTAAATGAACATATCGGGTGTCTACTTTTTTTCTCGAACAGGAAATTTAATGTTAAAATTTGTGCATGGATGAGTATCCAATTTGTTGTTAAATTATTTTGTATGTACAAGTTAGAAGCAAAAGAAAATATGCGAATTAAGGCAATTATTAGAGTACCATGACAAATAAAACAATATTTTTTTTTCTTTAAGCGTATGCTACTGTACACACACTATAGAAGATATTCATTGTCATACTAGTACAAAAATGTTATTATTGTACTAGTAAAAAAATGTTAGCGTGTTTATTCACCCCTGGCGGCGGCAGTCGCTACAACACAGCAACACAGGTCTTATTGAAAATTGTTATTTGACAGTTGTATCGTTTCTGGATTGTAGTACAAATTCTGCAATTAAAAAAAATTCAGAAAAATGTCAAAACTTATTTGAAACACTTGAAGAAAAATTTGTGTATGTCATTCGGAGTAGAACACCCTTTTTGTATTTTACCCAGCTAGCCTGACCTTGGCTAGCGCCTCGGCCGCAATAGCTGAATTCAACACATAAAGACCGCTATCTTCTCCTAATAACATAATATACAAATGTTTGTTGTTTCTGATATATCTGACATTTTTTAAATTTTATTATTATTAGAATAATAGGAAGATTTAATCTAGAAGTAAAAAAATAATCACAAATTCTAATAATAATAATATCAAATGAAATATATGTCAGAAACTTCAAACATATATTATTATCTTATTTTTCAAGGCACTTTGATAATTGCCTTAATTCGTGCATTTTCTTTTGCTTGTAACTCGTACATAAGAAACAATTTAACAACAATTTTGATACTCATCGATGCACATTTTCATTCTGAACATATTTCTTCATGGCACATTTTTTTATAAAATTAATAGATAAAGCGATATCGCCAAATTA
This sequence comes from Harpalus rubripes, assembly GCA_963082715.1. Taxonomy (NCBI): domain Eukaryota; kingdom Metazoa; phylum Arthropoda; class Insecta; order Coleoptera; family Carabidae; genus Harpalus; species Harpalus rubripes. Next base: position 36,877,750 of record OY720458.1, read on the forward strand.
AAATTTTAACAAAAAGTAGACACTCCGTATATACTTGCTGTACGCTTTTTTCCCTTCAATTTTTTGTTATTGCTTGTTGTGTCGCCTACCCTGTTATCCGACCCACAAGCCCTCATTATTGATATATTTACAAAACAACTTTATTAATATAAATTTGTATTTTTCCATGATTAGATAAAGCACAAACACGAAGTAAGCATATACGAGCCTATATCTACAATTTGAATTTAATAATTAATAAAATTTTACATTTTAATGAAAATAATTATTGGGAACTATTTATAATTTTTTTGTATTCATAGTAACACTAACAATACCAATGACACAGTATAGAGAATACAAGCAGTAGCGACACTCTTGTCGGAACCTTTGATGTTTCGTTCCAGGCTGCTCGGCGTGCAGGGGGTAATAATGAGGAGCGCGAAATTTGAAGAAAACATAAAAATATATATTTAATATCAAATGATAAAGTGTGATATGGTAAAAATAGATAATATTGAAATATAAATAGGTAAAAAAATACATTTAAAGCTAATAATAATAAGTAATTCAATAACCAAGTAATAAATATTATATATCAAATCAAAATATTATAATTATAAAAATACGTGTATTAAAGAAATAAATATACACAATAACCAAGTGACATATATTCAAGTGATTGTAGCATGGTGGTAGCGTGCTAGCTTCTTGTTCCAAAGATTGTGGGTTCAAACCCCCAGCACATTTTAATTATTTTAAATTTTTATTTTTTCAATTTATTTTTGTGTTTTTATTTGTTTTAATATTTTTTATTTATTTTTATTTATTTTTATTTGTTTTTATTTATTTTTATTTGTTTCTATTTATTTTAATTTAACAAAAAAAATAGTAAAACTACAATAAATAGAAACAAATAAAAATAAATAAAAACAAATAAAAACACAAAAATAAATTGAAAAAATAAAAATTTAAAAAAAATTAAAGAAGTGCGCTGGGGGTTTGAACCCTCAATCTTTGGAACAAAAAGCTAGCACGCTACTACCATGATACGATCACTTCCATGTAAAGTTTCCTTTTATAGGAAATAAGAATTATGATATTAAAATTGCCATAACATTTTCTTATTTTACTTAATTATTCTTAATTAATTTTAAACAATTTGCTATTAATATGATGCAATAAATGTTCCCAAACATGTGTTTTACTGCAATAAGTTTTAATGGGAAGCAAATATTCAAATTATTCTTTTCCCCATGTTAAATGCCTGTGTAACGGATTTCGGGCGCTACCCGGTATAGAATAAACACTTCTAAGACCTGTGCATAATATTAAAATATATATTTTTTATAAAATTATAACAAATACATGATAATTATTACAAATACAATGAATATGCACTTAATATATTATTTGAATCTGTTTCAAAGTCCCGCTCCTCATTTTTTCCCCCTTCAACCCGAGCAGGTTGGAACGAAAATCAGCGAAGTGTCGCTACTGCATATTCTCTATACTGTGCCAATGACTAGTGCGTACCTATAGAACGTAATTTCTTTGGAAATTTCTAAAAAAATTACCTACTTCTAATTTTTAAGTTAAAGTATCGGCGTATAAATTTAATATATAAAACTAAATTAAACGTATGTACTTGTTATTCACTTCAATTTTTCTATTTTCCATGGAGTCACCGATTTCATTATAGTTCATCTATGCACCGCTAGGTCTATTCATAGCGCTACTTCCTGATATTTGACGAAAATACTTACCGAATGTGTCAATATCTTCTATATTAAACGATAAATATTTAAAATACTTGCCTAAGAAATACAAAAATGTGTACAGTACGCAATACTAAACAAATTTTAGGAATAGAATTTCACAGACTTGAGAAAATAAATAAAATTAAACATTTTATTTTTTTTAAATATGTTCCCGAAATTTAATTTTTGATTTTTTTTTATATGTTATGTATAATAATATTCTTCAAAATATATTAAAGTATGAACAAAATTGTAGGTTTAGTATAGAAGAAAAACATTAAAATGTATGAAAAAAGTAGGTTTTTTGGATTTTTAAAATTGTTCTCGAAAATCATTTTTCATAATTTTCACATATTTTATTCCTTACCCTGTTATAAATATTTAGTGCAAATTTAATCAAAATTGTAGGTTTTGAACTGGAGATATATTCAAAATAATATTACCGAATGTGCGTGTTAATTATCAATATCTTCTATATTAAACGATAAATATTTAAAATACTTGCCTAAGAAATACAAAAATGTGTACAGTACGCAATACTAAACAAATTTTAGGAATAGAATTTCACAGACTTGAGAAAATAAATAAAATTAAACATTTTATTTTTTTTAAATATGTTCCCGAAATTTAATTTTTGATTTTTTTTTATATGTTATGTATAATAATATTCTTCAAAATATATTAAAGTATGAACAAAATTGTAGGTTTAGTATAGAAGAAAAACATTAAAATGTATGAAAAAAGTAGGTTTTTTGGATTTTTAAAATTGTTCTCGAAAATCATTTTTCTTAATTTTCACATATTTTATTCCTTACCCTGTTATAAATATTTAGTGCAAATTTAATCAAAATTGTAGGTTTTGAACTGGAGATATATTCAAAATAATATTACCGAATGTGCGTGTTAATTATCAATATCTTCTATATTAAACGATAAATATTTAAAATACTTGCCTAAGAAATACAAAAATGTGTACAGTACGCAATACTAAACAAATTTTAGGAATAGAATTTCACAGACTTGAGAAAATAAATAAAATTAAACATTTTATTTTTTTAAGTATGTTCCCGAAATTTAATTTTTGATTTTTTTTTATATGTTATGTATAATAATATTCTTCAAAATATATTAAAGTATGAACAAAATTATAGGTTTAGTATAGAAGAAAAACATTAAAATGTATGAAAAAAGTAGGTTTTTTGGATTTTTAAAATTGTTCTCGAAAATCATTTTTCTTAATTTTCACATATTTTATTCCTTACCCTGTTATAAATATTTAGTGCAAATTTAATCAAAATTGTAGGTTTTGAACTGGAGATATATTCAAAATAATATTTAAAATATTATTTTGGGTGAATAAATACATACAAATATTATCTAAACTATTTTTTTTTCATGGCAAATTTTACCCTTTTTATTTGTGTATACGAAGATGCATAAGAGGATGCATCAGGAGTTCTTTATAAAAATAGTCCCTTCTACAAATATTTTAAAACATTATACCTCAATTCAATTAATCTCATCGACAATAATAATAATAATACAAATGAGTTAAATAAATATTATTGTCCGGAATTTTCAAAATTTATGACTAAAAAATATTTACCTTATTTACCACTATGGTCAGGTCTAATGTTAAAAAATGATCCCGAAAACAAAAATATTTATCGGTGCAGTAACGCTCCAGTAGAAAATTGGAATAATATACTAAAAAATTCAATTTTACAAGGCAAATCAAATATTAAACCAAGCCGAGTAATTCGAGAATGCCGTAAACATTTTTTGTTTATATATAAAGAAATAATAAACGAAATGCCAAAAAACAGACTAGCTACAATACCAAAAAAATGTACTAACACTGATAACTCTCTAAATTCAATAGAATTTTGGCAGAGACGTAATAAAAATCCATTTACCCACTTCAAGGGTCAAAATTTACACGCAATTAAAAAAAAAATTGATGCAAAAATTGAAGAAGTTATCAATCAGAGCACTAACTTAAATAAAATACAAACTGGTTTAGCTGGTGATAAGGCAAATCAATTTCCGTGTATTTTAACCAATTTTTTAGTACATGACATTAATTATTACGTTCCCTTACCATCACATCAATCATGTGATTACATTGTAGCACTTTTTAATTCATTTCGAGTTATTGTTCAGGAAGTTAGAATTAGCGAATATAATAGACTAAATTTAAATATTTTGAAAAATCATGACAAATTAATGACAAATTGGTTAATTGATATTTGTTTGGCTATAATATTAAAAAATTCAGGTAAACAATATGTTTTGCTTCAGTGTGATGAATCGTCATATACTGTATTTCAGACATTAAACATTCCGAATTGGGGAAAGGATGCCTATTCGTTGGCTATAAGAATAAGACGCATACAAAGCTTACCAACTTTAAAAAATACGCCAATAATGCCTGTAAATATAGATCATAATCACTGGTGTGTTGCTGTCGCTAATATTAATGAAAAAGAATTTTCATTTTTAGATCCTTTTGGATCTACAAAACGAACACATTCCAAATTTTTTAATATATTCATAAATTTTTTAAAAGAGTACAATCTAGCAATTGAACCTGGAGTACCGGTTACTAATTGGCAAGAACGGTATTTAACAGAATATCCAAAACAAAAAGGTTGTATAAATTGCGGCATTATTATAATACAATTAATTGAGAAGTTTATTGAAGGTAGTATGCTATCTAATTTAATATCTCCTAATGAATACCGCGATTATTTACGTCAATAAATAATACAAAATTCTGATTCATTACAAAATATTTGCATATATTGTAGCATAATTATACAAAAAGACGAAGCCGAATCACAATGTGTTCAGTGCCGCTATTGTTCTAGAATTTTTCACAACACATGCATTTATGTTGATGAAAATAGTTCAGATTACTTATGTGAATTATGCAGTCACTACAGTGCAAACTAATATTATTTATTTTGGCATACCATTTAATAAATATGTATATATATATATATATATATATATATATATATATATATATATATATATATAACATTAAATAAAATTATTGTTCTCAATGTTTTGATTGATATAATAGTTTGAAATTTTTTTTATCTGTATTGTTGCTTTCTTTATAATTATATCCGTTTCGTGAGTATACTCGTAGATTATAGACTATGAGATATTTCTTGATATAAAATACTATTTTTATTTTACTATCCTTTCTGTAAATACAGGATACATTTCTAACAGAGTTGTTAATTTTTTTTATTTACTTATTTATAGTTTATTAAGTCTAGTTGTTCAAATTTTGTAAGTTGTTGCTTTTGTTTCATTATGTGTGTTATTTACTCTCTGTAAGTTTATAGTTATCATAAATTTATTTTTAATATAAACCTATTACCTATCTTGTTCATGTTACATTTTTATTATCATTAAATATATAATTTTGTATATTTTCTATGAGTTTTATTATCACAGTCTAATTTCACATGTACCTACACCTCTGATATTGTTCAAATACCCTATTAATTAGCATCGAGTTATTGCGTTGAATATTATGTAATTATTTTAATATCAGTGAATTTAGTTTTGTCACAAAACGATTTAAATAACCACGTAAACGTACGATAAAACTTTGCAATTTGCTACGTCTGATCATATATAAATTTTACCCATTACACCCCTAATAAAATAAAGATCTCATATTTATTATAAATCAGTATGTTATATAGTTTAATTCCTGTGAGTTTGGTACTGTCACAAACCTTTCTACCTATTACACCCCTGATTAAATGAAAATTTATTATAAATCAGTACATTGTGTAGATTAATTCCTGTGAGTTTCATTCTGTCACAAACCTTTTCACACATTACACCCCTGATTAAATGAAAATTTCCTATTTATTATAAATCAGTACATTGTGTAGATTAATTCCTGTGTGTTTCGTTCTGTCACAAACCTTTTTACCCATTACACCCCTAATTAAATGAAAATTTCCTATTTATTATAAATCAGTACATTGTGTAGATTAATTCCTGTGAGTTTCGTTCTATCACAAACCTTTTTACCCAGTACACCCCTGATTAAATGAAAATTTCCTATTTATTATAAATCAGTACATTGTGTAGATTAATTCCTGTGAGTTTCGTTCTGTCACAAACCTTTTTACCCAGTACACCCCTGATTAAATGAAAATTTTCTATTTATTATAAACCAGTATGTTATGTAGATTAATTCCTGTGAGTTTGGTTTTGTCACAAACCTTTTTACCCAGTACACCCCTGATTAAATGAAAATTTCCTATTTATTATAAATCAGCACATTGTGTAGATTAATTCCTGTGTGTTTCGTTCTGTCACAAACCTTTTTACCCATTACATACCTAATTAAATGAAAATTTCCTATTTATTATAAATCAGTACATTGTGTAGATTAATTCCTGTGAGTTTCGTTCTGTCACAAACCTTTTTACCCAGTACACCCCTGATTAAATGAAAATTTCCTATTTATTATAAATCAGTACATTGTGTAGATTAATTCCTGTGAGTTTCATTCTGTCACAAACCTTTTTACCCAGTACACCCCTGATTAAATGAAAATTTTCTATTTATTATAAATCAGTATGTTATGTAGATTAATTCCTGTGAGTTTGGTTTTGTCACAAACCTTTTTACCCAGTACACCCCTGATTAAATGAAAATTTCCTATTTATTATAAATCAGTACATTGTGTAGATTAATTCCTGTGAGTTTCATTCTGTCACAAACCTTTTTACCCAGTACACCCCTGATTAAATGAAAATTTCCTATTTATTATATATCAGTACATTGTGTAGATTAATTCCTGTGTGTTTCGTTCTGTCACAAAACTTTTTACCCATTACACACCTAATTAAATGAAAATTTCCTATTTATTATAAATCAGTACATTGTGTAGATTAATTCCTGTGAGTTTCGTTCTGTCACAAACCTTTTTACCCAGTACACCCCTGATTAAATGAAAATTTCCTATTTATTATAAATCAGTACATTGTGTAGATTAATTCCTGTGAGTTTCATTCTGTCACAAACCTTTTTACCCAGTACACCCCTGATTAAATGAAAATTTTCTATTTATTATAAATCAGTATATTATGTAGATTAATTCCTGTGAGTTTGGTTTTGTCACAAACCTTTTTACCCAGTACACCCCTGATTAAATGAAAATTTCCTATTTATTATAAATCAGTACATTGTGTAGATTAATTCCTGTGAGTTTCATTCTGTCACAAACCTTTTTACCCAGTACACCCCTGATTAAATGAAAATTTTCTATTTATTATAAATCAGTATATTATGTAGATTAATTCCTGTGAGTTTGGTTTTGTCACAAACCTTTTTACCCATTACACCCCTGATTAAATGAAAATTTCCTATTTATTATAAATCAGTACATTGTGTAGATTAATTCCTGTGAGTTTCATTCTGTCACAAACCTTTTTACCCAGTACACCCCTGATTAAATGAAAATTTTCTATTTATTATAAATCAGTATATTATGTAGATTAATTCCTGTGAGTTTGGTTTTGTCACAAACCTTTTTACCCAGTACACCCCTGATTAAATGAAAATTTCCTATTTATTATAAATCAGTACATTGTGTAGATTAATTCCTGTGAGTTTCATTCTGTCACAAACCTTTTTATCCAGTACACCCCTGATTAAATGAAAATTTCCTATTTATTATAAATCAGTACATTGTGTAGATTAATTCCTGTGAGTTTCGTTCTGTCACAAACCTTTTTACCCATTACACCCCTGATTAAATGAAAATTTCCTATTTATTATAAATCAGTACATTGTGTAGATTAATTCCTGTGAGTTTCGTTCTGTCACAAACCTTTTTACCCAGTACACCCCTGATTAAATGAAAATTTCCTATTTATTATAAATCAGTACATTGTGTAGATTAATTCCTGTGAGTTTGGTTCTGTTACAAACCTTTTTACCCAGTACACCCCTGATTAAATGAAAATTTCCTATTTATTATAAATCAGTACATTGTGTAGATTAATTCCTGTGAATTTCGTTTTGTCACAAACCTTTTTACCCATTACACCCCTGACTAAATGAAAATTTCCTATTTATTATAAATCAGTACATTGTGTAGATTAATTCCTGTGAGTTTGGTTCTGTCACAAACCTTTTTACCCATTACAACCCTGATTAAATGAAAATTTCCTATTTATTATAAATCAGTACATTGTGTAGATTAATTCCTGTGAGTTTCGTTCTGTCACAAACCTTTTTACCCATTACACCCCTGATTAAATGGAAATTTCCTATTTATTATAAATCAGTACATTGTGTAGATTAATTCCTGTGTGTTTCGTTCTGTCACAAACCTTTTTACCCATTACACCCCTAATTAAATGAAAATTTCCTATTTATTATAAATCAGTACATTGTGTAGATTAATTCCTGTGAGTTTCATTCTGTCACAAACCTTTTTACCCAGTACACCCCTGATTAAATGAAATTTTTTTATTTATTATAAATCAGTATATTATGTAGATTAATTCCTGTGAGTTTCGTTCTGTCACAAACCTTTTTACCCAGTACACCCCTAATTAAATGAAAATTTCCTATTTATTATAAATCAGTACATTGTGTAGATTAATTCCTGTAAGTTTCGTTCTGTCACAAACCTTTTTACCCATTACACCCCTGATTAAATGGAAATATCCTATTTATTATAAATCAGTACATTGTGTAGATTAATTCCTGTGAGTTTCGTTCTGTCACAAACCTTTTTACCCATTACACCCCTAATTAAATGAAAATTTCCTATTTATTATAAATCAGTACATTGTGTAGATTAATTCCTGTGAGTTTCATTCTGTCACAAACCTTTTTACCCAGTACACCCCTGATTAAATGAAAATTTTCTATTTATTATAAATCAGTATATTATGTAGATTAATTCCTGTGAGTTTCGTTCTGTCACAAATCTTTTAACCCAGTACACCCCTGATTAAATGAAAATTTTCTATTTATTATAAATCAGTATATTATGTAGATTAATTCCTGTGAGTTTCGTTCTGTCACAAACCTTTTTACCCAGTACACCCCTGATTAAATGAAAATTTCCTATTTATTATAAATCAGTACATTGTGTAGATTAATTCCTGTGAGTTTGGTTCTGTTACAAACCTTTTTACCCAGTACACCCCTGATTAAATGAAAATTTCCTATTTATTATAAATCAGTATATTGTGTAGATTAATTCCTGTGAATTTCGTTTTGTCACAAACCTTTTTACCCATTACACCCCTGACTAAATGAAAATTTCCTATTTATTATAAATCAGTACATTGTGTAGATTAATTCCTGTGAGTTTGGTTCTGTCACAAACCTTTTTACCCATTACAACCCTGATTAAATGAAAATTTCCTATTTATTATAAATCAGTACATTGTGTAGATTAATTCCTGTGAGTTTCGTTCTGTCACAAACCTTTTTACCCATTACACCCCTGATTAAATGGAAATTTCCTATTTATTATAAATCAGTACATTGTGTAGATTAATTCCTGTGTGTTTCGTTCTGTCACAAACCTTTTTACCCATTACACCCCTAATTAAATGAAAATTTCCTATTTATTATAAATCAGTACATTGTGTAGATTAATTCCTGTGAGTTTCATTCTGTCACAAACCTTTTTACCCAGTACACCCCTGATTAAATGAATTTTTTTTATTTATTATAAATCAGTATATTATGTAGATTAATTCCTGTGAGTTTCGTTCTGTCACAAACCTTTTTACCCAGTACACCCCTGATTAAATGAAAATTTCCTATTTATTATAAATCAGTACATTGTGTAGATTAATTCCTGTAAGTTTCGTTCTGTCACAAACCTTTTTACCCATTACACCCCTGATTAAATGGAAATATCCTATTTATTATAAATCAGTACATTGAGTAGATTAATTCCTGTGAGTTTCGTTCTGTCACAAACCTTTTTACCCATTACACCCTTAATTAAATGAAAATTTCCTATTTATTATAAATCAGTACATTGTGTAGATTAATTCCTGTGAGTTTCATTCTGTCACAAACCTTTTTATCCAGTACACCCTTAATTAAATGAAAATTTCCTATTTATTATAAATCAGTACATTGTGTAGATTAATTCCTGTGAGTTTCGTTCTGTCACAAACCTTTTTACCCAGTACACCCCTGATTAAATGAAAATTTTCTATTTATTATAAATCAGTATATTATGTAGATTAATTCCTGTGAGTTTCGTTCTGTCACAAACCTTTTTACCCAGTACACCCCTGATTAAATGAAAATTTCCTATTTATTATAAATCAGTACATTGTGTAGATTAATTCCTGTGAGTTTCGTTCTGTCACAAACCTTTTTACCCATTACACCCCTGATTAAATGGAAATATCCTATTTATTATAAATCAGTACATTGTGTAGATTAATTCCTGTGAGTTTCGTTCTGTCACAAACCTTTTTACCCATTACACCCCTGATTAAATGGAAATTTCCTATTTATTATAAATCAGTACATTGTGTAGATTAATTCCTGTGAGTTTCGTTCTGTCACAAACCTTTTTACCCATTACACCCCTGATTAAATGAAAATTTCCTATTTATTATAAATCAGTACATTGTGTAGATTAATTCCTGTGAGTTTCGTTCTGTCACAAACCTTTTTACCCAGTACACCCCTGATTAAATGAAAATTTCCTATTTATTATAAATCAGTATATTATGTAGATTAATTCCTGTGAGTTTAGTTTTGTCACAAACCTTTTTACCCAGTACACCCCTGATTAAATGAAAATTTCCTATTTATTATAAATCAGTACGTTGTGTGGACTAAAGCTGGATTCAGAGATTGCGTAGTAAACATAGCATAGAATAGCACAGAAAAACATAGAAGATGAACATACGGAAAAGCGTGTACTGATTCAGAGTTACAGACATAGCATAGCACAACACAGAAAAACATGGGGAATTGGTCATATTTTATTTCAAAGCTATGTTTTGCTATGTTCGGCCATGTGCGCTATGTTTCGTGAGTATTCGTAGTTACACCAGGCCTACTACTACAGTGCTTTAATGTTGACAACTTGCTGACATTTGTTTTGAAGTTTGGTTAAGATAACTTTTAAATTATTTTGTATTGCAGTTGTGTTTATTATAAGTATTTAAAAAATGAGTGATTCTTATGAACAAGACATAAAGTTAATAAGCTTAGTGGAGAAGTCGCCGATCCTCTACGACAAAAAGAGAATGGATTTTCTGACATGAATTTATCTACATACAATAGTTCTATGTTTTCTGTACAATCTCTGAATTGGTTTTAAGTTTCTATGTTTTCCTGTGTTGTGTATTTCTATGCTGTGTTTACTACGCAATCTCTGAATCCAGCTTAATTCCTGTGAGTTTCATTCTGTCACAAACCTTTTTATCCAGTACACCCCTGATTAAATGATAATTTCCTATTTATTATAAATCAGTACATTGTATAGATTAATTCCTGAGAGTTTCATTCTGTCACAAACCTTTTTACCCATTACACCCCTGATTAAATGAAAATTTCCTATTTATTATAAATCAGTACATTGTGTAGATTAATTCCTGTGAGTTTCGTTCTGTCACAAACCTTTTTACCCATTACACCCCTGATTAAATGAAAATTTCCTATTTATTATAAATCAGTACATTGTGTAGATTAATTCCTGTGAGTTTCGTTCTGTCACAAACCTTTTTACCCAGTACACCCCTGATTAAATGAAAATTTTCTATTTATTATAAATCAGTATATTATGTAGATTAATTCCTGTGAGTTTCGTTCTGTCACAAACCTTTTTACCCATTACACCCCTGATTAAATGGAAATTTCCTATTTATTATAAATCAGTACATTGTGTAGATTAATTCCTGTGTGTTTCGTTCTGTCACAAACCTTTTTACCTATTACACCCCTAATTAAATGAAAATTTCCTATTTATTATAAATCAGTACATTGTGTAGATTAATTCCTGTGAGTTTCGTTCTGTCACAAACCTTTTTACCCAGTACACCCCTGATTAAATGAAAATTTTCTATTTATTATAAATCAGTATATTATGTAGATTAATTCCTGTGAGTTTCGTTCTGTCACAAACCTTTTTACCCAGTACACCCCTGATTAAATGAAAATTTCCTATTTATTATAAATCAGTACATTGTGTAGATTAATTCCTGTGAGTTTCGTTCTGTCACAAACCTTTTTACCCATTACACCCCTGATTAAATGGAAATATCCTATTTATTATAAATCAGTACATTGTGTAGATTAATTCCTGTGAGTTTCGTTCTGTCACAAACCTTTTTACCCATTACACCCCTGATTAAATGGAAATATCCTATTTATTATAAATCAGTACATTGTGTAGATTAATTCCTGTGAGTTTCATTCTGTCACAAACCTTTTTATCCAGTACACCCCTGATTAAATGATAATTTCCTATTTATTATAAATCAGTACATTGTATAGATTAATTCCTGAGAGTTTCATTCTGTCACAAACCTTTTTACCCAGTACACCCCTGATTAAATGAAATTTTTCTATTTATTATAAATCAGTATATTATGTAGATTAATTCCTGTGAGTTTCGTTCTGTCACAAACCTTTTTACCCAGTACACCCCTGATTAAATGAAAATTTCCTATTTATTATAAATCAGTACATTGTGTAGATTAATTCCTGTGAGTTTCGTTCTGTCACAAACCTTTTTACCCATTACACCCCTGATTAAATGGAAATTTTCTATTTATTATAAATCAGTACATTGTGTAGATTAATTCCTGTGAGTTTCGTTCTGTCACAAACCTTTTTACCCAGTACACCCCTGATTAAATGAAAATTTCCTATTTATTATAAATCAGTACATTGTGTAGATTAATTCCTGTGAGTTTCGTTCTGTCACAAACCTTTTTACCCATTACACCCCTGATTAAATGGAAATTTTCTATTTATTATAAATCAGTACATTGTGTAGATTAATTCCTGTGAGTTTCGTTCTGTCACAAACCTTTTTACCCAGTACACCCCTGATTAAATGAAAATTTCCTATTTATTATAAATCAGTACATTGTGTAGATTAATTCCTGTGAGTTTCATTCTGTCACAAACCTTTTTACCCAGTACACCCCTGATTAAATGAAAATTTTCTATTTATTATAAACCAGTATGTTATGTAGATTAATTCCTGTGAGTTTGGTTTTGTCACAAACCTTTTTACCCAGTACACCCCTGATTAAATGAAAATTTCCTATTTATTATAAATCAGCACATTGTGTAGATTAATTCCTGTGTGTTTCGTTCTGTCACAAACCTTTTTACCCATTACATACCTAATTAAATGAAAATTTCCTATTTATTATAAATCAGTACATTGTGTAGATTAATTCCTGTGAGTTTCGTTCTGTCACAAACCTTTTTACCCAGTACACCCCTGATTAAATGAAAATTTCCTATTTATTATAAATCAGTACATTGTGTAGATTAATTCCTGTGAGTTTCATTCTGTCACAAACCTTTTTACCCAGTACACCCCTGATTAAATGAAAATTTTCTATTTATTATAAATCAGTATGTTATGTAGATTAATTCCTGTGGGTTTGGTTTTGTCACAAACCTTTTTACCCAGTACACCCCTGATTAAATGAAAATTTCCTATTTATTATAAATCAGTACATTGTGTAGATTAATTCCTGTGAGTTTCATTCTGTCACAAACCTTTTTACCCAGTACACCCCTGATTAAATGAAAATTTCCTATTTATTATATATCAGTACATTGTGTAGATTAATTCCTGTGTGTTTCGTTCTGTCACAAACCTTTTTACCCATTACACACCTAATTAAATGAAAATTTCCTATTTATTATAAATCAGTACATTGTGTAGATTAATTCCTGTGAGTTTCGTTCTGTCACAAACCTTTTTACCCAGTACACCCCTGATTAAATGAAAATTTCCTATTTATTATAAATCAGTACATTGTGTAGATTAATTCCTGTGAGTTTCATTCTGTCACAAACCTTTTTACCCAGTACACCCCTGATTAAATGAAAATTTTCTATTTATTATAAATCAGTATATTATGTAGATTAATTCCTGTGAGTTTGGTTTTGTCACAAACCTTTTTACCCAGTACACCCCTGATTAAATGAAAATTTCCTATTTATTATAAATCAGTACATTGTGTAGATTAATTCCTGTGAGTTTCATTCTGTCACAAACCTTTTTACCCAGTACACCCCTGATTAAATGAAAATTTTCTATTTATTATAAATCAGTATATTATGTAGATTAATTCCTGTGAGTTTGGTTTTGTCACAAACCTTTTTACCCATTACACCCCTGAATAAATGAAAATTTCCTATTTATTATAAATCAGTACATTGTGTAGATTAATTCCTGTGAGTTTCATTCTGTCACAAACCTTTTTACCCAGTACACCCCTGATTAAATGAAAATTTTCTATTTATTATAAATCAGTATATTATGTAGATTAATTCCTGTGAGTTTGGTTTTGTCACAAACCTTTTTACCCAGTACACCCCTGATTAAATGAAAATTTCCTATTTATTATAAATCAGTACATTGTGTAGATTAATTCCTGTGAGTTTCATTCTGTCACAAACCTTTTTATCCAGTACACCCCTGATTAAATGAAAATTTCCTATTTATTATAAATCAGTACATTGTGTAGATTAATTCCTGTGAGTTTCGTTCTGTCACAAACCTTTTTACCCATTACACCCCTGATTAAATGAAAATTTCCTATTTATTATAAATCAGTACATTGTGTAGATTAATTCCTGTGAGTTTCGTTCTGTCACAAACCTTTTTACCCAGTACACCCCTGATTAAATGAAAATTTCCTATTTATTATAAATCAGTACATTGTGTAGATTAATTCCTGTGAGTTTGGTTCTGTTACAAACCTTTTTACCCAGTACACCCCTGATTAAATGAAAATTTCCTATTTATTATAAATCAGTACATTGTGTAGATTAATTCCTGTGAATTTCGTTTTGTCACAAACCTTTTTACCCATTACACCCCTGACTAAATGAAAATTTCCTATTTATTATAAATCAGTACATTGTGTAGATTAATTCCTGTGAGTTTGGTTCTGTCACAAACCTTTTTACCCATTACAACCCTGAATAAATGAAAATTTCCTATTTATTATAAATCAGTACATTGTGTAGATTAATTCCTGTGAGTTTCGTTCTGTCACAAACCTTTTTACCCATTACACCCCTGATTAAATGGAAATTTCCTATTTATTATAAATCAGTACATTGTGTAGATTAATTCCTGTGTGTTTCGTTCTGTCACAAACCTTTTTACCCATTACACCCCTAATTAAATGAAAATTTCCTATTTATTATAAATCAGTACATTGTGTAGATTAATTCCTGTGAGTTTCATTCTGTCACAAACCTTTTTACCCAGTACACCCCTGATTAAATGAAATTTTTTTATTTATTATAAATCAGTATATTATGTAGATTAATTCCTGTGAGTTTCGTTCTGTCACAAACCTTTTTACCCAGTACACCCCTAATTAAATGAAAATTTCCTATTTATTATAAATCAGTACATTGTGTAGATTAATTCCTGTAAGTTTCGTTCTGTCACAAACCTTTTTACCCATTACACCCCTGATTAAATGGAAATATCCTATTTATTATAAATCAGTACATTGTGTAGATTAATTCCTGTGAGTTTCGTTCTGTCACAAACCTTTTTACCCATTACACCCCTAATTAAATGAAAATTTCCTATTTATTATAAATCAGTACATTGTGTAGATTAATTCCTGTGAGTTTCATTCTGTCACAAACCTTTTTACCCAGTACACCCCTGATTAAATGAAAATTTTCTATTTATTATAAATCAGTATATTATGTAGATTAATTCCTGTGAGTTTCGTTCTGTCACAAATCTTTTAACCCAGTACACCCCTGATTAAATGAAAATTTTCTATTTATTATAAATCAGTATATTATGTAGATTAATTCCTGTGAGTTTCGTTCTGTCACAAACCTTTTTACCCAGTACACCCCTGATTAAATGAAAATTTCCTATTTATTATAAATCAGTACATTGTGTAGATTAATTCCTGTGAGTTTGGTTCTGTTACAAACCTTTTTACCCAGTACACCCCTGATTAAATGAAAATTTCCTATTTATTATAAATCAGTATATTGTGTAGATTAATTCCTGTGAATTTCGTTTTGTCACAAACCTTTTTACCCATTACACCCCTGACTAAATGAAAATTTCCTATTTATTATAAATCAGTACATTGTGTAGATTAATTCCTGTGAGTTTGGTTCTGTCACAAACCTTTTTACCCATTACAACCCTGATTAAATGAAAATTTCCTATTTATTATAAATCAGTACATTGTGTAGATTAATTCCTGTGAGTTTCGTTCTGTCACAAACCTTTTTACCCATTACACCCCTGATTAAATGGAAATTTCCTATTTATTATAAATCAGTACATTGTGTAGATTAATTCCTGTGTGTTTCGTTCTGTCACAAACCTTTTTACTCATTACACCCCTAATTAAATGAAAATTTCCTATTTATTATAAATCAGTACATTGTGTAGATTAATTCCTGTGAGTTTCATTCTGTCACAAACCTTTTTACCCAGTACACCCCTGATTAAATGAATTTTTTTTATTTATTATAAATCAGTATATTATGTAGATTAATTCCTGTGAGTTTCGTTCTGTCACAAACCTTTTTACCCAGTACACCCCTGATTAAATGAAAATTTCCTATTTATTATAAATCAGTACATTGTGTAGATTAATTCCTGTAAGTTTCGTTCTGTCACAAACCTTTTTACCCATTACACCCCTGATTAAATGGAAATATCCTATTTATTATAAATCAGTACATTGAGTAGATTAATTCCTGTGAGTTTCGTTCTGTCACAAACCTTTTTACCCATTACACCCTTAATTAAATGAAAATTTCCTATTTATTATAAATCAGTACATTGTGTAGATTAATTCCTGTAAGTTTCATTCTGTCACAAACCTTTTTATCCAGTACACCCTTAATTAAATGAAAATTTCCTATTTATTATAAATCAGTACATTGTGTAGATTAATTCCTGTGAGTTTCGTTCTGTCACAAAACTTTTTACCCAGTACACCCCTGATTAAATGAAAATTTTCTATTTATTATAAATCAGTATATTATGTAGATTAATTCCTGTGAGTTTCGTTCTGTCACAAACCTTTTTACCCAGTACACCCCTGATTAAATGAAAATTTCCTATTTATTATAAATCAGTACATTGTGTAGATTAATTCCTGTGAGTTTCGTTCTGTCACAAACCTTTTTACCCATTACACCCCTGATTAAATGGAAATATCCTATTTATTATAAATCAGTACATTGTGTAGATTAATTCCTGTGAGTTTCGTTCTGTCACAAACCTTTTTACCCATTACACCCCTGATTAAATGGAAATTTCCTATTTATTATAAATCAGTACATTGTGTAGATTAATTCCTGTGAGTTTCGTTCTGTCACAAACCTTTTTACCCATTACACCCCTGATTAAATGAAAATTTCCTATTTATTATAAATCAGTACATTGTGTAGATTAATTCCTGTGAGTTTCGTTCTGTCACAAACCTTTTTACCCAGTACACCCCTGATTAAATGAAAATTTCCTATTTATTATAAATCAGTATATTATGTAGATTAATTCCTGTGAGTTTAGTTTTGTCACAAACCTTTTTACCCAGTACACCCCTGATTAAATGAAAATTTCCTATTTATTATAAATCAGTACGTTGTGTGGACTAATTCCTGTGAGTTTCATTCTGTCACAAACCTTTTTATCCAGTACACCCCTGATTAAATGATAATTTCCTATTTATTATAAATCAGTACATTGTATAGATTAATTCCTGAGAGTTTCATTCTGTCACAAACCTTTTTACCCATTACACCCCTGATTAAATGAAAATTTCCTATTTATTATAAATCAGTACATTGTGTAGATTAATTCCTGTGAGTTTCGTTCTGTCACAAACCTTTTTACCCATTACACCCCTGATTAAATGAAAATTTCCTATTTATTATAAATCAGTACATTGTGTAGATTAATTCCTGTGAGTTTCGTTCTGTCACAAACCTTTTTACCCAGTACACCCCTGATTAAATGAAAATTTTCTATTTATTATAAATCAGTATATTATGTAGATTAATTCCTGTGAGTTTCGTTCTGTCACAAACCTTTTTACCCATTACACCCCTGATTAAATGGAAATATCCTATTTATTATAAATCAGTACATTGTGTAGATTAATTCCTGTGAGTTTCGTTCTGTCACAAACCTTTTTACCCATTACACCCCTGATTAAATGGAAATTTCCTATTTATTATAAATCAGTACATTGTGTAGATTAATTCCTGTGAGTTTCGTTCTGTCACAAACCTTTTTACCCATTACACCCCTGATTAAATGAAAATTTCCTATTTATTATAAATCAGTACATTGTGTAGATTAATTCCTGTGAGTTTCGTTCTGTCACAAACCTTTTTACCCAGTACACCCCTGATTAAATGAAAATTTCCTATTTATTATAAATCAGTATATTATGTAGATTAATTCCTGTGAGTTTAGTTTTGTCACAAACCTTTTTACCCAGTACACCCCTGATTAAATGAAAATTTCCTATTTATTATAAATCAGTACGTTGTGTGGACTAATTCCTGTGAGTTTCATTCTGTCACAAACCTTTTTATCCAGTACACCCCTGATTAAATGATAATTTCCTATTTATTATAAATCAGTACATTGTATAGATTAATTCCTGAGAGTTTCATTCTGTCACAAACCTTTTTACCCATTACACCCCTGATTAAATGAAAATTTCCTATTTATTATAAATCAGTACATTGTGTAGATTAATTCCTGTGAGTTTCGTTCTGTCACAAACCTTTTTACCCATTACACCCCTGATTAAATGAAAATTTCCTATTTATTATAAATCAGTACATTGTGTAGATTAATTCCTGTGAGTTTCGTTCTGTCACAAACCTTTTTACCCAGTACACCCCTGATTAAATGAAAATTTTCTATTTATTATAAATCAGTATATTATGTAGATTAATTCCTGTGAGTTTCGTTCTGTCACAAACCTTTTTACCCATTACACCCCTGATTAAATGGAAATTTCCTATTTATTATAAATCAGTACATTGTGTAGATTAATTCCTGTGTGTTTCGTTCTGTCACAAACCTTTTTACCTATTACACCCCTAATTAAATGAAAATTTCCTATTTATTATAAATCAGTACATTGTGTAGATTAATTCCTGTGAGTTTCGTTCTGTCACAAACCTTTTTACCCAGTACACCCCTGATTAAATGAAAATTTTCTATTTATTATAAATCAGTATATTATGTAGATTAATTCCTGTGAGTTTCGTTCTGTCACAAACCTTTTTACCCAGTACACCCCTGATTAAATGAAAATTTCCTATTTATTATAAATCAGTACATTGTGTAGATTAATTCCTGTGAGTTTCGTTCTGTCACAAACCTTTTTACCCATTACACCCCTGATTAAATGGAAATTTCCTATTTATTATAAATCAGTACATTGTGTAGATTAATTCCTGAGTTTCGTTCTGTCACAAACCTTTTTACCCATTACACCCCTAATTAAATGAAAATTTCCTATTTATTATAAATCAGTACATTGTGTAGATTAATTCCTGAGAGTTTCATTCTGTCACAAACCTTTTTACCCAGTACACCCCTGATTAAATGAAATTTTTCTATTTATTATAAATCAGTATATTATGTAGATTAATTCCTGTGAGTTTCGTTCTGTCACAAACCTTTTTACCCATTACACCCCTGATTAAATGGAAATATCCTATTTATTATAAATCAGTACATTGTGTAGATTAATTCCTGTGAGTTTCATTCTGTCACAAACCTTTTTATCCAGTACACCCCTGATTAAATGATAATTTCCTATTTATTATAAATCAGTACATTGTATAGATTAATTCCTGAGAGTTTCATTCTGTCACAAACCTTTTTACCCAGTACACCCCTGATTAAATGAAATTTTTCTATTTATTATAAATCAGTATATTATGTAGATTAATTCCTGTGAGTTTCGTTCTGTCACAAACCTTTTTACCCAGTACACCCCTGATTAAATGAAAATTTCCTATTTATTATAAATCAGTACATTGTGTAGATTAATTCCTGTGAGTTTCGTTCTGTCACAAACCTTTTTACCCATTACACCCCTGATTAAATGGAAATTTTCTATTTATTATAAATCAGTACATTGTGTAGATTAATTCCTGTGAGTTTCGTTCTGTCACAAACCTTTTTACCCAGTACACCCCTGATTAAATGAAAATTTCCTATTTATTATAAATCAGTACATTGTGTAGATTAATTCCTGTGAGTTTCGTTCTGTCACAAACCTTTTTACCCATTACACCCCTGATTAAATGGAAATTTTCTATTTATTATAAATCAGTACATTGTGTAGATTAATTCCTGTGAGTTTCATTCTGTCACAAACCTTTTTACCCAGTACACCCCTGATTAAATGAAAATTTTCTATTTATTATAAATCAGTATATTATGTAGATTAATTCCTGTGAGTTTCGTTCTGTCACAAACCTTTTTAGCCAGTACACCCCTGATTAAATGAAAATTTCCTATTTATTATAAATCAGTACATTGTGTAGATTAATTCCTGTGAGTTTCGTTCTGTCACAAACCTTTTTACCCATTACACCCCTGATTAAATGGAAATTTCCAATTTATTATAAATCAGTACATTGTGTAGATTAATTCCTGAGTTTCGTTCTGTCACAAACCTTTTTACCCATTACACCCCTAATTAAATAAAAATTTCCTATTTATTATAAATCAGTACATTGTGTAGATTAATTTCTGTGAGTTTCATTCTGTCACAAACCTTTTTACCCAGTACACCCCTGATTAAATGAAAATTTCCTATTTATTATAAATCAGTATATTATGTAGATTAATTCCTGTGAGTTTAGTTTTGTCACAAACCTTTTTACCCAGTACACCCCTGATTAAATGAAAATTTCCTATTTATTATAAATCAGTACGTTGTGTGGACTAATTCCTGTGAGTGTCATTCTGTCACAAACCTTTTTATCCAGTACACCCCTGATTAAATGATAATTTCCTATTTATTATAAATCAGTACATTGTATAGATTAATTCCTGAGAGTTTCATTCTGTCACAAACCTTTTTACCCATTACACCCCTGATTAAATGAAAATTTCCTATTTATTATAAATCAGTACATTGTGTAGATTAATTCCTGTGAGTTTCGTTCTGTCACAAACCTTTTTACCCATTACACCCCTGATTAAATGGAAATTTTCTATTTATTATAAATCAGTACATTGTGTAGATTAATTCCTGTGAGTTTCGTTCTGTCACAAACCTTTTTACCCAGTACACCCCTGATTAAATGAAAATTTCCTATTTATTATAAATCAGTACATTGTGTAGATTAATTCCTGTGAGTTTCGTTCTGTCACAAACCTTTTTACCCATTACACCCCTGATTAAATGGAAATTTTCTATTTATTATAAATCAGTACATTGTGTAGATTAATTCCTGTGAGTTTCATTCTGTCACAAACCTTTTTACCCAGTACACCCCTGATTAAATGAAAATTTTCTATTTATTATAAATCAGTATATTATGTAGATTAATTCCTGTGAGTTTCGTTCTGTCACAAACCTTTTTACCCAGTACACCCCTGATTAAATGAAAATTTCCTATTTATTATAAATCAGTACATTGTGTAGATTAATTCCTGTGTTTCGTTCTGTCACAAACCTTTTTACCCATTACACCCCTGATTAAATGGAAATTTCCAATTTATTATAAATCAGTACATTGTGTAGATTAATTCCTGAGTTTCGTTCTGTCACAAACCTTTTTACCCATTACACCCCTAATTAAATAAAAATTTCCTATTTATTATAAATCAGTACATTGTGTAGATTAATTTCTGTGAGTTTCATTCTGTCACAAACCTTTTTACCCAGTACACCCCTGATTAAATGAAAATTTTCTATTTATTATAAATCAGTATATTATGTAGATTATTTCCTGTAAGTTTCGTTCTGTCACAAACCTTTTTACCCAGTACACCCCTGATTAAATGAAAATTTCCTATTTATTATAAATCAGTACATTGTGTAGATTAATTCCTGTGAGTTTCGTTTTGTCACAAACATTTTTACCCATTACACCCCTGATTAAATGGAAATTTCCAATTTATTATAAATCAGTACATTGTGTAGATTAATTCCTGAGTTTCGTTCTGTCACAAACCTTTTTACCCATTACACCCCTAATTAAATAAAAATTTCCTATTTATTATAAATCAGTACATTGTGTAGATTAATTCCTGTGAGTTTCGTTCTGTCACAAACCTTTTTACCCATTACACCCCTGATTAAATGGAAATTTCCTATTTATTATAAATCAGTACATTGTGTAGATTAATTCCTGTGAGTTTCGTTCTGTCACAAACCTTTTTACCCATTACACCCCTGATTAAATGAAAATTTCCTATTTATTATAAATCAGTACATTGTGTAGATTAATTCCTGTGAGTTTCGTTCTGTCACAAACCTTTTTACCCAGTACACCCCTGATTAAATGAAAATTTCCTATTTATTATAAATCAGTACGTTGTGTGGACTAATTCCTGTGAGTTTCATTCTGTCACAAACCTTTTTATCCAGTACACCCCTGATTAAATGATAATTTCCTATTTATTATAAATCAGTACATTGTATAGATTAATTCCTGAGAGTTTCATTCTGTCACAAACCTTTTTACCCATTACACCCCTGATTAAATGAAAATTTCCTATTTATTATAAATCAGTACATTGTGTAGATTAATTCCTGTGAGTTTCGTTCTGTCACAAACCTTTTTACCCATTACACCCCTGATTAAATGAAAATTTCCTATTTATTATAAATCAGTACATTGTGTAGATTAATTCCTGTGAGTTTCGTTCTGTCACAAACCTTTTTACCCAGTACACCCCTGATTAAATGAAAATTTTCTATTTATTATAAATCAGTATATTATGTAGATTAATTCCTGTGAGTTTCGTTCTGTCACAAACCTTTTTACCCATTACACCCCTGATTAAATGGAAATTTCCTATTTATTATAAATCAGTACATTGTGTAGATTAATTCCTGTGTGTTTCGTTCTGTCACAAACCTTTTTACCTATTACACCCCTAATTAAATGAAAATTTCCTATTTATTATAAATCAGTACATTGTGTAGATTAATTCCTGTGAGTTTCGTTCTGTCACAAACCTTTTTACCCAGTACACCCCTGATTAAATGAAAATTTTCTATTTATTATAAATCAGTATATTATGTAGATTAATTCCTGTGAGTTTCGTTCTGTCACAAACCTTTTTACCCAGTACACCCCTGATTAAATGAAAATTTCCTATTTATTATAAATCAGTACATTGTGTAGATTAATTCCTGTGAGTTTCGTTCTGTCACAAACCTTTTTACCCATTACACCCCTGATTAAATGGAAATATCCTATTTATTATAAATCAGTACATTGTGTAGATTAATTCCTGTGAGTTTCGTTCTGTCACAAACCTTTTTACCCATTACACCCCTGATTAAATGGAAATATCCTATTTATTATAAATCAGTACATTGTGTAGATTAATTCCTGTGAGTTTCATTCTGTCACAAACCTTTTTATCCAGTACACCCCTGATTAAATGATAATTTTCTATTTATTATAAATCAGTACATTGTATAGATTAATTCCTGAGAGTTTCATTCTGTCACAAACCTTTTTACCCAGTACACCCCTGATTAAATGAAATTTTTCTATTTATTATAAATCAGTATATTATGTAGATTAATTCCTGTGAGTTTCGTTCTGTCACAAACCTTTTTACCCAGTACACCCCTGATTAAATGAAAATTTCCTATTTATTATAAATCAGTACATTGTGTAGATTAATTCCTGTGAGTTTCGTTCTGTCACAAACCTTTTTACCCATTACACCCCTGATTAAGTGGAAATTTTCTATTTATTATAAATCAGTACATTGTGTAGATTAATTCCTGTGAGTTTCATTCTGTCACAAACCTTTTTACCCAGTACACCCCTGATTAAATGAAAATTTCCTATTTATTATAAATCAGTACATTGTGTAGATTAATTCCTGTGAGTTTCGTTCTGTCACAAACCTTTTTACCCATTACACCCCTGATTAAATGGAAATTTTCTATTTATTATAAATCAGTACATTGTGTAGATTAATTCCTGTGAGTTTCATTCTGTCACAAACCTTTTTACCCAGTACACCCCTGATTAAATGAAAATTTTCTATTTATTATAAATCAGTATATTATGTAGATTAATTCCTGTGAGTTTCGTTCTGTCACAAACCTTTTTACCCAGTACACCCCTGATTAAATGAACATTTCCTATTTATTATAAATCAGTACATTGTGTAGATTAATTCCTGTGAGTTTCGTTCTGTCACAAACCTTTTTACCCATTACACCCCTGATTAAATGGAAATTTCCTATTTATTATAAATCAGTACATTGTGTAGATTAATTCCTGAGTTTCGTTCTGTCACAAACCTTTTTACCCATTACACCCCTAATTAAATAAAAATTTCCTATTTATTATAAATCAGTACATTGTGTAGATTAATTTCTGTGAGTTTCATTCTGTCACAAACCTTTTTACCCAGTACACCCCTGATTAAATGAAAATTTTCTATTTATTATAAAACAGTATATTATGTAGATTAATTCCTGTGAGTTTGGTTTTGTCACAAACCTTTTTACCCAGTACACCCCTGATTAAATGAAAATTTCCTATTTATTATAAATCAGTACGTTGTGTAGACTAATTCCTGTGAGTTTCATTCTGTCACAAACCTTTTTATCCAGTACACCCCTGATTAAATGAAAATTTCCTATTTATTATAAATCAGTACATTGTGTAGATTAATTCCTGTGAGTTTAGTTCTGTCACAAACCTTTTTACCCATTACACCCCTGATTAAATGGAAATTTCCTATTTATTATAAATCAGTACATTGTGTAGATTAATTCCTGTGAGTTTCATTCTGTCACAAACCTTTTTACCCAGTACACCCCTGATTAAATGAAAATTTTCTATTTATTATAAATCAGTATATTATGTAGATTAATTCCTGTGAGTTTCGTTCTGTCACAAACCTTTTTACCCAGTACACCCCTGATTAAATGAAAATTTCCTATTTATTATAAATCAGTACATTGTGTAGATTAATTCCTGTGAGTTTCGTTCTGTCACAAACCTTTTTACCCATTACACCCCTGATTAAATGGAAATTTCCTATTTATTATAAATCAGTACTTTGTGTAGATTAATTCCTGAGTTTCGTTCTGTCACAAACCTTTTTACCCATTACACCCCTAATTAAATGAAAATTTCCTATTTATTATAAATCAGTACATTGTGTAGATTAATTCCTGTGCGTTTCATTCTGTCACAAACCTTTTTACCCAGTACACCCCTGATTAAATGAAAATTTTCTATTTATTATAAAACAGTATATTATGTAGATTAATTCCTGTGAGTTTGGTTTTGTCACAAACCTTTTTACCCAGTACACCCCTGATTAAATGAAAATTTCCTATTTATTATAAATCAGTACGTTGTGTAGACTAATTCCTGTGAGTTTCATTCTGTCACAAACCTTTTTATCCAGTACACCCCTGATTAAATGAAAATTTCATATTTATTATAAATCAGTACATTGTGTAGATTAATTCCTGTGAGTTTCGTTCTGTCACAAACCTTTTTACCCATTACACCCCTGATTAAATGGAAATTTCCTATTTATTATAAATCAGTACATTGGGTAGATTAATTCCTGTGAGTTTCATTCTGTCACAAACCTTTTTACCCAGTACACCCCTGATTAAATGAAAATTTTCTATTTATTATAAATCAGTATATTATGTAGATTAATTCCTGTGAGTTTCGTTCTGTCACAAAACTTTTTACCCAGTACACCCCTGATTAAATGGAAATTTTCTATTTATTATAAATCAGTACATTGTGTAGATTAATTCCTGTGAGTTTCGTTCTGTCACAAACCTTTTTACCCAGTACACCCCTGATTAAATGAAAATTTTTTATTTATTATAAATCAGTACATTGTGTAGATTAATTCCTGTGAGTTTCGTTCTGTCACAAACCTTTTTACCCATTACACCCCTGATTAAATGGAAATTTTCTATTTATTATAAATCAGTACATTGTGTAGATTAATTCCTGTGAGTTTCATTCTGTCACAAACCTTTTTACCCAGTACACCCCTGATTAAATGAAAATTTTCTATTTATTATAAATCAGTATATTATGTAGATTAATTCCTGTGAGTTTCGTTCTGTCACAAACCTTTTTACCCAGTACACCCCTGATTAAATGAAAATTTCCTATTTATTATAAATCAGTACATTGTGTAGATTAATTCCTGTGAGTTTCGTTCTGTCACAAACCTTTTTACCCATTACACCCCTGATTAAATGGAAATTTCCTATTTATTATAAATCAGTACATTGTGTAGATTAATTCCTGAGTTTCGTTCTGTCACAAACCTTTTTACCCATTACACCCCTAATTAAATAAAAATTTCCTATTTATTATAAATCAGTACATTGTGTAGTTTAATTCCTGTGAGTTTCATTCTGTCACAAACCTTTTTACCCAGTACACCCCTGATTAAATGAAAATTTTCTATTTATTATAAAACAGTATATTATGTAGATTAATTCCTGTGAGTTTGGTTTTGTCACAAACCTTTTTACCCAGTACACCCCTGATTAAATGAAAATTTCCTATTTATTATAAATCAGTACGTTGTGTAGACTAATTCCTGTGAGTTTCATTCTGTCACAAACCTTTTTATCCAGTACACCCCTGATTAAATGAAAATTTCATATTTATTATAAATCAGTACATTGTGTAGATTAATTCCTGTGAGTTTCGTTCTGTCACAAACCTTTTTACCCATTACACCCCTGATTAAATGGAAATTTCCTATTTATTATAAATCAGTACATTGGGTAGATTAATTCCTGTGAGTTTCATTCTGTCACAAACCTTTTTACCCAGTACACCCCTGATTAAATGAAAATTTTCTATTTATTATAAATCAGTACATTGTGTAGATTAATTCCTGTGAGTTTCATTCTGTCACAAACCTTTTTACCCAGTACACCCCTGATTAAATGAAAATTTTCTATTTATTATAAATCAGTATGTTATGTAGATTAATTCCTGTGAGTTTGGTTTTGTCACAAACCTTTTTACCCAGTACACCCCTGATTAAATGAAAATTTCCTATTTATTATAAATCAGTACGTTGTGTAGACTAATTCCTGTGAGTTTCATTCTGTCACAAACCTTTTTATCCAGTACACCCCTGATTAAATGAAAATTTCCTATTTATTATAAATCAGTACATTGTGTAGATTAATTCCTGTGAGTTTCGTTCTGTCACAAACCTTTTTACCCATTACACCCCTGATTAAATGGAAATTTCCTATTTATTATAAATCAGTACATTGTGTAGATTAATTCCTGTGAGTTTCATTCTGTCACAAACCTTTTTACCCAGTACACCCATGATTAAATGAAAATTTTCTATTTATTATAAATCAGTATATTATGTAGATTAATTCCTGTGAGTTTCGTTCTGTCACAAACCTTTTTACCCAGTACACCCCTGATTAAATGAAAATTTCCTATTTATTATAAATCAGTACATTGTGTAGATTAATTCCTGTGAGTTTCATTCTGTCACAAACCTTTTTACCCATTACGCCCCTGATTAAATGGAAATTTCCTATTTATTATAAATCAGTACATTGTGTAGATTAATTCCTGAGTTTCGTTCTGTCACAAACCTTTTTACCCATTACACCCCTAATTAAATGAAAATTTCCTATTTATTATAAATCAGTACATTGTGTAGATTAATTCCTGTGCGTTTCATTCTGTCACAAACCTTTTTACCCAGTACACCCCTGATTAAATGAAAATTTTCTATTTATTATAAAACAGTATATTATGTAGATTAATTCCTGTGAGTTTGGTTTTGTCACAAACCTTTTTACCCAGTACACCCCTGATTAAATGAAAATTTCCTATTTATTATAAATCAGTACGTTGTGTAGACTAATTCCTGTGAGTTTCATTCTGTCACAAACCTTTTTATCCAGTACACCCCTGATTAAATGAAAATTTCATATTTATTATAAATCAGTACATTGTGTAGATTAATTCCTGTGAGTTTCGTTCTGTCACAAACCTTTTTACCCATTACACCCCTGATTAAATGGAAATTTCCTATTTATTATAAATCAGTACATTGGGTAGATTAATTCCTGTGAGTTTCATTCTGTCACAAACCTTTTTACCCAGTACACCCCTGATTAAATGAAAATTTTCTATTTATTATAAATCAGTATATTATGTAGATTAATTCCTGTGAGTTTCGTTCTGTCACAAAACTTTTTACCCAGTACACCCCTGATTAAATGGAAATTTTCTATTTATTATAAATCAGTACATTGTGTAGATTAATTCCTGTGAGTTTCGTTCTGTCACAAACCTTTTTACCCAGTACACCCCTGATTAAATGAAATTTTTTTATTTATTATAAATCAGTACATTGTGTAGATTAATTCCTGTGAGTTTCGTTCTGTCACAAACCTTTTTACCCATTACACCCCTGATTAAATGGAAATTTTCTATTTATTATAAATCAGTACATTGTGTAGATTAATTCCTGTGAGTTTCATTCTGTCACAAACCTTTTTACCCAGTACACCCCTGATTAAATGAAAATTTTCTATTTATTATAAATCAGTATATTATGTAGATTAATTCCTGTGAGTTTCGTTCTGTCACAAACCTTTTTACCCAGTACACCCCTGATTAAATGAAAATTTCCTATTTATTATAAATCAGTACATTGTGTAGATTAATTCCTGTGAGTTTCGTTCTGTCACAAACCTTTTTACCCATTACACCCCTGATTAAATGGAAATTTCCTATTTATTATAAATCAGTACATTGTGTAGATTAATTCCTGAGTTTCGTTCTGTCACAAACCTTTTTACCCATTACACCCCTAATTAAATAAAAATTTCCTATTTATTATAAATCAGTACATTGTGTAGTTTAATTCCTGTGAGTTTCATTCTGTCACAAACCTTTTTACCCAGTACACCCCTGATTAAATGAAAATTTTCTATTTATTATAAAACAGTATATTATGTAGATTAATTCCTGTGAGTTTGGTTTTGTCACAAACCTTTTTACCCAGTACACCCCTGATTAAATGAAAATTTCCTATTTATTATAAATCAGTACATTGTGTAGATTAATTCCTGTGAGTTTCGTTCTGTCACAAACCTTTTTACCCATTACACCCCTGATTAAATGGAAATTTCCTATTTATTATAAATCAGTATATTATGTAGATTAATTCCTGTGAGTTTCGTTCTGTCACAAACCTTTTTACCCAGTACACCTCTGATTAAATGAAAATTTCCTATTTATTATAAATCAGTACATTGTGTAGATTAATTCCTAAGTTTCGTTCTGTCACAAACCTTTTTACCCATTACACCCCTAATTAAATGAAAATTTCCTATTTATTATAAATCAGTACATTGTGTAGATTAATTCCTGTGAGTTTCATTCTGTCACAAACCTTTTTACCCAGTACACCCCTGATTAAATGAAAATTTTCTATTTATTATAAAACAGTATATTATGTAGATTAATTCCTGTGAGTTTGGTTTTGTCACAAACCTTTTTACCCAGTACACCCCTGATTAAATGAAAATTTCCTATTTATTATAAATCAGTACGTTGTGTAGACTAATTCCTGTGAGTTTCATTCTGTCACAAACCTTTTTATCCAGTACACCCCTGATTAAATGAAAATTTCATATTTATTATAAATCAGTACATTGTGTAGATTAATTCCTGTGAGTTTCGTTCTGTCACAAACCTTTTTACCCATTACACCCCTGATTAAATGAAAATTTCCTATTTATTATAAATCAGTATATTATGTAGATTAATTCCTGTGAGTTTCGTTCTGTCACAAACCTTTTTACCCAGTACACCCCTGATTAAATGAAAATTTCCTATTTATTATAAATCAGTACATTGTGTAGATTAATTCCTGTGAGTTTCGTTCTGTCACAAACCTTTTTACCCATTACACCCCTGATTAAATGGAAATTTCCTATTTATTATAAATCAGTACATTGTGTAGATTAATTCCTGTGAGTTTCATTCTGTCACAAACCTTTTTACCCAGTACACCCATGATTAAATGAAAATTTTTTATTTATTATAAATCAGTATATTATGTAGATTAATTCCTGTGAGTTTCGTTCTGTCACAAACCTTTTTACCCAGTACACCCCTGATTAAATGAAAATTTCCTATTTATTATAAATCAGTACATTGTGTAGATTAATTCCTGTGAGTTTCGTTCTGTCACAAACCTTTTTACCCATTACACCCCTGATTAAATGGAAATTTCCTATTTATTATAAATCAGTACATTGTGTAGATTAATTCCTGAGTTTCGTTCTGTCACAAACCTTTTTACCCATTACACCCCTAATTAAATGAAAATTTCCTATTTATTATAAATCAGTACATTGTGTAGATTAATTCCTGTGAGTTTCATTCTGTCACAAACCTTTTTACCCAGTACACCCCAGATTAAATGAAAATTTTCTATTTATTATAAAACAGTATATTATGTAGATTAATTCCTGTGAGTTTGGTTTTGTCACAAACCTTTTTACCCAGTACACCCCTGATTAAATGAAAATTTCCTATTTATTATAAATCAGTACGTTGTGTAGACTAATTCCTGTGAGTTTCATTCTGTCACAAACCTTTTTATCCAGTACACCCCTGATTAAATGAAAATTTCATATTTATTATAAATCAGTACATTGTGTAGATTAATTCCTGTGAGTTTCGTTCTGTCACAAACCTTTTTACCCATTACACCCCTGATTAAATGAAAATTTCCTATTTATTATAAATCAGTATATTATGTAGATTAATTCCTGTGAGTTTCGTTCTGTCACAAACCTTTTTACCCAGTACACCCCTGATTAAATGAAAATTTCCTATTTATTATAAATCAGTACATTGTGTAGATTAATTCCTGTGAGTTTCGTTCTGTCACAAACCTTTTTACCCATTACACCCCTGTTTAAATGGAAATTTCCTATTTATTATAAATCAGTACATTGTGTAGATTAATTCCTGTGAGTTTCATTCTGTCACAAACCTTTTTACCCAGTACACCCATGATTAAATGAAAATTTTCTATTTATTATAAATCAGTATATTATGTAGATTAATTCCTGTGAGTTTCGTTCTGTCACAAACCTTTTTACCCAGTACACCCCTGATTAAATGAAAATTTCCTATTTATTATAAATCAGTACATTGTGTAGATTAATTCCTGTGAGTTTCGTTCTGTCACAAACCTTTTTACCCATTACACCCCTGATTAAATGGAAATTTCCTATTTATTATAAATCAGTACATTGTGTAGATTAATTCCTGAGTTTCGTTCTGTCACAAACCTTTTTACCCATTACACCCCTAATTAAATGAAAATTTCCTATTTATTATAAATCAGTACATTGTGTAGATTAATTCCTGTGAGTTTCATTCTGTCACAAACCTTTTTACCCAGTACACCCCAGATTAAATGAAAATTTTCTATTTATTATAAAACAGTATATTATGTAGATTAATTCCTGTGAGTTTGGTTTTGTCACAAACCTTTTTACCCAGTACACCCCTGATTAAATGAAAATTTCCTATTTATTATAAATCAGTACGTTGTGTAGACTAATTCCTGTGAGTTTCATTCTGTCACAAACCTTTTTATCCAGTACACCCCTGATTAAATGAAAATTTCATATTTATTATAAATCAGTACATTGTGTAGATTAATTCCTGTGAGTTTCGTTCTGTCACAAACCTTTTTACCCATTACACCCCTGATTAAATGGAAATTTCCTATTTATTATAAATCAGTACATTGTGTAGATTAATTCCTGTGAGTTTCATTCTGTCACAAACCTTTTTACCCAGTACACCCCTGATTAAATGAAAATTTCCTATTTATTATAAATCAGTATATTATGTAGATTAATTCCTGTAAGTTTGGTTCTGTCACAAACCTTTTTACTCATTACACCCCTGATAAAAAGAAAATTTCTTATTTGTTATGAATCATTATATTATGTAGTTTATTTCCTGTGAGTTTGGTTTTGTCACAAACCTTTTTACTCATTACACCCCTGATAAAAGGAGAATATCCTATTTATTATAAATCAGTGTTATGTAGATTAATATCTGCGAGTTTGATAGTGTCACAATTCGTTTTACTCCTTACTCGTAAACGTGTCTTACATATAATATGAATCCGTCGCTGGCTGTCCGTCTACATTCTACCACATGTTCCGCCTCCTTGCAACCTGAACGGAGTTTATTTTCGTCGCTGAAAATCCGTCGCTAACTTCACACCGGTTTAATTCGCATATTTTCTTTTGCTTCTAACTTGTAAAAAAGAAATAATTTAACAACAAACTGGATACTCATCCATGCAACATTAAATTTCCTGTTCGAGAAAAAAAAAAGTAGACACCCGTTATGTTTAATTTAATATTGGATATTAAGTAATTATTTCTCTAATGATAATAACAATAATAATGAAAGCGCTAATCAGCTGTCTCATACCACTCATACTCAGCATTGAATTTCTGAGGCAAAGCTATAGGCGATTCAAATTAACTTTTCCCGCAACATTTAACACGTGACGTGACGTCACAACGAGTATGTTTTCAAATTGTCGTTCACTTCTGCATTAAAGTTTGTGTGTGTATTGCTGTTTTAATACATATATTTAATGAATTAATAGTTTATTAGTAATGAGACTGTTAATAAAGGATGTGTTTAATTATTTAAATGCTTCTGCGTGCAGCAGAAATTTTTGTGAGGATGATGAAGTATTGAATTCTGGACATATGCTAGCATATAGTAAAACACAATCAGATGACAAAAATTAAACACTTCTCTTTGGATTATACCCACAAATCAGCGGCGTACATAAATATCGGCATGAAATTACTGGAAAATTGATAAATTCTGGCTCACTAGCAATAAAAAGCATCTTGTTTGTGTAAGGCGGGAAACTAACCTAAATATAAATATGTATATATTAACCTAAATTTAAATATATAATAAAATAATTGAATATATTTATATTGTTTTAGAGCTACCAACATATGCCTAATCTTTGTTACAAAAATGTAAGGAACAAACATTGAATTTGTAATTCGTTTTCCAATTAACAGTTTAATCTACCATGCTTTGTGCCTCCATCATTTCTTCGATGCCATATATATTTATAAATTTAACGTTTTGGAAATATGTGAAAACAAAGGCTGGGATATCTCGATTTTTAGGAATGACATTTCGGAACACTACAGTACACTTGATTTCGTTGGTTTTGGTGAAAATTCCATATTTCTACAATATTTACAAATATATAATTAATCCTTAAACGATCTAATATTGAATTCATGTTGTTTTTAACTTATTTATAGTAAATTTATGTCATTATATTAACAAGCAACTACAAACATTATACTTAACCTTATTTCTCTAAAAATATACAATGTCTCAACATAATAGGAATACCCGCGAATTTTATTGTATAATTAAACAGAGGAAATGTTCACAATCATCACCAATAAATATAAATTTAAATACTTGCTGAATTTTTAAAATCTCGTCTAAAATTCTAACGTTACTTCTTACGGAGTCTAAGAAACTATACTCGTTGTGACGTCACATAATTAGTGCGATGTTTGGTCACCAGATAGAGTCCGCTCAACTTGAATCGCGTATACGTACTGACGAGTATGGGTATGGGCTAGAGCAGGGGGGCAGGGAGGAGCGATAGACTACCTGCTACAAGTCCTATACGCATGGCACGTGTTTGGATGTAAGGGCAGGGGTCAAGGCGTGCGACTGTACAGCTGTGCTGTACAGGCGAAAGTACATTTTCTTTTGTAGCTTGTATAAATAAATAAAATAGAAATTGTATATGCTACTTTTCTAAAATTGATTTTAACATACATAATATTATGATACTAGACAAAAAATAAATACCCGTTTTTTTTTCATTCGATTAATTATTTGTAGTTTATGAGAAAACAATTATTATTAAAAATTTGGAAAAGGAATATGTAGACTGGGAGGAAAATTGATAGTTATAGCCACCTGTCGCCCTGCCACATGCCATAACCTACCACAACATAATCACGACGCTGGTTTATAACTATCTTATTCCATCCCAGTGTATCAGTCTTCTTCCACGATCCTACCATGATAGCGTCACATATGCCATCTCCAAAATATTATATTGACTAATTACAATACTATTATAAACTAATGTTTAATATGTTTTTTTATTATAATAATGAGAGTAATGAGACGCTATAGTGTTTAATTTTTATATTTTATGACATATTGAAATTCGATTACAGTCACATACCCCCAAAATGAATTTTTCCAAAAGTCGAAAAATTATTTCTTATTATTTATTTAATTCTTGAAGTGTACATTTTTAGTGCCACTCCTCAACATGAAATTTTTAATAGAAATAATTAGAAATTTATTTATTTCCTATTCACGTGATTAGATAAATCATTATTTTGAATAAAAATTTTGTGTCGGTCAGTGGCACTAAAAATGAACACTTGAAGAATAAAATAAATAATAAGAAATAATTCTCTGTATTCTGGAAAAACTCTTTTTGATTTAGAATCAGTACATCGAAATGTATACCATCCAATATTTACACTTTCTTAACACCCTGCGTAGATAATCATATTTCAAAAAAAAAAAATGTTTGGTCGGTGTTACGTTATCATAAAATACATGTCTGTAGTACATAAAACAAATACGTTTGATTTGCAATTTTATCACTTTCATGTTTTAATATTTAAGTTAATTTTTCGTTTTAATACAGGGAGTTATGCAAATAAAGTGGCATACGTTACCACTAATATACACGGTTGCAATGTATCGTAATCTGCAATTATTTCTTTTCTAATGTAGGGTAGGTATTTGTTGCAATTGTAAAAGCACTTCAAGATGGACCAATAACAATTATTTATTTGAATAAAATATTATTTAAAACTCACAGCATTTTGAATGAAAATAACAACACTTGTCATTCTTGAAGGTTTGAAGTCAGAAGCGAAATATGGGTAGACTCTTTTTATTAATGGCGCTGTTTTGGAGCACGTCTCCGTAAACCAAATGCATGTCGGTGTATTCTTAATTAGTAAAAATAACAGGCACTTTTGAACAACTTAATTTTTAAATTTTAACTGAATAAGTATAGTTTTTAAGCTCGTAATTGTGGACTTTACAGTCCCGTAACTTTTACAACTTGACAGATTTTGTAAAATATATGTCAGATTATAACTTTATTCATTTCTCTTTATCATACTATGAACTTACAGAACAGCCTGTATATTGTCACGGAGAATATGTCGATTATTATCTTTTGTTGTTTTGATAAATTAATATGATGTCTGATTTTTAAATATAGTGAGTATTGCGTCATCCGTCAATTTTATACATTTTCTTTTTAAACCCAAACGTGAATCATGTGACGTAATGGATCCATGTTCACGAAAAATAAATTTTTCGTCAAAATGCGAAATGCAAACTGCCGCGGATATTGTAATTTTAAAATTTGATCGATGTATTGCATTTTTCTATTTTTTCGCATCTCATTATCGCGTGGAAATTTGAAAACATTAGGAAATTTGGCCATGCTTTTGCAAATTGGCACACACCATTATAAAACCATTTTTACATTTTTTAAATTCTTTAATCAATTAATAATAATGAACAAAAACCAAGAAAAGACTAGTACGAGAGCGTATAGAATACTAAGATAAAACAAAACGAACCAAAGACATAAGCAAAAATATGTGTAAAAAGCAGGAATCAAAAACGAATATTTTTATTTATTTATTTATTTATTTACTGATAATTTGTAATCGGAGTGAGACTCCATACAAATGGTTCACAATACTAAACATGTGTTTTATGAATATTATAACAATTATAAAAGTAATATTAACAATACAGAATAACCCAATGTAACAAAGATATAAATACTTATTATAATAAAGAGAGATTTAAAATTCTTGCACTTTACAAATGCTTAAACTGCTTATCCAAGTAAATTACATTTGACAACTTTTCCTAAAGCAAAGCAACTAAACGAAGAGTGAATTATGATTCATTCAAGCAAAAGCTTCGGAGTTTTAAAACTGATATAAAAAAGAAGAAAATATTATTAATTTTGTTAGGGTCCGGCTTATGAAACAAGTTTATTAAATTTTCCTGTGAATTTATATTATATTGATTTATAAAACTACTTCTTATGGGATGGGGTTGTAAATCGGACACTCTATGAATATATGGTAAAGAGATTCTAATTTCTGAGAATTGCATATAGGGCATATTTGATTCGTTTCTATAGTATATTTAATACCGTTGTAAAATATTCTAAGTTCATTTTTGTTAGACAAACGTATTTGACTAATTATTTGTACTTTTTTAAATGACATATTAAGCTGCAAATAATCTGCCGTGTTAAAGTCTGTTTTTAATAGTTTATAGTTTGGGCTGTAATTTGAAATGCTTACTCTTTCCAGATCTTCCTGAATCAAGGTCGTTTTGTACGACTCGAGTACTGTATCAATTTCTTTCATAGAAGCAATTTGTTTGTTCCAAATACACCCATAACCTAGCGAAACTAAAAACAATCTAATCTGAGAGGCCCAGTTGAATTCAGGTTTGTTTGTTTCCGAATTATCCAGTTGAAGTAATCTATTGTAGAGCAATTTGGGTAACCGGTCATTTTCCATGAGTTGTATTTTTCCAATTTAGAATTCGTTTCCAGACTAAGTTTGCTATATGTCGGATACCAGTTTCCGTTCTAATGAAATGGTTAGGGGTATTTAATGGTAAATGCAAAATACTTTTAATAAATTGTAATTGGCTTTTTTCTAAAGTATCATATTGGAACATACCCCACACTTCAGTGGAATAAAGAGCTGCCGCGTTTATTATTGTATCCAACAACTTGACTTTTTCATTCCAGCCTGCCGATTTAGCTTTACAAAGAATAGAGATTACTTTTTGTTTAGCCATTGCTGCTTTTTTAACATTATGTTGTGCTGCAAGATTAAATTTGCCGGAAGATGAAAAACACGTACCTAGGTAATTGAAAGAATTGACTATTTCTAATTTCTGATTATTATATAAAAAAGGTAATTTTACTGTCCTTGGTCTACCCTTGTGGAATTGCAATATTTTAGATTTATTAGTGTTTACTTCGAGGAAATTAGCGGAACAATATTCGTAAAGTAAGTTTAATTTGCGTCTAACATCGGCCTGAGAATGACTAAGTAGGGCCATGTCGTCCGCATATGCTAAAATTAAAAGTTCATTTATTCCATCAATATTTATTCCTCTAACACCAGATTTTTCAAAAAAATTCCAAATATCATTTATAAACAGCAAAAATAAACAGGGTGATAAGGTCTCTCCCTGGAGAACACCCTGGGTAATATTAATAGGGTTTGAAGTTCGGTTATTTAGTTTTATTTCCATTTTGGCTTTGCCATAAAGGTTCTGAAAAATTCGTATCATTTTTCCTGAAATACCTTGATCGTACAGTTTTTTCCATAGTAAATTGTGGTTCACTGTGTCGAACGCCCTTCTTAAATCGATAAAAATTGCCCATAGGTCATGTTTTGACAATCTTAATTGTAAATGGGAAATAATAGTGAGAGCAAAAATGTTGTCTATAGTTCCTCTATTTTGTCTAAAACCTGTTTGGTTTTCACTGAATATATTATGCATTTCGCACCATTTTTGTAACCTGGCAGCTAATATTTGTGTAAATATTTTACAACAAGTCTGTACTAAAGCTATACCACGGTAATTAAGGACGTCTGATTTGTCCCCTTTTTTGAAAAGTAGAAAGGTTTGAATATTTGACCAACTATCCGGTACCACCTCCTTAGAAAAAATATTATTAAAAAGGTTTAACAAATAGTGAGTCCACTGCGGGGTGAGATTCTTGTAAAATTCATTCCCCAATCCATCTTCTCCGGGCGACTTGTTAGGTTTGCACTTTTGTAAACTGTTTTGTAATTCTCCTAAACTGATAGGACAATCAAAAAAAGGGTGCAAACTGTCAAAATATGTTACACTGTCTGTATAAAAGTTAGTTTCAAATAAACTTTTGTAAAATATTTCCCACTGTGTTAAATCTATTTCGTTACTTGTTACTGGTTTATTTTTTAGTTTTCTAACAGTTTCCCAAAACTCTGCGTTGTTTTTTATATTGCTAATTTTAGTTTTAATTTCATTATTATATTTTTGCTTGCATGATTTAATTAACGCTAGGTACTCTTTTTTATCTTTCAAATATACTTTTAAACTTAAGTCAGTCAGGTTTTTATGGTATATATTTAGACTCTTTTTGCAACTTATTTTTGCTTCTAAACAACTTCGGTTAAACCATGGTTTGTTGTTATAGCCGGTGTACTTATGTCCCGATTTATTACATTTTATTTTTAGCATATTAGCTGAACACGCTGCCTCTTTGATAGCTACTAATAAATTATTGTTTAACTCATTAACGTTATTATTATTAAAGTAGATTCGATTATTGTAGTTCAGATTACCCTTATATTGCAATACATTATCTTGATTAAATTTAAAAAAAGGCTCATATTCCAAGGAAGTTTTGTTGGTTTCAATAATTATGTTATCTGATGCAAAATCGAATAATTTAAGTTGTAAAATGCAAATTGCATGATTAGAGCTTGTTAATGTGGGGGTAACTGATAAGGTAGATACTACTTCACATCCCTCTAGGTTCGTCCAAACTAAGTCAATACAACTCTTCCCCAGTGCATTATAAAAAGTAAACTTACCCGGAATATCTTTTGTTACTCTACCATTAAGAACTACTAATCCCTTCTTCTCCATAATTGATACCAACTTCCTGCCTCTAGGGTTAGTCTTATCGTGAAGCGACGACCTCTCTTCAAAAACATCTGGAAATTGAAGCATTCCCTCCTCAATTTGGTTTAAGTTCCCGATATGTGCGTTGAAATCACCATAAATAAATATTTGATGCATTGTGTATGTGTCTACAAGGTGTGAAATTGTATCATTTAACATATCAATACAGGCAAAAACGAATATTGTACACAATAATAGACAAACCCTAAAT
Source organism: Harpalus rubripes (assembly GCA_963082715.1). Classification (NCBI taxonomy): domain Eukaryota; kingdom Metazoa; phylum Arthropoda; class Insecta; order Coleoptera; family Carabidae; genus Harpalus; species Harpalus rubripes. The sequence continues at coordinate 36,917,092 of OY720458.1, forward strand.
ATAACGGTAGAAGAGTTTATGTATGGAATAGAATTATTTATTTCATAATAAATGTAGCAATAATTGCACGAATATAACACAAACTAAAGTATACGATCAGAGAAGATAGTGCAACTAGGGATGCGCACGATACATCGATGTCTGAGAAAAATCGATATTTAGCTTTCGATATTTGCTCTCGATGTTTTCAAAAATGCATTCCTAATATGTCAAGAATTGTTAATCATAGACACGCTAGAGGTGGGCGCGGGCCGTGATTTTGTCGGGTCACGATGGGTCACGACGTGACCCGCGTGATCGTGAATATAATTTCAATTTTGCGTCGTGATTGGACGTGAGCGTGAGGCACTAAAAAAATTTCGTGCGTGATCAGGCGTGATTGAAATTTAATCGGGCGTGAGTATAAGTTTTCTTCTATTTTTTATTAAAAAAATTGTCAATTTCCATCTTTTACTTTAAATTCTTGTTATTATTATGTCCAAATATGTCGTCAACAGTAATTTTTGCATAAAAATAGTGTTATTGTTGTACCCAAAATTGTATACACAGTTGCTCCGATTTCATTAAAGATATACAAATCTTTAAGCCCGTTTGACATGATCATAATTTTGTTAACAAATTTGTTACCAAATTTATGATATTTGTGATATTTGGAATAGAACAACCTATTTGTTTCCAATGAAACCAATCTGTTACCTAACTTATTACCAATTTGTTAACAAATTTGATAACAACTTATGACTGTGTTAAACAGACTTAAATGTACATAGAAACAATTACGTGACACGAACGTGACCCGCCGGGCGTGAGTGCCAAAATAAAATCGTGAGCGTGAGTGATCGTGAATCAAACATAAAAAGTCGTGCGTGATTGGTCGTGATTACATTTTTAGTTCCGTGAGCGTGCGTGATCGTGAACAAAAAGTTACTCACGCGCCCACCTCTAAGACACGCTACTCTCCTGTGTCCTTTCTTTACTTACATATGTCTTGTCACAGTTTATTTGATGTCTACCCTAGTTTGGAGAAAATACTTCCACCATAACTGAGTATGCAAAGAAACAAAATAAAAGGGAAACGGTTATCAAAATATTTATTTCTGCATAGTTGCGATTTAGATGTGTTTTAAATTCAGTGTTTAGTAAGGTGACCAACTATACTCATTTACTGAGTTTTGTACTCTTTTTTCGCAAACCGTACTCTTTTCAAATCCTGTACTCTGAAAGTACTCATTTGTATAATTTTATACTCATTTGTATTTCTAAAACATTTTTTAGATTATTTTATTTCAATTTTATTAATTAAATATTTAAAATTATTTTGACAGTGATTTGAATTTCACGCGCGCATATTGCTTGCCGTTTCCGGCACGTCAGAGGACAGGGCAAACACCAGACACGAGTTTGACAGTGATTTGAATTTCGCGCGCACATATGGCTGCCGTTTCCGGCACAATTGAGAGGCCGTATTATGTACCTGGAGAGAGATACTACAGACCTCTTTTTTTAACAACGTCAAAATTACATTTGTGAAAAGAGATGGATATATCTATCTCTCCAATATTTGTGTACGTAATCGCCAGGCTGATCTTTGATGTGCAGTATGTACGGCATGCTTGACAGTCTTGACGCATGCGTAGTATGTACGGCAAACGATGAGAAAATAGAACTTGACAAAAGATGGGTAGAAATCTTTCGGCATTTTAAAGTAGAACATATCCCACATGAAAATTTAAAAGTTTTAATAGAAATTTCCTTATGTTGTCCAGGCACTAATGCTGCTGTTGAAAGGGTATTTTCACTAGGGAATGATTATTGGAGCAGTGAGAAGTCGCAACTTTCTGTAAAAACATTATCTGCCGTCTTAACAGTCAAATTTAATATGCAAAATGAAAGTTGTTCGGATGTGGCTACATTATTAGACGAACATCCTCATTTAACAAAAAAAATCCACTCCGAAAAAAAATATGTTTTCAAAAGAAAATAAAGTTTTTATCGTTTTTTCTTCTTTTTTTTTCACCTATGAAATACTTGCAAAGTGTACTCTTTTTGAACAAAAAATAGTTGGTCACCTTATGTTTAGTGATTATATTTGATTTTTAATAAAATAAGTTTATAGATTTGTGTATATTATAGCTACCGACATTGTTGTTTTTTTTTATTAACTGTAAATTATGAAAGCATAATAATAATAACAACTTTATTTTTTATTTGGTCTAAAGATTCCTCTTTTACAAAATATGAAAGCATATTTACTTTATTTTATTTTCAAGAGTGAAAATACGGAAATCAGTTCATATTGTTTGTAAATATCGATGTTGTAAAATATCGATATTTTTGATCCGATATTTATACAACATCCATTTTTGTTCAAGTGCAACTTGAATTTTATCTCACAGCGTAAAGTTATCCTAACGACCTGCCGCTGTGACAGACAGAGAGGGGATAACATGCATTCCTGTTATCTCCAATGATCTCGATGTGCAGCGTGCAGATGTTGTGTTGTGTAATTGTATGCTTTTCGATTCTAATTACGGAGTTTTTTTTTTTTTAATATATTTTCTCTTGAAGCTTATAACTATTTATGCTATGTTTCTAAAATTAATATTTATTATTATTATTATAAAGTAAAAGGACAAAACATATTTTTCCTACAACCGTGCGTGAAAAGTACTTTACACACTGTAATGAATGTATGAAATAGCTATTTGTGTATTAAGAGCGCAAAATGGGACATTGTCGATTGAGAGGTTGTTGACGCGCGACGCAGGAGCGCGGCATTCTCTCGAAATCGACAATGTCCATTTGCGCTCGAAACACACACAAGATTTTTTCTACAGTCGTCACAAAGGGGTCCTCCACCATAACAAAAAATTATTTGTTTCAAGTACATTAAACTAGTGCAGTGGATGTCCATTGGAAGCGTTCACACCAAACTTTTGCTGGTGGCAGCACAACTGTTCACGTACGTAACTCAAAAACGACGCACGACGTCGCGACGCGAATCAGCGTTGGCGACTCGGGACACGCTCACAAGTCGACTTCCGAAGAGTAGATTTCAATTTCCCACGTAACTCAAAAACGACGCCCGGCGTCGCGACGCGGATCAGCGTTGGCGACTCGGGACACGCTCACAAGTCGACGTCCGAAGAGTAGATTTAAATTTTCCACGAAACTCAAAACGACATTTTATTTGGTTTTCATTAAGAATGTAGAAAAGTGACATTTCTCACCATTGTATAGTTAGGAATTTGGACAGCGAGCGTTTTTTCTACTTTGTCGCTCTAGAGCGGCAAAGTGACATTTTGCGTTGACAAATGAGAGCGCAAATGGCTACTTTGTATATAGACTGTAGAAAAAGTACTTTTCACGCACGGCTGTAGGAAAAATATGTTTTGTCCTTTTACTTTATAATAATAATAAATATTAATTTTAGAAACATAGCTAAGCTTCAAGAGAAAATAAGCGTTGCTCGGCAATATTAAAATTCAGTTAATTTACCTGTCAAGTATATAATTAGGTAGTAAATAATAATGAAAATAATAAAATTTGTTAAGAAATATGAATGTACACTGTAAACGAAATAAATCTAATATTTTTTTAACAGATTGAGTACTAATCTAATTTTTAAGAACATTAACATTTTTTGACATGTATTCTAACCCAACCTAATTTTTAATATTAATATTAAATGTACAATTTGTACATTATAAAAGACTAATCATCGTTTGTCTGAGATTATTCCAAGTGCTTAAGTTACATTTTGTACAGTGTTACGAGAAAGAGTACTAACAGTATTTGAAGCTGCTGGATGATGCCTGTACACTCAGTATTATGAGAAACATCAATACCATTTCGGCTGTAGGAAAAATGTTTATGCAACACGTGTGTAAAATAGTATTTTTTGTCTCGTGCTACAATTTCCGCATTCGGCTGCGCCACATGCGTAAAACATCGCACTCGACCAAAAAAGTACTACTTTACACACTTGTTACATAAATAACTATTTCATCTTGGTATTACAAGTTACAAGGAAGGCGTCGCTTATTATGTAGAGATCATTTTAAAGATTTGGGTATTTTGACTCTACCATCTATATTTTAAACTCACTTCTTGAAATACATAAATCCAGATTAAATTTCATTTAAAATGGAGATTTATGACACTAGATCTGCAAACTAATTACGTAAACCTGCTTACAGGCTTCAAAAGTCCATGAAATGTACATTGAATTTCATTGATATAATAAATACATATGGATGGAGTCTTGCCTATAGCCGTACACAGTGTGCTGTGTGGTTAACATTCGAGAGAGATAGCTATACACAAAGTGCTGCAGTGGCAGAGCGATAGAAGAACGTAGACGTTAGTCACGTGCGAAGCATCCCGCGCGGTCGAAATCCACGCGGTCGAAATCCCATGCGGTCGAAATTCCACGCGGTCGAAATTCCACGCGGTCGAAATCCACGCGGTCGAAATCCCGCGCGGTCGAAATGTACCCCCACCACTTTGTCCGTTCTGCCGAAATACAAATACTTCCACGCCGTCGAATTCCACCCGGTCGAAATGTTACACGATACAAATGAGTACGTTCCGCGCGGTCGAAATCCACGCGGTCGAAATCCCACGCGGTCGAAATTCCACGCGGTCGAAATCCCACGCGGTCGAAATTCCACTCGGTCGAAACTCCACGCGGTCGAAATGTACCCCACCACTTTGTCCGTTCTGCCGAAATACAAATATTTCCACGCCGTCGAATACCACCCGGTCGAAATGTTACACGATACTAAAGTGGTGGGGGTACATTTCGACCGCGTGGATTTCGACCGCGTGGAATTTCGACCGCGTGGAATTCGACCGCGTGGGAATTCGACCGCGTGGATTTCGACCGCGCGGAACGTACTCATTTGTATCGTGTAACATTTCGACCGGGTGGGATTCGACGGCGTGGAAATATTTGTATTTCGGCAGAACGGACAAAGTGGTGGGGGTACATTTCGACCGCGCGGGATTTCGACCGCGTGGATTTCGACCGCGTGGAATTTCGACCGCGTGGAATTTCGACCGCATGGGATTTCGACCGCGCGGAACGTACTCGTCACGTGGTACGACTACCGTGTACAGCTGTAAGGCAACAGGAAAAGTTGAATAAAATGAATAAAACTAATGATTTTTAATAAATAATTTTATGAATTATTAGTTACTTTTGTATTTTAATAGTGTAATAAGCAAATTAATATATTATTAACTGACCAATGACTATTAAACTACTTTATTATCAAATTAAATTTTTCTTATATTATATGCACAGCACACCTTAACCATTTTAATTTTTAGTATCCTTAATACTTTATTTATAATACTTTTCTTATTATATTTAAATAAATCAAGAAATTTCGAGAGCGCTATAATATATTTCTAGCGACAGTAGACCACAGTCACGTGGTTCTCGCTCTGTCTTTATTGCACAATGTTAACCACAGACTATCCTTGTCTACGCCCTTTCCATTTACGAATTATTTATTAGTCTATGTTGAATTTAGATCTATGTAATATATTATACCCGCGAAAAAGTAAAACAATATAAATCAAAAACCATTCAAAAATATTAAAAACTTTCTCATAAAACATGCGTTTTACTGAAACAAGACTTTCACTGCAAACCAAACATTATAAGAAAACGATAATACATTTTAACATCATACGAAAATTATTTATATTATGATGTACACGGTACACCTATTATTAATTTTTTAATAATTGGTAAAATGTAACATTTACTCTACAGTCTATAAATATATGCTCATAATAAAAGTTTCCTACGGTAAATACAAAATATTATGTAATGAGGGAATAATATTATATAGGTATTTCTTATTTATTATTCATTCTATCATTACTCTCTCCAAGAAAAGTTATTCTTGTAATATGTTACTAATATTTTATCTTGTATAAATAAAATATCTTTACATTCGTTAATAAATTTAAAATTATTGCCACACCACATATTTTTACTTTTGGGTTTGTGATTTGGAACAAAGTATGGCTATTATCGAATAAATGGAGCCTAGTAAATCTACAAAAATTTCCACTTTATCGACTCAGCCATAGTTATTCATATCAGGGCGCACTAGCGCTCGCCTCGGCGTAGAAGCAAATTAATCGGGGGTATCATTTCACCTTAACTTGTTTTGTACTATAAATTTATCCTTCACAGTAACAATATCTTTATGAATCTATAAACTTTCAATTGTGTTTTCCTCAAAACTAACGTTTGTGGCTGTGATCATTTGTCCCCTGTGATCTTCAAATGCTTTTATCCTTGGTTCTGTTAAAATCAAAACTTCATCCTTACATCCTTTTTGTTTTTTGTGTTTTCCTTCGATTTTGCTTCCGCACTTGGATCAAACTCAATCAATTTCTGGTCCCGCCACTACTTACACCACAATTTTGCTGTAAAATATGACGGCCAATTATTCTTTTGAGAATAATTTTTTGTCCACTGCCCTTTTTTTTCAATTTTACGAGTATAATGTTATTTTGTTGCACTCATTTTCCTGTACTCAAACCTTTACAGAGGCTTCGAAACTCTTTCAATTTGAACTATATGTAGTAAATAAGCAGTGTTACATTAATTTTCTGAGTAGGCAATATTAAAAAAAAACTTTTATACATAAATATATTTTAATTACAATTTGAATTAAATGCGGGCTTTTTACATTGTCACGAGGTTTGTTTGAACATGTTCATGCTTCTTAAGTACAATTTTTAGTATTGTGTAGTCATTTCTGTAAAATGGCAGCATCTAAATCTGCCGAATATAATTTTTATGAATGGGTTACCGCTTGGGTAAAACATGGTCAAAATCCAGATACTGTAAGTCAAAATTTACACATATTTTATAATAGAATCTTGAAATCATTACTTTTTCATAGGTAAAATCACCTGATCTCGTCGAAATAATAACAATACTACAAATATTAGGCTTTACAATAACTCATTCTGATGCCTTTAACCCAGCAGAAATGTCTTCTCTGGAATCAGGTGAAAAGGGCCTAAAAATAAACTTATCTTGCTGCCATAGTGGCGTAAGATTTACTTTAGAAGGTGCAAATGAATGTAGCTGCCCTTCCAAAATGGTAGAAAATGTTAAGGAAGTAATGAGTATGGACGTGCAAGCTGAATATGAAAGAAGAAAGGTAAAATATTTTTACATTTACATTTCAAAAATATCACAATAAATCTATTTCTGTAGCAAATCGAAGCATATGAAAATCTACGTATTCTTAAGGTACCGGACAAAGAAAAGATAGTAATACAAACCATTTTAACACATTTAGTCCATATGATATATGCTTCATCATCTAAAGATCCCAATGAAAATGAAGTTAAAGAGAATTATGAAAATGTTCTAGAAGGAGATGAAACTCCAATAAAAAGAGAACCTCTCGATGATAATTTTCAAACACCATATGCAAATAATTCATTAGACCGTATGAAAAAAACTCCTAAAGATGATGTATGTATAAATTTATCTGAAAGTCGATCCAAATCTTTAGAAAATTTAGCTTCACAATCAAAAGTAACCATTTTACCAGATTTGGGACAATTAGCAAAGAAAGAAGAAGCAGAAAATAAAATGATTCCTGTTGTAACTCATTGTAGTCCAGTGAGTTATAAAAAATTTTTGTTTTTTCCTCAATACTTTCATATATTTATTTCTAGAAATTGAGTACACTATTAGATCCTGTTGTAAATACATCTAGTCCAGTTGCAAATATGGCCGTTTTGAAACAAGGATATTCAAAATTACTTTCAATTCAAGAATTAGTAAAGGATGTTGTACAAATTTTCGAAAAATCTCAGGAGATGCCCAGTTTTAGTGTCAATATTTCAAATATTAAGGTACAAATTTGTAGCGCAATATTTTATTTTCCTAGTTTTTTTTTTTTTTTTTTCGTTTGTAGACTCCAGCAGAATTTCACATCCAAAGAAAAGCGCCACAAAAGTTCATTTTTGATGAAAATGTAGTAACTAGAACTACAGTTGCAAAACCTTTATGCCGCCCGTCTATTAGATCAGTTTCGGTTTCAAGTATAAGAAGTACCGTGGGTAGTAGTAGTTCAACTACTAATACAAATACTAATACTTTAACTAAACCAGTCCCTAATAGTGGGAAAAAATCTACAGATATTTCTCCTACTTTTAAATCTGCATCTAAGTCTCAGAAATTTGCTCATGTTATGTCTACTATACCAAAAGTACATGTTAAAAAACAATAGGTGCAAAATGTGTATTTATTAAATATTTATTTATGCTTTAATTTGCTTATTTATTATAGGAATTTTAATTTTAATGAGATAAACATATTTATGTGTTAGTGTTAAATGTATATTTTATTGATTAAATTTTAAATTAAATTTTCATGCAACTTTTATATTGATTTATCCTTCAAATTGAGATCCTTATAAGTTCTTGTTGAAAGTTGAGCTTTTGTTCGTTAAAGGGAATTTGAAGTATGTCATTTAAGGCATTAAATATTTTGTTTTTATTTAAGTCATTTTTGATGCATGGGTAACAATTTTTAGATAAAAGTTAAAAGTTTAGAATACATACATAAAAATCAACCATATAGAAACAATGAAAGCATAGATGCCTGGCTATGTTGATTTGGTCTCATCATTGCGATATTATCGTACTAGTACGATATTTTCAACTTTCTTAAGTAGGCTACTGTCGCGATATCTACTATTTTCTGAAGTGGTCATCTAAAAAAACGGCAAACAAATGATCGAGAACGAGGCAGAATGGATCCTACTCACCCCTTTTTACGGTATCCTACTATTCGCGAATAAAATTAAGCCGTAGTCATCTAGTGTTGTACTTCACTGAAAACGCTATTTGGGCTAATGTTATTTTATTTGGTTATTATTTGTGAACAGTAAGTCTTTGTTTTATTATTTCTATTTTACGTGTTCATTCGCTACTTCAATACATAGGTATTGACCAAAATCAGATTTTTTAAAGATTACATTTCAGTTTAATTCTGTGTCATCCTTAACATGTTTTACACTTTCCTATTTAATGACTGAAAGTTTCCTAATTTTTTCTTCATTTACTCTATTTTCTACTTAAAATTCCTTGAAGAATGATTGGAATTTAAAATTTAAATAATTCTCTTTATGAGAGGTGAAGATTATTTTCCAAGAACATTGCCATATTTATCTGCAAATAAACAAATTTTGAAACGTCCATGCATAAAATTCAAATAATAACATTGAAACTTAATCTTCAAACTTATCAGTAAGTAAAATAAAACCTGCCTACATATTTTCATAATACAATAAAACACTCTTGAAAACTGCGTTTTTAACATGTAAACAAGTACGTTTGAAGTACGACAATCATCCGACAACTTGGTTGATAACAGCGCCGCCACCGGTGATTTTATTCACGAATACCGGCTTTCATGCGGCATCTCGTGGCGAATATGACAATTTAATCGTTTGACTTTTACAGTATTCTACTAAACTCTTTGCCATGCAGCATCTCGTGGCGAATAGAACAACTTAATTGTTTGATTTTTATAGTATTCTATTATACCAGCATCTAGTGGCAAATAAAACATTAATTGTTAGTCTTTTATAGTATTCTACTATATCAACTTTTATGCTACATCTCGTGGTGATGCGACGCCACCTTTCGGCGGTTAGGTTACTTCGGCGGCATCTAGTGGCAAATAAAACATTAATTGTTAGTCTTTTATAGTATTCTACTATATCAACTTTTATGCTACATCTCCGGGGGCGTCGCATCATATGGCGTCGTCTTCTTTATTTCGGCGGTTAATTTACTCGGGCGCCAATCTTGCGGCGGTGGTGTCTGAAAAGAAGACGGCTGGGTGCCGGGATTGCTCTAAGTGGAGAAAGGGTTAGGGGATTGCACAGAAACGTACGTCGAACTTATTAATGTTTATTATAAAATAAAATGTGTCAGATCCGCCAAGTTCGTATAAAATCTGGCAGGCAGACTTATGATTAGTTTGCCTTCAGTAGCCAGGCGGCGCCACCATTGCATCATAGCTTGTCGTCAGCTACTAGATGGCCGCATTACTACCGATAATTATGGTTTCTGCAGTATCAGATTATTTGAATAAATTCAAACTGATTTTTTACGTTTCAAATATACTGATAATGAATAATTATCTTTTTTCGTACGCGTCTGAATTATAATTTTGCTTTATTTCAGCAAAAATTTGAAAATTAACGTATTTTATGAAATTTGTATACTGTATAAAATATTAAAATAAATAGCTTTCCTTCACTAAATGTTTATTAAAAACAAAATGTATATTTCGACTACAAGGTCATCATCAGTTGTGTACTGGTAATATACCTATAAATAAATATACTGCTGATGCCCTATCTCTCACTTAAGAGGAGTCTGCTACAAACATTATTGTCTATCCTTGTCAGTTAGTGTAAGAATTTCCCTCCCGCTAGTTCCCCTTTCTTGTTCTACACCAATAAAATCAAAGCAATCTGGCACTTGCGCGGAGCTATTCTTACAGACAAGTGCAGCTATATATGCAGATATATATGTCTGCACTCGTCTAATGTTAGTCTCACAAATCTCACTCTCACCAGCAGTATATTAGTTTTATAGGTATATTGTACTGGTACATAAATACAAAAACAGAGGCTTTTATATTAGTTCTGAGATATTAGGTAATTCAGGAAATCCCAGGTATCTGGAAAATATTGGTGAGGAGGATTGCTTTCAAGATTAGGGCTTTCCTTAAATTTACAGTGTCGTCAAAGTACAGTTATGATACGTATATTTGTTTTCTAGTTTTGACAAATTTTAATAAGTTTGTCTAGTGGAATCTGTATTTAATTGACAATCTGAAATTTTTTTCATGTGTATGGCTCCAGTGTGTTTATATTTTTCTTTTCTTTACATTTTTGGATACATTCTACATTATTTATTGAAACTATGGACTGCATTATGATTATGTAGTGCAAGAGAAGAATACGAAATGTTTTAATTTTTGATATAGTATAGATGTTCTTTGAATCTTTTGTGTTGTAATTTATTATCAAATCAAATGTGAATTTACGAAAATGTTTGGATTTGATTTCTGCGGTATGGGTCGTAGATTTTCTAATATGTTCTTTTTGTTTGGGTCTGTTTAGAATCTTGTATATTATGTAAATGATGTAGATTGTATCAAAAAATGTAAAGAAAAATGTAAAAACCCTGGAAGCCATACACAGGAAAAAAATTGTCCAAACTAGAAAACAAAACTGTACTTTGAGGACACTGTAAATTTAAAGAAAGCCCTAATCTTGAAATTAAAGCAATGCTCCTCACCAATACTTTCCAGATACCTGGGATTTCCTTAATTACCTAACATTCCAAGACTAATATAAAGGCCTGTTTTTTGCATTTAACTGATGACTGAAAAATTGATAAAAACTATTTGACCCTTTTCTCGAAATTTTTGACACATTTTCTTAAAACGTTTGGCGGTATCGATCCGATCTACAGGCATTTCTGATCTTCTGCGACATTGTGTACTATACAAAAAAAAATCCGTGGCATGCTTGTATTTTGGGTGCAAAGGCGTAAAAACTAATTTCATTGAAAATGAAAATTGACTTTTTTAAATATTATTTTTTCTACAGTCTATATACAAAGTAGCCATTTGCGCTCTTTTTGTCAACGCAAAATGTCACTTTGCCTCTCATACGTGACAAAGAAAAAACACTCGCTGACCAAATTTGTAACTACACAATGTTGAGTTACACATTTACCTTTACCACTTTCACAAGTCAATCTGACATATAACTGCGCTGTCGGTATATTACATAACCAAACAAAATGCCGCACTGCTGTGAAAATAGAATAGTGTATTTATTTACAAAAACGAAAGTATAAAATGCTTTGATTAGATTGAAGCAATAGCTCAACGCTCCCAATGGACATCCACTTTTTCACTGCACTAGTTTACTGTACTTGAAACAAATAAATTATACAAAAAACTTATAATATTCATTACAAAATAGCATTAATTTTTTGAAAAAACGAATGCTAAAACAATTTCTTGAAGACTTGAAGTTATATTTGAATACGTTATAAAGTGTACAATTTATTATTTTTTGTTATGGTGGCGGACTGTAGAAAAAATCTTGTGTGTTTCAAGCGCAAATAGACATTGTCGATTTCGAGCACATTTCGAGAGATTGCCGCGCTCCTGCGTCGCTCGGCAACAACGTTTCAATCGACAATGTCCCATTTTGCGCTCTTAATACACAAATAGCTATTTCGCGATTTAGCAGCTGCAAATACATCAATAATCTTGTCGCACACATTCATGTGCTAGCGAAATTCGGAAATGTCAGTTATATTTAATATTTTAATTTTGCGTAGAAGTATCATGGAAGTATCCACCAAACCAAATTGGTGTCGCTCGTGTCGCTAATTCCAGTGAAATCGGTGAAATCTCCCGGTATTTTCCGATTAAAACGATGGATGGCAGTGTACGTCACAGCGTCTTTGTATTTGCTGCTACAGTACCAAAATGTCAAAATAAACATTAGTTTAAATGCAATTACTCAATTATAGTGATATATTTATTGCATAATTAAGTGAAGTACAAAAAATAATTTTATTTTGAATTTACTATTAATTTGAAGAAATAAATATATATGAATGGATACTTTTCCCTGTACATGATTTTGACATGCCAGCTCAGCTGTCATATTACACGTTACTTCTTAAGTATATGTTATTATATATGAATGCAGATATCAGCAAATTTTAATGAAAAAAACGTCTAGTGATGGCTTTTGATAGTGGCACGGCTGGTAGTGAATTTGCACAACAGTTCCTAGAATCATTGCAAAATGAGTTCAAAAATTTGTCTCTAGAAACTAAAAAGAAATATCCTCAAATAAAAGAAGTAAGTAAACAAATGTCAACTAACCTTTAAACTTTTATAATTATTACTATATAATTTCTTTTCTCAGTCATGTGAAGAAGCTATATCAAAGATTCGCACAGCAGCTGCGAATCCACAAACTCCCTTGTGTTATGTTGTTAATCAGATATTATTTCCTCTAGTACAAGGTTGCGAATCTAGAGATGTTAAGATTATTAAGGTAGGTTCATGATTAAACATTGATATGGATTATTCTGTTACCAATTTATTTACAGTGTTGTGTTAAAATCATGCAAAAACTTATCACACAACAAGTTGTTGATCAAAAAGGGGCCAGATATATTACAGATACTTTATGGATTTTAATGGAAGCTGGTACAGAAGAAGTGAAAATTTTACAGTCTGTGACTTTGTTATTAACCATAAACACAGTAGTACATGGTGAAACTTTGGCAAGAATCTTAGTATTATGTTTCCGGTTACATTTTACTAAGAATTCAACAGTAATAAATACAGCAGGAGCAACTGTTCGACAATTAGTGTCGTTGGTATTTGAACGTGTTGTTGCCGAAGATGAAGCAGCCTTGAAAAACGAAGATGAAACACAGCCACGACAAATCAATTTAGAAGATTTGAAAACTCCGAGTGGTGTTGCTCCAAAAGGTTTAGCCCCGTGTGCTGCAGATGCTTATCTCTTATTCCAAGATCTTGTTCAATTAGTAAATGCTGATCAACCGTATTGGTTAACAGGCATGACTGAAATGACAAGAACTTTTGGTCTTGAGCTACTGGAATCAGTTTTAACAAATTTTTCCGTAGTTTTCTTCAGGGTAATGTTAAATACAATTAGGTACATTACATATATTTATTTCAAATTTTAATTTTCAGAATGCCGAATTTAGTTTTCTGTTGAAAGAGAGAGTGTGTGCTTTAGTTATAAAATTATTTTCTCCTAACATTAAGTATCGTTCCACCGTCCCAGCAAATGTACAACAAGCTACATCATTTGATAAACCATATTTTCCTATAAGTATGCGACTTTTAAGAGTAGTTTCCATTTTAATTCAAAAATATCATAGTCTCTTGGTAAATATAAAATAATTGATACATAATTTCATATGCGATTAATGTTAATTTTTCAGGTTACAGAATGTGAGATTTTTTTATCGTTGATCGTAAAATTCTTAGATCCCGATAAACCTACTTGGCAGCGATCATTAGCACTTGAAGTTCTTCATAAAATGACGATACAACCAGATCTATTGAATTCATTTTGTGAATGTTACGATTTGAAGAAACATACCACAAACATATTTCAGGATATTGTGAATTCGTTGGGTACATATGTGCAGTCTCTTTTCGTAAATCCTCAATTACAGGTTAGCAGTTCAGTGGGACCAGTACAAGGACAATCACCTGCCTTTTTAGCAGGCATGCCTGCAGGCCCTGGTGTATCTCCACAGCCAGGATTCTTCTCCAGAGGTGTATGGTTGCCACTTGTTGTTACTTTCCCTAATGGCCAAGCGAAATCAACATAGTAAGTTATTTGTACAGGTCTCGTTTTCTATATTTTTTAAAGTTATCTCGGGTAATATTAACGATACAGCAAAACCGTTTGCACATTACTGGGTCAACTTTAAGAGAAAAGTTTATTAGTCACCACAGGAATTTTCGGTCTTCTTTTGTTTCTAAGTTACAGGCAAAAACTGGATTTTCGTTCACTTCGAAAATATCTCATATCTTATTTATTACGGTAGTTAGAGAAAAATTGTTGTAACAAATTCTGTACGGTTTTTAGGTAGAATAAAATGACGTAATTAGATTTGCCTTTTTTACTTATTTTATAAGCTTCTCAATGATATAACAAGTCTACATTCTTTTGTTTTAAACATAAATAAAAGATGAATTATTAATTTATTGGGGTGAAAAAATTGAAAATTATTTAGAAACATGATAAATCAATTAAAGATCATCAAGTTTTCTAAAAACTAATTACGCCATTTTATTCTACCTCAAAACCGGTACAAAATTTCTTTAAACAATTTTTCTTAAACTATCGTAATAAATAAGATATTAGATATTTTCAAAATGAGCGAAAAATGAGTTTTTTTCTCGAAAAGTTGTCTAAGTAATGTGCAAACGATTTTGCTCTATCGTTAATATTACCCGAGATACCTCAAAAAATCATCGAAAATGAGACACACTGTACTGTACTCCACGTGTAAAAAATTAAATAAAAATAATTTATTTGGTTGTTTTCAGTTTGGAAATGCTAGATAAAATTGAACCTCCAGTAATTCCGGATGGTTATGGCATTTCTATCGCATATGCTTGTTTATTAGACATAATTCGATCATTGACGTTAACTATCGAAGGTCCAACGCAGCAGACTGAAGGTGGAATACCTGTAATGAAGAAAGAACCAACGGAAGAAGGACGTCGTCTACATTGTCAGCTAATTAATTCAAGCTGGTGTGGGCTGCTAGCTGCTCTCAGTCCACTAATTGAAGCTTGCACAGATGAGTCAGCAACAGAAAACGTTTTGAAATCAATTCAAACGTATGCTGCACTGTGTGGTCTCCTAGATCTACAAATACCCAGAGATGCGTTCATCACTGCTATTTGCAAAGCGTCACTACCGCCCCATTATGCACTTACGATTCTGAATACAGTTGTACCAGGAAATGCCGCTATTAGAACTCATAATCGTAATGAAAGTGTTGATTTACACTCACAGTTTCTTACAAATTATGGAGAAACAGATTATCGACAACAAGTTGTTGCAGTTGGAACCCCATTGCCTACATCTTCACTACCAATTGGAACACAACAAGGACCAGTAATGTTAACAGCGAAAAATTTACAGTCGATGCGAGCACTTCTTAGTCTTGCCCATTGCCACGGAGATATTTTAGGCACCTCGTGGCACCTAGTACTTACCACGTTGCAACATTTAGTATGGATTTTGGGATTAAAACCTTCAACAGGCGGAAGTTTAAAAGCAGGTCGTACTACTGCTGATTCAAATGCAGTTATTACTACAGCTGTTATGGCTGACTTACCTGTTTTGTCTACAATGCTCAGTCGATTATTTGAATCCAGTCAATATTTAGATGATGTTGCCCTTCATCATCTTATTAATGCACTTTGTAAACTTTCCCAAGAAGCTATGGAACTCGCTTATTCTAATCGGGTATGTACGAATATTCTTAATAGGTTCCTAACTCTATTTTTCAACGATATCAATTTTTTAAGACTGATATAATAAATTGCGCATAGCCGGTCGAGAAAAAAAATGAAGTATCCTAAACAAATTGAAACAAAATTTTTGTATTATTTCATAGTTAGATGTGCATATTTTCAAAAATACAAACAGTAAAACTTAAATTTTTGAGTGGCCTACACATTTTTCTTAGAAAAGTATATAAATTTATGTATTTTTGCTGTGTAAAACAATGAATTTAGACAAATAGACATCGATGAAAAGCAAAAAAAAAAAAACTTTCCACGGTGTTACTTTTTACTGCGGCCCATAAGAAAATTATAACTTTGACCTCGTAACTCGAAATCTTGTGATAAATTTTTTTAGCACCACCGTTCGACTACAGTCAATATAAGGGTTTCCAAGTTGTTTTTTTTCATTTTTTAATATGTTAATCTGTACATAAAAATATTAGACCCATATATTGTATTTTCGCCGAAAAGTTTCTAATATGCCAGGAAAAATTAAAGTTTCAATAAATGAGGCCCGAGAAATCGACGGGACGTGTGACGTCGTCTACACCGAGAACATATTTCTAGAGCTGAGTGAGATGGATATATGACAAACGTGCTGAATATGTTGTTTCGTGACAAGCCAAAATCAGCGCGAATATAGCGGAGGCATTTCTTGCCAGTGCCCAGCACGTTACAAATATGGCTGATACTGAATTTTATGCGATCGATTTAAATGCATTAAAGATTCATTTGGTAATAAAAATCTGAAAATTAACTATTATATTAACCGTAATATTACTTATACATGATGAACATTGATATCCAATAAGTATTTTTTTAAAAGCCGTAGATTTGGAAACCCCTATTATGGTGGCCCTATTCTTACTACGTGCGAATTAAAATGTCTGCTGATTTGGCCATTAAAATGTGATACCTATTTATCAATATTGAGTGTTACATTATTCAAATTTTACGTTTAAATTTGTAGGAACCTTCATTGTTTGCTGTAGCAAAATTACTAGAAACTGGCTTCGTAAATATGTCTCGTATCGAAGTTCTCTGGCGACCAGTCACAAATCATTTACTGGAGGTTTGCCATCACCCACATATACGAATGCGTGAGTGGGGCGTAGAAGCTATAACTTATTTAGTAAAAGCAGCTTTGCAATATAAATACCAAGTTCCACTGAGAGAAAATCAGGTGAATATATTTTAATGAACAAATTTATCACTATAATACCCATATATTTCTATTGTTAGAAACTGCAAACTTTATTACTGGGACCTCTCTCTGAATTATCATCAGTACCCCATGGAGATGTACGTCAAAAACAATTAGAATGTGTCTTACAAATATTGC
The DNA here is from genome assembly GCA_963082715.1 of Harpalus rubripes. Classification (NCBI taxonomy): domain Eukaryota; kingdom Metazoa; phylum Arthropoda; class Insecta; order Coleoptera; family Carabidae; genus Harpalus; species Harpalus rubripes. Next base: position 36,934,608 of record OY720458.1, read on the forward strand.
ATGGTGCAGGTGAAACTTTATCCCATGGTTGGCCATTAGTTCTTAATATCATTGGAGCAGTTTCTGATCATCATGGGTATATTTATTTCTAAATTATTTTCATTTCATTAATAAATATTTGATTTTTGTTTAATTACAGAGAAAATCTAGTACGAATCGCATTTCAATGCTTACAGCTCGTTATCACAGATTTCCTTCCAATAATGCCTTGGAGGTGTCTACCGCTTTGTGTAGACACAGTATCTAAGTTTGGATCACAAACTCAGGACTTAAATATATCCCTTACAGCAGTTGGACTGATGGTAACATTTATTATTAAGCTTGATTTACAGTTTTAACATACATATTTTTACAGTGGAACATATCTGATTACTTTTTTCAAAACCAAAATAAATTAAGTCAAACAATTAGTGAAGAGGCATCGGTGTTTCCAGAATTTCCTGGTACTTTAAATATGCCAAGTTTTGACAAACTTTGGATGTGTTTATATGCTCGATTGGGTAAGTCAAATGGGTATGTGACCAAATTTTTTATAATAATAATAATTAGCTGAGTGTGTTAATTTGCTTTATTCAGATTTTGCTAATGATATATTTGTATTGTGTAGATTGTTCATATTAGACAATTCACTAGCACGCAAAGCTATGTCGGAAAATGCACCACAGTTATTTACGTACAATTATAAATTTCTTAATTATTATTTTTTACCTTAATCACATTTTTTATTTTTTAAATATCAGTAAAATTCGAGAAATACACCATGAATGGATATGTAACGTCATTGCGGCCAAGTACAAAAAAATGGACATGTAAACAAAGTAGCTCACATTTTCCTGTTGATGACGTCACATTTCTGAGAATAGACTATTCCACTATAATCAAAAGTAGTGAAAGTTTATTAAAAATATGAAAGATAACAGTTAATGGATACGAAAAATTCCACGGGGTGTTTTGCTTTTGATGACGTAAGACATTTACGCGCTTGTTTGAGCAAATAGGATCCAAGCATGCACTCTTACTTTGTGAAGCTCTGCCTCTACTAAGAATATACATATTCAGGTGTTTCGAATTTCTTCGGATGCTGTTTGAGTGACTTTCTTTTTTTTGTTTTTGTAAAATGAGAAAAATAGTGAAATAAATTAAGAGCAATAATTTATTTTATTTCTCTAATAATGATATATTATAATATTACAATTTAAATATACATTATTTAATAATTTCCTCAACATTTTTTCGTAAGCTCGTGAACCACTGTTTGTTTACTTCTGGTAAACCCACATAATCTACGTCACAACGCATATTTTAGAATTTGGACCTTAATATCTCGCTTTTTTTGGAGGAATTTTTAACTCTGACTTTCACATCTATGTGGTCTTATATTTCTTGTGCTTAAAGAAAAAAATATCGTGGAATCGCCTTTTATACAGGCCCACGAAAGATTGTCATTACTGAAACCACATATAGGCGATTCAAATTAACTTTTCCCGCAACTTTTAACACGTGACGTGACGTCACAATCAGTATGTTTTCAAATTGTTCACTTCTGCATTAAAGTTTGTGTGTATATTGCTGTTTTTATACATATATTTAATGAATTAATAGTTTTTTAGTAATGAGACTTAATGAAGGATATGTTAAATAATTTAAATGCTTCTGCGTGTAGCAGAAGAAGTATTGAATTCTGGACATATGCTAAAATTCCCCATCCGAAAATATCAAATACATGGAAATTATTCAATATTTTAGGCCCATAAATTAATTTTAAAAATTTGTCATTGTCCTATTAATTGTAATAGCCATGCCAAATTTGAACAAAAAGATAAACAAATGCTTAACATTTTATGTGTCAGAATAGGTTAATGTCTCTTGACAATGTCAATTAGCCTATTTATTTAACATTGTATCGAATATGAATAAATATATATCTTTTAATTAAAGGGGCCTTCAAAATTAACTGAAAAAGAAATCACTAAACCCTGAGAATAGACCCGTTTAGTGTGACGTCACGAAACTTTCCAAACAAGAAAATGGCGTCTTCGTTGCTAAGACGGTTGCTATGCTAAACCAGGATTTGATGTTTAGCGCTCATAATATATAAGTTTGTTTGGTATTGAATGGCCCAGAAACACGTTATAAAATTTTCTTCTGTTTTAATAAATACTAACCTGACTAAGTTTATCCACGTAAACTTCAGATTTTGGGCCTTTTGGAAATTTTAAAAACTTCCACGTTTGCTATAATGATTGAAGTTAGATGCCAAACACATCACTATAATGAAATAAATTTGAAATAGAAATAAAACCTTAAAACATGCATTGTACAACTTACAAGACGTAACAAGTATTAATAACAATTATATATTATATTTCTTTCATTTGTACCTTTTAAAAAGCCTAAAAATTGAAGAAAGGGAAATCTCACACTACTAGTTTCGCGGTCAATTTTAAATAATATAGCAACCGTTACCAAGGCGGCAGCGTCATTACTAAATGGCAGAGCTGGGAGTATTTTATGAAAAAAGATATTCGTTGATATCTAAGATACTTTTAATATCTTAGATACTTCTAATTTTGTAGGTAATGTATCTTCATTCTAAATACTTTTAAAAGTTATCTGTACCTATCTTTTATCGTAAAAATTTATGTTAGATACTTCTAAAATATTTAAGATATTTTATTTATTTTGGGTACTTTTAATGTATTTAGATACTTGGAAATATTATCAAAATGCAAGCAAAGTATTTAAATACTTGGGAAGTATCTAAATACAATCAAAATATTTAGATATTTTAAGGTATCTAAATGCAGTTTAAGTATCTTTTTGTTGATAAAAATATCATTTAGCTTAATTTAATTCATTTCAATTTTTTAAGATATGTAAAAGGTACTGAGGACATTTTAAAAGTGTCAAATATATTTTAAGGTATCTAAACATATCTAAGATATTTTAAAAGTATTTAAGATATTTTAAGAGTATCTAAATATTTTAAAAGTATTTAAGGTATTTTAAAAATATCTAAGATATTTTAAGAGTACCTAAGATATTTTCAATTAGATATCTAAGATACTTTTAAAAAATATTTGTATCTTAAAAATTTACAATTTAAGTATCTTAATATTTAAGTATCTTTAACAAAATTTATGTAAACATCTTACAAAATATCGAATATACTTTTTTGAAGTATCTATCCCAGCTCTGCTAAACGGGTCTATAAAAAGTTTCCATTATTTTTACCCTTACTACTTTTCAATAACCAAACAAGGGACGTTGCGAAAAAGTTATATATAATAATGTTCTTATATGGTTTATAATCGTTTTCAAATTAGAGACTAAAGTATACACCTTTTGAGTTATCTTCAAGAAGTTGATAGGAGAGAATGTGGCGACTACGATCAGCATTTCGCCACAAATAACGCAAAATAAAATAAAAGATGTTGTTTGTAAAAAATATAAATAAATACAAATTTTTCATCGAACGTAATTTCTTTGGTTTTTTATATATTGGTTTTTCCACTTTCAAGTTATTCTTCTTTTTACACGGCGTGGTTGCGATTAGCATTCTGCTACAGCATAATCAGTCGCAACCACCAAGAAGTACTTACCTAAAAAATACATTAGTGACGTGATTTGAACACGCAACCTTCGAAAATTGATGATCGGGCATATGTTTATTAGAACTTTTTTGCTTAAAATTGTATAAAGAATATGTGGCTTAAGTATCCATCGCGGGCTCACACGTGACTTTTGCTTCAACCAATCCAACTTCGGCTCATATCTGTCACTTTGAAGGTCAAAGACGTCAAGTGGATTTACATAATTTTGTTTTCATTTTTTTCCTAAAGCGATGTTGTACCGAAAAAAACTATCCCGTTAGCGCAACGTTCAAATTTATGTATACTTTCTAATAATAATTAGGAAAAATTGAAAACAATATTTTACATTAGTGAATCTTCCGTTCATCATCTTTGACACTTTGACTTTAAAAGTGACAGATATGATCCAAATTTAAATTGGCCAGAGCAAAAAGGGTCACGTGTGCGTGTGAGCCTGGGATCCATTTCCATTGTCATTCTTATGTGGGATACCGTATATTATATTTAAAAATATTTTATTTTATATAAATTTGATTACAGTCACGGGTCCTATTTATAAAGAATGAAGCAACACAATAAAGTAATATTTTTTCCAGGTGAATTATGCGTTGATCCGCGTCCTGCAGTACGGAAATCTGCTGGCCAAACCTTGTTTTCAACAATATCTGCACATGGAAGCCTGTTGAAACAGTCAACTTGGCAAGCTGTATTGTGGCAAGTTTTATTTCCACTGCTTGATAAAGTAAGAAATTTATCAAGCTCAGCAAGTAATGAAAAAGTAGATACTGGTGGTAACATACTTATACATCATTCACGGAACACAGCGCAGAAACAATGGGCTGAAACGCAGGTTCTCACATTATCAGGAGTTGCTCGTGTTTTTAATACTAAACGACAGTTGTTGCAATTACTTGGTGATTTTCCGCGCGCATGGTCATTGTTACTTGAATTTATTGAGAATTCTGCGCTTAATAAGAACAATGAGGTATCGTTTGCTGCTCTTAAATCATTCCAGGAAATATTATATTTGAGTAAAAATCAAGGTGTTGATAATAGCGAAGAAATGGATATATGGCTTGTAGCATGGCGTGTGTGGCTTAACATTGGTACCGAAATAACTGTACCACCACTTGAAAACAGCGATAATTTAGATATTTATATTCCTAGTCAAGCATTTTTGACTGCACTTGTACAAATTTTTCCTAACGTATTTCAGCATATAAGAAATAAATTTGATATCGACGATTTAAAACAATTGTGTTCCGTGCTCACAAATGCAGTTGCTGTCCCTGTACATGGTGAAAGTGCTCCGTATATTTTACCTTCAGTATCGGATGTTTCACTAACACCACTACATGACGGTGTGTTACGATCAATGGAGTTATTACAAAAAGAAGCAATTTCTGCTAACAATTACGCTATGATACCTGAAATTTTCAGCCAACTCTTAACTTTTGGAAAATTCACTTGTCAACCACCATCATATAATAAAAGTGACAGTAAAAATTTGAAAGGTACTGCTAATGAATGGATAATGATGAATTATATTCCATTTGGCGAAAAGGCAATTACAATGGCTGTGACATTGTATGAACGGACGGCAGAGTATGAAGATGTAATTAAATCGAATGTGTTACATAACATGATTGGGGCATTGCATATACCCTTATCATTAAAATATAATTGTGTTTCGAGCAGTACTTGGAAACTAGCAGCTAGTAGTCTTTTAACTGTACTGAAAATAGGCCTGCCAGTAGCCCGTTCGTATCCCAATCACTTTAATTCAATGTGGCCACAATTAGCTAATACTCTCAATCAGTTTTTGTTTCCTAATAGTACTGCTCCGGCTGATAGAGGTTTAGATGACCTAGTATCAGACGAAGCTACAGATTGTCAACTCATCGAATTATTACGTAACGAAGTATTGCCCTATTCCCATCAGATTCCCAAACACTTTATTTTGAAGGTAGTAGTACTTCTAAATAAAGGTTCAATTCACTCTGCTACTAATGCAGACATTGATTCTGAGACTGAATTAACTTTGCGAGAAGAATTTGCGAAAACATGTTTTGAAACGCTGCTACAGTTTTCACTTATTAATGACAGCAAAGAAGCAATTGTATTTAGTGGTGAAGGAGAAGAAAATGAGGGCGGCGTAGCTGGTCGTTTAGCTGTTACTGCACTTCTCCATCGCTTCCAGGAAGTACTCAAGAAGTATATTGAAGATGAGAAACAAAGTGGCAAATGCCCCTTACCAAGGTAAATTTCGTTTTTTAACATTTTGTTTCAACTAAAGATTGTTATATTGTCGCCAGGTATCGCTTATCAGAAATTTCATTTGTATTAAAAGCTGTTACAACATTAGTAATTTCAATGAAACGAGCATCAGTAGGTAAAGGTGAGAATTATTAAAATAACTAATATATAATTATAATAAGTTCGTCTCTAATAGATGATACAACTGCCTGGGAGCAGCTAATTGGTCTCTATCCATACTTAGTAGACTGTACAACAACTACATCATCACAAGTATCGCGACCACTACGAGAAGCTCTTTTACAGTATTGTGACTTATTACAACCACCATATTTAAAGTGTAACGGCGTTAGACAGACGCAAACATAATTCATATGTACCTTATTAATTGGCCTTTAAGTTCACGAAATAAAATTGGTCTAGTTTATTTTTTTAAATAAGCTCTACATTGTTGAATTTCTTGTCATTGTATAAATAAATTACACAAAATATAATATACAGGATAAGAAGTTCAAGTTATGTGGCTTTTTAAAATATGCACTTAAGTGAGAAATTAAATTTCTCTCTATAAAATTACATATACCGACTGCTATAGAATATTTAAGATATTCTACCATAAAAATTATTAACATTAATTCATATTATATTTACCTGTCGACAAATATAGGTACTGTTATTTTATCTGTTATGTATTATTTTAAATATATTTAGTACAATTTAAGTCTTTGTTTTACTAATATTCCATTATGGTTCTAGTTTCTTCACAATTTTAAGAAGAAATTTTTAAATTTCGGTTTATTAGTAACAATAGCCATGACACTTGTTTCTTTTTTTCTAGTTTTCATAAATTATTTATAAACGTCAATTTGAAATATGGAAAATAAATTCCGTATTCTTTTCTAACTATTTCCATCATAATATTACTTTAGATATGTTTCTCAATCAAATAAACATTCATTGTTTAATTTATTTTTTCCCATAACTCAAATTGACGTTTGACATTTATAAATAATTTATGAAAACCAGCAAAAAAGAAAACAAGTGTCATGGCTATAGCTACTAATATACCGAAATTTTAAAATTGTAAAGAAACTAGAAACATAATGAAAAACCGTTTTGTATACAATTTTTAAACTTTACACTCTACATTTTTTGTCGTAAAATGAACAGGAGAGCAGGAAACTGCAAAAAAGTTAAAATCCTTATGTTCGCACCTGACCGTCAACATCCTGTATAATGAATATCCTTTACCTGTATACAGGCTGTAACAGTGAAACCGACCACCGCCATTAATTTATTATTATAGTACAAAGTTGTAGGAGACCAAGGGGCACATCCCATTACAAAAGAAAATTTTTTTAACCAGTGGTTCTCAAGTTACAACACAAAGTTATATTTTCTTAAACGGGATGGCATTTTTTTAGGTTCATTGGATTTTTTTTCTTGATTCAATCATTTTATATCCATACATAATAAAAATATTGAAAAAAAAATTAAATGAAATTTGAAAAAATTTGTATATACAGGCTGTAACAACAAAACGGACCACCGCCATTATTTTCTTTATAATTATAGTTACAAAAATATACTATCGAACAAAGTTATAGGAGACCAAAGGGAACATCCCACTAAAGAAAAAAATATTTTTTTAAACCAGTGGTTCTCAAGTTACAACACAAAGTTATATTTTTCAAATGGGATTATAGATATTTTTTTATGTTTATTTTTTTCTGAATTCAACCACGTATTGGTTTTATGTTCTTACATAATAAAAATATTGAAAAAAATTTATTTGAATTTTAAATAAATTTGATTTTTATAGTTATTTTTTAGTAGGCTATGTACAAAAACAAATATTTGTTAATAACTTTATAGTGTTTTATTTTATTTCCATCCTGAATAATTCAAATTGACAAATGCAAGTTTTATTTTTCATACATGGCCTACTGAAAAATATTTTGGATTTTTCTCAATATTTTTATTATGTAAGGATATAAAACTAATATATCGAATAGGCATAAAAAAATAGTATAATCCATTTGGAAAAATATGACTTTGTAATGTAACTTGATAACCACTGGTTTAAAACAATATTTTTTCTTTAGTGGGATGTACCCCCTTGGTCTCCTACAGCTTGGTGCTGTAGTATTTTTTTTGTAACTGTAATAATAAAGAAAATAATGGCGGTGGTCGGTTTTAATGTTACAACCTGTATACAGAGGTTACTAGATAATGACGAAAAACTGATTTTTTCTTTTTCAAATAACTTTTTTTTCTGAATTCAACCATGTATATATTTCATGTTCTTACATTATAAGAATATTGATAAAAATTCAATTGAAATTTAAATAAATTTTATTTTTATAGTTATTTTTTAGTAGGCTGTATGAAAAACAAAACTGTTATCTGTCAATTTGAATTATTTAGTGCATAATTCCCATTATTGTATTTATAAAGATATAAAAAAATATTTGTTTCGTTTTAGTTTAGGTTCAATTTTTTCCATGCATAGCCTACTGAAAAATAACTATAAAAATAAAATTTATTTAAATTAAAATTACATTTTTCCCAACATTTTTTTGTAATGTAAGGATATAAAATGATTACATGGTTGAATTCAGAAAAAAATACTCTATCGAATAGGCCTAAAATATATACCATCCAATTTTAAAATATAACTGTATGTTATAGTTTGAGAACCATTGGTTAAAACTATTTTCTTCAATAATTGAAAGTCCCACTTGATCTACATCTTTTATTTGAATGATTTTCTTCTATTTCCAATAATAAATAAAATAATCGGGGTGTCTCGTATCCGAGAAATACCCTGTATATAATATATGTGTCGAATCCTGCGGCTTTTCCCGTTTTTAATTTCATTATTGCGTCGTTTACTTCATTTATTTTTATTTCGTCGTAGTGGTATGTATTGCCGTTTTTCCAGCTTCTAATAGGGGTTTCCACCATTTTTATTTTATATAATTTCATCTGAACGTTTAAGTAAAAGACTGTCGGTGAAAAAATTCCTATTAATAAGCGAGTTATAACCCCCCGAAATTTGAAAATATAGATGTGACGTCACGAATATAAGTTTTTATATCAAACTGTTTTCTTCGTGGACCTAAATGTTCTTGTAATATTATGCTATTTCTAAATTATATTTATAAAAAATAAATGAATATTATTATACTTCTACATGATTTATAATTGGAAGTGTATTTAAATTATTAAGTTTAACACAAAACATTTATATTCAAATAAAAACTGTTTGAGAATTGCAGTACTGGACTGATAGCCACGCCTCCGCTATTTGAATTTCTCTACTTCCATTGATTGGTAGTAGGCTCATCTCCTAACTTGGTATGCGTTATATAGTTATAGGCCGTCTTTGAGCCGCCAATTAAAATAATATATATGGAATTCATATGAGTGACTAGCTGCTATAACAAAAACCCCCTTATTTCCGAAGTATGTCAATTATATCGTTTTATTTCTTTATTAATATTCATTATTAAGAATATATATTTTTTTCTTCAAGCGTATTATAATATTCATATTATGCTACTGTATACACACTATAGAAGATATTCATTGTCTTACTAGTACAAAAATGTTGTTATTGTTGTACTAGTAAAAAAATGTTAGTGTCATAGTTCACCGCTGGCGGCGGCAGTCGTCACAGCAACAAAGATTATATTAAAAATTGTTATTTGACAGTTGTATCGTTTTTGTTCTTTATTGTACACAGCCAGCTTTCGCTGAAATTTCAAACACTACAATTAAAAAAATTTAAAAAAATGTGAAAAAAATCTTTGAAACACTTGAAGAAAAAATAGTATATGTCATTCGGAGTAGAACGCCCTTTTTGTGTTTTACCCAGCTTGCCTAGCCTCGGCTAGCGCCTCGGCCGCAATAGCTGGGTTCAACACAAAAAGACCGCTTTCTACTCCTAATAACATAATATACTATTTTTCTAATTTCTCTTATGTTATAAATGACGATTAAATGTTAGCGCTGAATATAAGAATATTAAACCACATTTATCATCCAAACCGGTATATACAGTATTAATACAAAAATAATAACAAATCTAGATGACTGTCGCCTGGCCGAACCCGGTCACGCAGAATTCTCCTTCATGCCGTGATTATTTCTGTAAAAGAATTAACACATGAGAAATACTCAGTGAGGAGGCAATCATTTACAAAAGGTTTAGGCATTCACACACCGTACACACATGTTGGCAACTACGGGCAGTACCGCTAGTTACTACGGACCCTCTGCCGCTTCGGTGGTGATCCGGAGACAATCCTCTTAACCAACTGGATCAGATCACTACAGCCCTAACTGCTGCTACGCTGGCGACCACAGATGCGGGTCACTACAGCCTTCCCTGCTGCTACGCTGGCGACCCTCGGGTTCACACGAGCGGCCACTACGGAACCACTGCCGCTTCGGTGGTGATCCGGAGACATTCCTCTTAACCAACAGGATCAGATCACTACAGCCCTAACTGCTGCTACCGTTGGCGACACCAGATGCGGGTCACTACAGCCTTCCCTGCTGCTACCGTTGGCGACCCTCGGGTTCACACGATGCGGCCACTACAGTACCCAGTACTGCTCACACGCACACCCACAATCATACACATGCTAGATTAACTCTCTCACCTGAATCAATATAATATCGATGTTCTCACACTGAAATCTAGAAATAAACTGAAATAAAATACGTGAATGCCAGTATCATTAAATGTAGCTCTTATCCAACAGCATCGGTTACGTACCTAAATAGCTAATTAGAGACAAAACATAATAAATTTAATAAAAATAATCTTACGCAAAATAATATCTGTGACACTTAATTCAATTGCGCTGTAGTCCCCTATTGCTCCTCAAAATATTCTTTCCATCTTTTCATTATATTAATTTCATTGTCGATAGAGTTTCCATATTTGTCTTTTATTTGCTTTAAGGGAGTTTATTTTTCCTTTGATTTTTTGTTATTTTATAAAATAGGTTTTTATTTTCTTTATGGTTTTTCTCTAATTGTTTTTCAAATTCATTCCATTCTTGCCTCTTGCTCCATTGGATTAGTTCTTTAACTTTCTTTCGTTATTCCTTATATTTCTCATAATTCGTTTCATTTTGCAGTTAACGTATTCTTTCCTTTTTTGTGCTTGATTTGCTTTTTTTATTCCTTCACTCCACCAATGTGTATGTTTTCTTCTTGATGTAATATTGTGTGTACCGTAAATTCGTTGTTCATTTAATAGAAACTAAAATTAGTGTTGTTTTTTTCATTAATGAATTTAAATGAGTTATTTTCGAATATACAGGAAATATCTACCTTTGTCCTCTTGCTATTTATTTATGGGTTACGTTTTGCCTGCGGTCCTCAGACTCAGATTCTCCTGAAATAAATTTAGTGGCCCGTGCTCTTATATGAGTTTGACACCACTGCACTTTTCTAGATAATTTGTTTGAATATTTAATGTATTTATTTTATCTAATTAATAATTGAAGGCCTCAAAACTAGAACCATGTAACTCCAATTTGTAACAATTTGCAGAAAATCAAAAAACATATATATATATAAAAAAAATAGAGCTCTGAAATTAAGTTTTTCTTTAATTTATATAGTAGAGTACTTATAGAGAAATATATATCCCAGTTATTAAATTTATCTGTAGCATACATCCGCTAAAAAAATTCAAAATATTGAGTTATCTAGTTATTGCTTAGTATAGCAGAATTTTTATAAATAAAAGCAACTGTGTCAGTCTAAAAATAAATTATAATATAAGAAAGTAGTACATATTGTTAATAAAATTATAATGCCTTTATTTAATTTTAATAACAAGTAAAAATTAGTCACTCTCGTATTCTAAGAGTGATGTTCCAACACACTGACTATAAGTATATTTTTTTGTTTCTATTTCCTCATAATAATATTTATTAGCTATGGAACATAATTATTTGTAAGTGACAAGAAATGTTTTAGTTTGTTTTATTTTAGAAATCGTTTTTGCTTATAAATAAGTTGATCATTATTTGGGAGAGAAGCAAACCCTTTTTTTTCTAAATCGAAACAATCAAATGCTTGTAAAGAAACCGAAACCTATGTACTACAACAGCACGCAGTACACCGAGGCATTTCATTTGGGTCATATACATAAAAATTCTATATTGAGATATAGTAAACTTTACTTTGTTCTTATTAATAAGTTTCATTAATAATAAAATGATACTTAAAGTTAAGAAACATGTTCTAATTGATATCAATGACATTGAACTTCTTACTATGCCCTATACAGCCATATGTCATACAATGTAAACAATATCAATACCCCAGGTTAGAGTTTCAATGTAGACCGTGTGTGGCGCTGACATCTACGATGGCATTTTATTGATTATTTATATAGGCGATTCAAATTAACTTTTCCCGCAACTTTTAACACGTGACGTGACGTCACAACGAGTATGTTTTCAAATTGTCGTTCACTTCTGCATTAAAGTTTGTGTCTGTATTGCCGTTTTAATACATATATTTAATAAATTAATAGTTTATTAGTAATGAGACTGTTACTAAAGGATGTGTTTAATTATTTAAATGCTTCTGCGTGCAGCAGAAATTTTTGTGAGGATGATGAAGTATTGAATTCTGGACATATGCTAGCATATGGTATAACTCAATCAGATGACAAAAATTAAACACTTCTCTTTGGATTATGCCCACAAATCAGCGGCGTAAATAAATATCAGCATGAAATTACTGGAAAATTGATAAATTCTGGCTCACTAGCAATAAAAAGCATCTTGCTCGTTTAAGGCGGGAAACTAACCTAAGTATAAATATAAAACCTAAATATAAATATGTATAAATTAACCTAAATATAAATACATAATAAAATAATTGAATATATTTATATTGTTTTAGAACTACCAATATATGAATAATCTTCATTATAAAAATATAAGGAACAAACATTGAATTTGTAACTCGTTTTCCAATTAACAGTTTAATCTATCATAGTGTCTCAATTATTTCTTCGATGCAATATTTATTTATAAATTTAACGTTTTGGAAATATGTGAAACAAAGGGTGGGATTTCTCGATTTTTAGGAATGACATTTCGGAACACAACATTACACTTGATTTCGTTAGTTTTGGTGAAAATTCTGTATTTGTACAATATTTACAAATATATAATTAATCCTTAAACAATCTAATATTGCATTCATGTTGTTTATAACTTATTTATAGTAAATTTATGTCATTATTTTAACAAACAACTACAAACATTATACTTAACCTTATTTATCTAAAAATATACGATGTCTCAACATACTAGGAATACTCTCGAATTTTATTGTATAATTAAACAGAGGAAGTGTTCACAATCATCACCAATAAATATAAACACTTGCTGAATTTTTAAAATCTTGTCTAAAATTCTAACGTTACTTCTTACGGAGTGTAAGAAACTATACTCGTTGTGACGTCACATAATTAGTGCGATGTTTGGTCACCAGATAGAGTCCGCTCAACTTGAATCGCGTATAGGGCACGGAAGATCACGTGAGCTATCATGTTTTGTCCCTTTCTCACTTCAGACTCGATCTTCAGCTCTGTCCCATGCTAACTTCAGACTGTACTTTCGACGCAGTACGCATGCGTCAGTTTGAATAGCTGTCATATTTTTCTAGCGGTAAATTTAAGGATGAGTTTGCGCAAGCGTGGAATTTGTTGCCATTTTGTTATTTGACGGTGCTTGTGCATATAGCGATTGATTATGTTATTGTTATTCATTGTAGTGTTTTATTATTTGTTTCTTTTTGTTATCTTGTTTGTTGTTATTTATTTTATTGTTATTTTCTGTTGTGTGTGAGTGTCATTCTTTTTCAAACGATGCCAGTGCGTAAGATTTTGCTTTAAAAATACAATTTTTCCCATAACATTGGTTTCATTTCCGCTGTATTCTCAAGTATATGATTGGTGCATTCTGAGCATGCGCATTGAGATAGTAATATAAAATACCAAAAAGAGCAGAGTGAATACAGCGACAAGTACAAGTGTTTAAAAATGGAGTAGCAATTAAAGATGCAGTAATATCCTTATAAAACTAAAATATACTGCTGGTGGGAGTGAGATTTGTGAGACTGACATTGGACGAGTGCAGACATATATGTCTGCATATAACTGCACTTGTCTGTAAGAATAGGTCTGCGCAAACACCTGGATTACTTTGATTTTATTGGCGTAGAACGGGAAAGGGGAACCAGCGGGAGGGGAATTCTTACACTAACCTTCAAGGATAGACAATATTTGTAGCAGACTCCTCTTCAATGAGAGATCAGCAGTATATTTTAGTTTTATAGGTATATTATTACATCTTACACAATTCAATTTGCACGAGCGCATCTAGCGGCAAAGCATAGAACTAATGATTGCTATGGTTACGACTTCCAAACTAAGAACTGTTACCTCTACACTCCAGCCATCGTTTTATTTGTATTATCGAATGATCTTCAATATTATTAAACAAAAAGTTGCCGCAGGCACCTCTTCTCGCTTTAAAATCATTTTTAAAAAACATAACGAACAAACAAATCAGAATAGAGTATTAGGTTATAACATGACTGACAATTGGCACGGAAGATCACGTGACCTATCATGTTTTGTCTCTTTCTCACTTCAGACTCGATCTTCAGCTCTGTCCCATGCTAACTTCAGACTCTACTTTCGACGTAGTGTGCTAGTGTGCATGCGTCAGTTTGAATAGCTATCACATTTCTAGCAACATATCAAATAAGAATAAAATGAAGACAATAAGAAACAAATAGGTTTTTATTGAATTCTTCAATAATATAATATAATGGCAGATAAAAATGTGATCATATGTATATTCATAAGTATTACGATCAGATGCTCTTCGTCTTCATTCTTGCTTAAAAAGCAAGTATTACCAACAGTAATTGACAATTTACAAATTTAGGGCTTGATCAACAACCTACTATCAAATCTGAGTAATCGATAATATGTCAGCAAGCAAGTGATATTTTCATAAATATAAACGGCCACGAGCCACAGACGACCTACCACACCTACCCTACCTATATAAATTGTCACTTGTTACTTGTGTTATGTTCAAATATGATTAGGTTTTAAATATTACCACGATAATCGGTACTTGATGGGATAGTAAACAGTTTTATATTATAGTCCGACGACAAACTTGCACCCAACAAAGTAGTGGCATAGTTTGAAAAAGAATGACACTCACAAACAACAGAAAATAACAATAAAATAAATAACAACAAACAAGATAACAAAAAGAAACAAATAATAAAACACTACAATGAATAACAATAACACAATCAATCGCTATATCCACAAGAACCGCCAAATAACAAAATGACAACAAATTCCACGCTTGCGTAAACTCATTCTTAAAATTTACCGCTAGAAAAATATGACAGCTATTCAAACTGATGCATGCGCATTGCGTCGAAAGTAAAGTCTGAAGTTAGCATGGGACAGAGCTGAAGATCGAGTCTGAAGTGAGAAAGGGACAAAATATATGTTAGGTCACGTGATCTTCCGTGCCCTATAGGGGATTCCGATCGTGACGTCACAAAGTGCGCCATTTGCGGTGATATCTTGAACTATGTGTTCGGTTAGTGATAAAAATGATTTTGTTTTAGTGCAGAGTTAGTGCCAGGGGCGAAATTAAAAAAGAAAAAATATTGAAAATCATTCTGTGAATGACCTAAAAAAGATGGTTAATATCGTGGTCTGAAAAAAGGCGGATAAAGAGCGATCTTATTTTAAGGTTTTAGTTTCGGTTAGTTACTGGGTATTTACTGATTTATACTAACTCAAATTGTTTCGAAGTGACACAGTGATAATATATTACCCTGTATTGATGGTGGTAAATAGGTATCTGCTGTAATTTCATGTAATACGTGTGTGCTAGTTGATGTATATAAAATGGGGATATTTTCCATCTCATAACCTATTTAACTATGGTCACATATACCACTACTTCTAAGAAGCCATTTAGATGTAGTTACGCATAAACCATGAGAGATGAGATTGGCTTGGAAAATGGCATAAAATTAACTCCTCTCATATATTTTTTATATTTATTCCTGTAATCACTCTTACACAGGCCATACTCGTACCTAATACCCATATTTTTAATATAAAACACAAATTTCACAAGGCTATCAACTTGACAGCACGATGAGAGTTACTTGTATGTCCACATAGTTCATAAAAATACCGCGACGGGGCGCTTAAAATTTGCTTAATCGGAATCCCCTATTGCCAACAGAATGACAGGCACAGCACTATGGAGAGGGACGTAAGACAACGAGGGAGGGTTTGTTTGGAAGGAAGATCTTCTATCTCTCTCTCTTTCACAGATTCTCTATGCTACATTTGAATTTGTAACCATTTCCGCTAAATCCGGAAGTGATACAAAATGTCTACTATGATCAAATGATCATCTTATAAGCCCCTTTGTCTAGTTTAAGTTTGCTTATTAACATTTTCTTGTATCTCTCAAAATGAATGAAATATTCTTGGTGCCGGATTTACGCCAAACACCCGGTATATTCTCTTATAAAACTATGTGCCTAAGTTACTCGTTTCAATTTCAAATTGTGCAATTCATGCTGTGGAGGTCATTATAATATATTATTTGTTACGAATATGCTAATGTTCCATGGTGATTTAACATAACATGCCGACTGATACTGATCCACAAGTTTTGCAGTTGGGATGAGCGTGAATTTCTTCTACCTAATCAAAATTTTTAAATCTTATTTATGATATTGTTTACAGCATTTTTTTTGTACTTTGATTTTATTGCATGCAAAAATTATATAACTCCCTATAAAACAAAAACATAATGGGGACTTATACAATTCAAACTTTTTGGACGCCATCTAGTGAGTAAAATAGTATTTAATAAGTAGTTATGTAGTGAGCAAGATTTAGCACTACATTTTGACATTTATCATGTGACCCAGCACGTGATCACAACAACTGTTCTTTGAAAGGAAATGTAAACATTTTTATATAATTATTTAAGTGGATGATCTACTCAGTACATACCTTGCAATTAATTCACGTTTATTTGCACTTTTCTTCAAACCCTGGCATTCTAACCATCTTTTCAACTGTAAGACGGAATGATTTCAATGCTTTTAAACACAAATCGTGCCCCCGGTACATCATTTGTGTTAAACTCAGTATTTATTTGTGAACTTGGTTTTTTAGAGATATTTCAAACACTACAAGAGATAATTAATAACAGAAACTAAACAAAATAACATAACATGACTAAATAACAAACAAATTGTAGGATCAATGAGGCGAAGTGCTGAAGGGGAGAGCATGTCGGCCATAGTATATCTCCTCGCTTTTTCTATAAATTTGTTGTCCTTTTCTAAATTGTGTGGAGGGAGGTCCGCCGCCGATCCGCCGCGGGTGACGTCAAATTTATAAGTCCCCATTGATATATCTAAAATAAATATAATCTGTAGAAAAAAATCGGATTTTTTTCAAAATGTGTGATTTTACTTTTAGAAAATATCGGTTATTCACACATATTATTATGAAAACTATTTGAAATAATGACGTGAAAATATTAATTAATGAGTATTAGTGTAAAATTATTAATAAATATCTACTACTACTACTATAGTACTATCAGTAGCGTCCCTAAGGTCGGTCAGCCTTTCAGAAAAGGTAAATTGGTATTATTTTCTAAAATTGAATTTACTTTTTCTGAAATCGAATTTACTGTTCCTGATATTGAATTTACTTTTTATGAAAGTGAAGTTAATTTTTCTAAAATTGAACTTGAAAAGGTAGGGGGGGGGGGGGGAGTTAGTAGTATTCGTATTTTTACAATTTATTAAATATTTTTAATAGAATTCGAGAAAAACTCATGTGATGTCTCCGTAGTCATTTGTGATAAAAAAAATATTTTCACATGCCACTGGATAGACAATAAAAATATGTAATTTTTTATTTGAAACATTTTTCTCGATTGCTGATAGTTTAGAAATAATTTGTATATTTGGAAAACATGACCAAATTCATATAGTACTGACCAAAATAAGTAAAAAATAAGCTTAATCAACATAGGACTGATCTTCAACTGTTTCCGAGAAAAGCAGAAATCGAAAAAAACTGACAAAGATAGGGATCGAACAAAATTTTGTCTGTCAGTAAATAGACTATAAAAAAATAATAAAATGTTATATAAAACGTTTTTCTCAATTTTTAATAGTTACGAAGTTATTTGAAAATTAAATATTGGCCAAGGTCGCCACAACATTTAACATAGTACACTTATTTGATTTATTTAAAAAAACAAAAGCACATTTAAGATGACCTCTGAAAGGTAAACAGAAAATCCCATTTAATCAAAGTCGTCACTCTTATAGTTTTCGAGATACCAGACGCAAACCCCGTAAAAACTCATTTTTCATTGTTGATCTACTTTTTTACTCAATTTGGTCAGTACTATATGCCCTTAATTCTTTTTACAGTATTTTTGAAACAACCTGTATATAATATATATACAGGATGTTTCAAAAATACTGTAAAAAGAATTAAGGGCATATAGTACTGACCAAATTTATATATATATATATATATATATATATATATATATATATATATATATATATATATATATATATATATATATATATATATATACCGTGTGTCTGTCTGTGTACATAGAAGATTAACAGGGGAAATCAGTTTTTTGCGATTTCCTGCTCGCCTAATTATTTTAAGCAAAAACGCGTCAAACAAAAGTTTTAAGGCATAAGATTCTACGTCTAAATCAATAAACAGAATTACCTTTACATGCTTTGTAACGACAGAAATTAATTATGAAAATGTCAAAAATTGCGTTGAAAATATCGAGAGCCATGGAATTTAACAATGAATAAATAAATGCTTAACATTTTATCTGTCACAACGTAAGTTAGGTTAGGTTAGGTTTCTGACAATTTGATAAAACGTTAAGCATTTTCGAAATTTTCATATTTCATTTCTGTCGTTACAAAGCATGTAAAGGTAATTCTGTTTTAGATGCAGAATTTTATGCCCTAAAACTTTTATTTGACGCGTTTTTGCTTAAAATAATTAGGCGAGCAGGAAATTGTAAAAAACTGATTTCCCCTGTTAATCTCCTATGTACATTTTTAAGACAGACACACGGTATATATTCAATTCATACATACTAGCCCAATGGCGTAGCTGAACCTTACTTTCGGGGGCGAAATTCTTTTTTTCATTCAAGGTCAAATGCCTTTTATGTGAAAGTTACATTTTTTCAAGAAATGTGCAAATGCATGTGTTTCCCCTAAAATAAATTTCGGAGGAGGGGGGTTTGAACCCATAATCCCCCCCCCCCTCCATAGCTACGCCACTGTACTAGCCACGCAAAGACATCATAAAAAATATTAATATTGTAACGTTTTTTAATTTGTTTGGGTGAAGTGTAAATATTAGACAATTATTATTAATTAAAATAAAGGTTTATTAAACTATAACTAAATATTAAAAAGGTGTTAAATAATGACGATTACTAATATTGAACAATTATTAAAAACTAATTAAGACTAAAACTTTAATTAACTAGATAACACTAACACTATTTATTTATTTAACCAGTTAACACTACTATTTATTTCCACGATATTACTAATTATTTATTTCATTACGCGTTCCAGTTAGACTGCCGGTCTGTTGCACACTCTTGTAGAATGTTTACGCGATATTTATAGCACTGTATACTTATATCACGTTCAACTGTCCGCCTACCGACCTCCACAGCCTCTATATACTCAACTGACTCAACAGCGTCTGTATATTCCACTGCTCGGACAGAAGTCACACCTTTCACCTCACTCTCTGTCTATGTAACTCTCTCACTTCCACAGCCTCAGTATCACCGACTGTCCGTATGCTACAATTCTTCAACAACACTGCCGAGTATCCACTTTCAGTTGCCGTTACTGTCTCCGTATACCTAGCTTCCCAATACTCATCAATACTACAGAGTATTCACTTCCACAGTTATCCCGATATACCAGTAACTTCCCGACTCGCCGTTACTGTCCTTGTACACTATAGCTTCCCAATACTCGTCAACACTACCGAGTATTCACATCCACAGCTATCCCAGTTAACCAGTAACTTCCCGAATCCTCCACTCGACACTATACCGCAAACGCTCACCACGATACTGCTGTGCTTCACTAACACTCTATGTGAATATCTCTATATGTCTCTCCATGTAACTAACTCACTCCCGAGCGTAGATGCGTCCCTTTTATACAACTGCCATTAACTTCCAGAGAGCTCTAGAATGTTCGACGGCACAATAACAATGAGCACAAAAGGTTCAGGCGACCGGAAGTAATTAAACACGTCGCGGCTTGTTTGCTTACGTAGCCCGGCTGCTAGCGCGATTGCATCATCGCTATACTTAGACGCCTGTTCAGCGGGGCTCACACGTTACAATACGTTAAGAGGCATATTTACTCCTGTGTACTAAAATATGAAGCGAAAATTCAAATAAATTTTATGGATTATGGATATAGTCACTGATGAGTTATATGAGGCTCACGCGAGCCCTTTGTTAAATTTATCTTTAATTTGGGAGTCCCTTATTCTTGTTTACTTGTTTATTTTTTTCAAAAAGAACATATAATTTCTTAAGGGCATTTTCTTTACATACAGGGTGTTGACGCTAAGGTGCGAACATAGGGATTTAATATGGAATTTTAGTTTTTGGCAATTACATGCTCTTCTGTCCATTTTCCGAAAAAAAAAAAAAAACAGTAGAATGCAAAGTTGCACAGAATTAAAAGTTGTATGCAGAACTGTTTTTATATTTTTTATTATGTTTCTAGTTTCTTCACAAGTTTAAAAAGAAATTTCAAAATTTCTGTTTATTAGTAGCAACAGCCATGACACTTACTTTATTTTTTTGTAGAATTCATAAATTATTTATAAACGTTAAACATCAATTTCAAATTTTCATAGCTCAACACAGCATATAGCGATGAGCTTATGAATTTTTAGTATTCATTAATAAATTGAACATTTACCTAGTGTGTCGGGATTTCGTAATGGGAGTTTCCAAGATTATTAAATTTTTTATTTTATTTTAATAATTCAAATTAATAGTCCCCGAGAAGAAAGTTAAGAAACTTGAAAATTGCTTGTGACGTAACTTCATGTCCCCAATATGTAGAGAGAGATACTATTTGTCCGCTATAATATAGAAATAAATCATATTATTTATTATAGCGTGCCAGGGTGACAAACTATTTTTTAATTTTTCCAATTATGTTGGCAATACTTTTTTCTATTCTTAGGAAAAAAAGGAAAAGATATTCCTTTTTAATTAATGGATTCGAATCACAATCCGGGAAGCAACAATAGTAAACAGGCATAATTTAAAAAATATATATGTTTCACACTTTACAACAGAATCACAACAACAAAACATTAGTTTGAGGTTATCTGGCACTGACAGCCAGTGACCTCTATATACTGTATATAGAGGTCACTGGTGACAGAAGAGTAAATAGGCGCTTAAAATTTTTAAATTTTCATTTTATTGATTATTTATATAAGGGCAGAATCCAGTAGTAAAACATGAAATGAAACTTGCAAGAAAAAAATTATCGTTCATTTACGTCTACATAAAATAATATTTTGCTTTAAAAATACAATTTTTCCCATAACATTGGTTTCATTTCCGCTGTACTCTCAAGTATATGATGGGTGCATTCTGGGCATGCGCATTGAGATAGTAATATAAAATAACAAAAAGAGCAGAGTAAGTACAGCGACAAGTACATGTGTTTAAAAATGGAGTAGCAATCAAAAATGCAGTATGCAGTAATATCCCTAGACCAGGAATAGAGGGGGAGACAAGGCATAGTCACGCGTATATTTCCAAATCATCTAAGCGTTGAACCTTATTGAAATCTCAAAATCAGCCGTAAAAGGCTAGTCAACCAGTTAAATACTGTTATGTTACAGGTTGGCCAAATCTAAATAAATACTTGATTATTTATAACTACAAATTATCTTGATTTTGTTTTATAAAACTAAAATAAATACGAAAGAATATTAATTAAAAAAAACGTAATGTGAATAACGGACAAGTTAAAACGATAGGTGACGCTTGTTGACATTGAAAACTTATTCGTTCGACTGCACACGTATGTAACACATCTGGCCGACTGGCCTTTTGCGGCTGATTCTGACAGTTCAATAAGGTCGAAAATCGCTAGGATGATTTGGAAAGTCGTCTTATGGCGAAATATATAGCCCTGTCTCCCTCTCTATTCCTAGTCTAAGGTAATATCCCTATAAAACTAAAATATACTGCTGGCGGGAGTGAGATTTGTGAGACTAACATTGGACGAGTGCAGACATATATCTGCGTATATTGCTGCATTTGTCTGTAAGAATAGCTCTGCGCAAGCGCCGGATCGCTCTGATTTTATTGGCGTAGAACGGCAGAGGGGAACTAGCGGGAGGGAAAATCTTACATTAACTGACAAGGATAGACAATAATGTTTGTAGCAGATTGTTCTTAAGAGGAATGGAACCCCTGCATACTAGGTATGAAGCGAAAATTCAAATAAATTGTCCCTATACTAGAACTATTAACATTTTAAAAAATTCAACATTAGACGAACTTACTTCTGATATAAACCTGCATTTTAAAAAAAGTTTTATTGAAATCTATTAGTATTTGACTTTGATTTTATGGGGAAAACGGCATTTCTCGTTTTTCCTACAAAATCAAAGTCAAATACTAATAGATTTCAATAATAATTTCTTTAAAATGCAGGTTCATATTAGAAGTATGTCCGTCTAATATTGAATTTTTTAAAATGTTAATAGTTCTAGTACAGGAACAATTTATTTGAATTTTCGCTTCAAATCTTGTACGCAGGGGTTCCATTCCTCTTAAGTGAGAGATAGGGCATCAGCAGTATATTTTAATTTTATAGGTATATTTATGCAGTGGACACTGGTCCTCGAGCCAAGGGGGGCCTATGGGATTCAAATTTTTTTTTTTGAGACGTAGCAACGAAAATATTTAAATAAAATTAAAATAAATTGTTATATGAGGGTAGAGGGTTTCAAAGTATTAGTATTACATCATTGAATGGGGTACTATACCATAGTCAAATTTTAAATATCTTAGATAAGAATGAGAAAATATACGTAAATTAATGCACTATTAGTGAAAGAATTTTATTCACATATTAATTAGTTCGCA
Organism: Harpalus rubripes; assembly: GCA_963082715.1. NCBI lineage: Eukaryota > Metazoa > Arthropoda > Insecta > Coleoptera > Carabidae > Harpalus > Harpalus rubripes. The sequence continues at coordinate 36,957,805 of OY720458.1, forward strand.
AACTACAAGTGATTGAAGCCGATTATTAATATAATAATTAGGACGACGTATCATGTCTTTGCAGTTTTATTGGTTGCCTGATTGTAAAAGCGAGACTTGCGCGCTTGTTGTGCCCGCCTACCGTGATACCCAATGAATTAACACTAGCGCCATCCGCCGCCATAGTTTGTATCACAATATTGTCAAACTTTTTCAATGTTCTATAATTTATTAGGAAAAAATGCACTTTATTTGTTATTTATGCTTAATAATAATTTCTTCATGAAAATAACGTATAAGTTTATATAAAAATATTTCAGCTATGCGAACATGGAACATTTGCACTCTCTAGACTAGATCTAACAGTTTGTCAACCATTGGTGAAGACCTGCTACGTTACACACCAAATTCTGAACTTTAAAAATTCATATCTCGCTTATTACGTAAAAATTTTAAGTCGCGTTTTCACTAAAATTCTTAGTTCATACCATCCTTCCAGAAAAAAATTTAAAAAAAAATGGTATAGGACCCCATTCAGAATTAAGGAAAGTTGTACTCAGTGACTTTTTTGTTTTTGGTTTGCCCACGGGCCCATTCGCTTCTTGCTTAATCCTACGTCACTGTACATAAAGTCAAACATTAGAACTCGCTCTAAGAACATAATGTTAGCGGAACTAGGAACATAACGTCACAGCATTATATCATTTTTAATTTTACTTTTTTAATAAAATAATTTACAATTAATCATTATCTTAATATAATTACAACATACCGATATGCAATATATATTTTTTTTAAAAAGGCGTTGCTTTTGGAAACCTCTTAGTACGATTCTGGAACTGATAATTTACAATTTATTATGAATATTATTATGTATTAATATAATAATCATTGCTTCGAAGTGATTCAGCTGTGTATTCAATTCATGGCTGTGTAAAATTAACAAAAAAAAACTCTTTAATAAACAGTTTTAAATCCGTTCAAAGGGATACACCACCAGTTTAAAACAGTGTCCTTACGCTGGCATCAAAATTTCGTTAGTTATTTTTGATATTCACAACAGAAAAGTGTTTCAACATATCAGATACACACAAGGTCAGTCTTATTTTTTAAACAAAATTTAACAATAATCCGGCGCTTGCGCAGAACTATTCTTACAAAGTGCAGCTATATGCAGATATAGGTATATGTCTGCACTCGTCCAATGTCAGTCTCACAAATCTCAATCCCGCCAGCAGTATATTTTAATTTTATAGGTATATTAATAGGGTAGTTCAGTAATTACGTCATATGCGGCGCGCTTCATTTAAACTACTGTCCTACCAGTAAACACATCTTTTAAAGTCAACCTTATTGCCATAGCAAATAAGAACTATAATTGTAAGCAGTTCATTTCGTCGCCAATATCTTACTTAATTAAGAAAAGTTAGCTGTTTAAGCTATTATTCAGTTAAGTTTGAATATTACTGAAGAGTTTTGTGGAATAATAAGTAGTCACAACCTTTTGATAAAGTGTAAAAATGTTTATTTGTTTATTCGTTTCACAGAACAAAAAGTCTAGCCAATCGCGTTATGCCTGCAAACATTATTTTACATAAGTTCAATTTGTTTAAGTCGTGTTATTTCATTTTACATTAATTTTACATACCTCAAAATAGCACATAAATAATGCCTGCAGTCTGTGGTATTTACTTAACGTAGTATCACAGGCGTTGATCTTTTGATCACAGACAATTGATTATCAATTTAACTACGGATTACATTTATACGTAATTTTACACATGCCGGTCTAATCCAAAATGGACGCACTCATTTCCGACAGTATTATCTACAATTTACAACTCGTCATGTTTACGTGTCAGATGACAACGTCAGTCAAATGTGATTATAAAGTATGGCGGGAAAATTCAAATTACAAAATGTTATTAAATTCAACACTTCTCCTTAGTAACTTTTGACCGCAGCTCTTCAAGAGTCTTGCAAGGCAGCGGTTTTGTCAATAAGTCAGCAAGTTGATTCGCGCTCCTCACGTGCTTCGGCGCCACGGTCTTCCCAACGTGTTCTTAAATAAACTTCCTCGCTATATCCACATGTTTTTTTCCTTTAGTGATCTTGCCTTCCGTCGTGTTCTTTAACATGTGGATCGCAGACTGGTTGTCAACGTAGAGATCAGTCGTTGAATTCAAGCCCAGCATCCCAAGTTCATGTCCAAGGCGTCTCGTCCAACAAATCTCGTCTATAGCTGACACAGCGGCACGATATTCCGCCTCTGCAGTAGATGTTGCTCCCAACCGTTGTTTTTGAGCTGACCAGATGATCGGACCTCCTCTCTTGATTAGAATTCCGCTGGTCGAATGACCTGTATTAACATCTCCGAAATCAGAATCTGTATAAGCAATAAGTTCGTCGCTCCCGTCAAAAGAGATCCCAAATTTATTGGTTCCCTGCAAGTACTGGAAAACTCGCCTCACCATTTTCCAGTGACTTGTCATAGGTTTATTGTTAAACCGACTCAAGTAATTAACAGCAAAGCTAATGTCCGGACGTGAAATCATGGCTAAGTAGAGCAGGCTCCCAATCGCCTCTCGATACGGAACATGTCGTTGCAGAGGGTGATCATTTACATATTTGTCGCCATCAGTCACCATACCCTTTTCTATCGGCGTATGAGCTGGATTTGTCGATTCAAAGTTGAAGCGCTTTATAATTTGTTCTGTGTATTTTTGTTGACTCACAATGATTTCACTAGAAGTACATTCGATTTGCATTCCTAGGTAACTCAATTTTCCTTCCTGGTTTGTGTCGTAGGTTATGTCGAATTTCTGGCTCAGCTTTCTCAGTACTGCTAACATGTCACTTTCTCGTGCTCCGACTACCAGCCCATCATCGACAAACAGTATAATGATGATATCAACTTTCTTGCTGTAATAGACGCACGGGTCGTCGTCTGTACTGTACAGCCCGAGAGTCTTCAGGAAGGTCGAGAACTTTTCGTTCCAGTTCTTTGGAGATTGTTTTAAGCCGTACAAACTTTTGTACAATCTGCAAATTCGGTTAGTGCCATCCTCAAAACCTTCTGGATGCCGCATGTAGATTTCCTCCTTCAGTGTTCCATATAAGAATGCGGTATTTATGTCGAAGGTCATCAATCTCATCTTCTTTGACGCTGCCAGACTAAGCATCATCCGAATAGATACATGGCGCACCACCGGACTGAAGGTGTTGGTATAATCAATCCCTTCTTGTTGTTCGAACCCTCTGACGACCAACCTGGCTTTGAAACGCCCGTCCTGTTTTTCACATAACACCCACCGACATGACACGAAGTCAGTAATGTTCCGCCGTTAGGCACTACATTCGGCAAACCATAAAAACATGGATTAAATAACGCTCAATCAGACGCGTCAGAGCCGAAGCTAAGACTACCAGTTCGCTGCCGAGCGATCCCTGTCCCCGGGTGCAAGCCCGGTTAAGGCCCACTGGTGGGGGCGGGTCACTATCCAAAACCCTACTAGCTATGCAGGCTAGCGCCCGAGCTGTATTGTCACGCAGCTCACCCGTGGAGGTGGCGTAGCACCCCTGAGCAGCATATGCCTATTGAAACCAAAGCCCTCCGCCATAACGCATGCTGCAGACCACAGCGCACCATCCCAAACTCTGACCGGGTATAAATACCCCGGGTACGGTCAGCCCCACGGAGTACCAGATTAGCCTTCTGGTGGAGGCTTCGTTGATACAGAGCGGGGGCGGCAGCAGCACCGACGCCACCATCCCTGGCGACGCACAGCAGTGCCGCCGCTCCAACCCCAACAGCTCCTTAATTAGACTCGTGCAAGTCAGGCATAAGTATCGCCAGCTCCAAGGAGGGGGAGTCGCCACTTCCATGCTTTCACCAGACGGCCCTTAGGAGAAGACGAAGCTAATCCGTCCAGTACCGCCCAGCTTCCGCACCCTTGGCCCGGTGAGTATGCAGTAACCACCACTGCAGCATGGTGGTATCCTGCACACCCCCATCCACCCCTGCACACACCCATTCAGGATTCATAGCACTCACTCCCGCTCTTTCACCCCGTCGCCCACCTAGTTCCGCACGCATCACCATTCATGCAGCTTGCACACCATTCACCAACGTCGGGCAGCTACGCCCCTTCGGCGTCCCGGGCTTCCCGCCTCCTCATTCTCCTGCTGAACGCCTCAAGCGCGAACCCCTCCGCCATCCTGTACCTGTCCTCTGTCCCTAACATCCCTGAGACATCAAAAGTCCCCCCCCCCTCACGACCACCCCCATTGCTGCGAGGTCCCTAGCGTCGTCCAGCAGGACGCAGCCGCAGAGAACATGCAGCCAGTCCTCATCCGCCCTACCGCAGTCGCACACACTTTCATCCTCCAAACCCCTGGCATGCAAGAACGCCCTCATGCTCCCATGGCCTGTTAGCAGAAAGTTCAGCTTCAGGCTGGGATCGAACCACCGACACCGGCCGGCAAATGAGACGTCTGGGATGAAGGAATAGGTTACCCTACCCTTCTCCGATCCGTCCCACTCCCGCTGCCAAGCCTCTATGGCCTTTCCCGCCAACAGGGTCTTTACTTGGGGTAGGCTCAGACCCCTAACCTCCCCATCTGCAGCCAGGTCCATGGGTGTTATTACTACCCCATGTTTCACCCTATACATGCAAGCTCTACGCTTTGCCTCAAGCCACCACGGCAACTCGTCCATTAGCACCTGCATCGTCTCCGTAGTAACGGTCCTACATACCGGAATGCATGCATACAACGCAACACGCTCACAACGATTAACTAAATCCCTACCATAACCATGCTCTAAGACACTGTACCACACACTGCATGCATATAGAACGCTATTAACAAATAACCCTTTAAACAGAGCCCTGCATGCATGCCTACTTAAACCCCAATCCCTTCTCAACACCCGTCGCATCATCCCTACTACCCTGACAATTTTCCCATGCAACTCCTCCAGATGCACTCTGAAATTCATACCCATGCTCACACTCACGCCCAGATATCTCACCTTGGACACATGGCGCGACCTCCAGTTCCCACAGAAGCACATCCATGCAGACATTCCAGCATACAGGCCCACTTATACTACCCTGCGGGCAACCCCGCTCTACATCCCTCCATGCTACACCCCTTCTACCCATCAAGCAAACACGTTTCTCCCGGAAAAATTCCGCCCACAATCCGGTCTCCGCGCAACCCAACTCCTGGAATCGGTCCAGGATTGTGTCCCACGAGAGGTGATCGAACGCGCTTTTGAAATCTACAAATACCCCCAATACGTACTTCTCCGCGCTGGCCGACACTGTCTCCTTGACCAGGTGCCACGCGTCCTCGACTGACCTTCCTGCCCGGAAGCCAAACTGGTGCCCATGCAAGCCGTCCAACAGGGGAGCGAGTCTCCCGACCAGCATCCGCTCCAGCACCTTGCCGAAGACACTCAGCAAGGTGATAGAGCGGTACGAGCTAGGATCGTCCCTCACCCTGTCATCCGACTTGAGGAGTACCACCACACGGCCTTGTTTCCACAATGGTGGAAAGCGATTACTCGACAGACAGGCGTCGAACATCGATTTCACGTAGAACCCTAGCGCCGCCCAAACGTGACGCAGGGTAACAGCATCGAACCCATCTAAGCCGGGTGACTTGCCGACAGCCATGGCAAATACTGCCGACCCCACCTCTTCCCAGCTAAACTCCCTTGCCTCCTCCCTGACTTCCACAGCCCTCGTAGGCTCTTCAACCACCGGAAAGAAACTCGAGAGCAAAATATCCGCGCTTTCATCCCACGACTCGGCGACCCTATCTCCCTGCCTAATCCTAGGAATATCCGCGTCCCCACGTAACCCTCTGCAGATACGATACAACGTCCCCCACGGATCGTCCCGACCTTGCTCCCGTACGAACTACCGCCAATGCTTATCCTTCTCGTCCCTAAGCATTCGACGATATGTCCGCACCGAAGCTCGGTACTCTACCTCCCTCTGTGACAAAATCTGCGACTGGTCCCGTCTGGCTCGCTGGAAAAGCCTGCGTTTGCGCCTTGAGTCATGTCGCAATGCCGCTACGTCGTCCGTCCACCACTGGACCTGCCTTCGTCGTTGACCTCTCGATCTCCTACGCAGGAGGCAGTCGTTAGTCTTAGCCACCCAGTCCGCCAAGACCTCCGACTGCCTCTCTACCGGCAACTCGACAAAGTCGATCTCCGCGACATCGACGACACTCCTGAGTTTCGTCTCGTACGAGTCCCAGTCCACATTTTTTGTCACCCACCCTGGACGATTCACCGCGTCGCGTGCATCGTCGCTCCCTCCCGAAACCGTTATCAAACACGCGTTATGGTCTGAGATGCCCCAGCCATCTAAAACCTCCCATGTCCAACGAAATCGGTCCCCTGCCCTATTAATCACCGCCAAATCTATATCGCTCATTCCGCCCGGTCCGCAATACGTGAAGAGTTCACTCAGTTGGTTCAGCACGATAAGCCCCTTCTCGCCGACGAGATCCTTAAGCAGCCGACAGCGCTCCACCCTGTCACCATACCGAACGTCCCCCTTGCTGAACCACAACGGCGAAACGGCGTTCCCATCTAACCCTACTACTAACGGAGTACCATTCGCACACTCAATCACTCTACGGAGGTAGTCTAGCTCACGTCTGGTATCCCCCTTAAATTGACAATACACGGAACAAACTATAAATTTACCTAATGGCCCAACAATGGCAACGCAAACTCCCGTGGTTGTAACCAGCTCGGGGATCTCCATGACGTCCAGTGTGTCGTCCACAACGACCACTGCCGCCTTGGGTGGTCCCCCACCCCTATGCGAGTAAACCCGCATAAAGGTTGGCAAGCCACAAACACGTGTCTCGACCACATAGGGCTCCTGCAAGAGGGCTACCCCAATGCGGTCGATTAACAACCCCTGACCCGTGTCAGACGTGTGCTCCCTACCCCTTCCACAGTTAAGCTGAATAATGCGCATGCTAACCATTAGTCAGCCGTGATTCGCGCCCTCGTTCTCGCCGCCGCTCTCATGTATTCCGGGCACTCCCTGGATAATACACCATGCGTTGTATTACCCCTTCTCGCAACTACACAATTACGGCAACATTCACCCTTCGTGCATACCTACGCAATATGCCCCTCTTCCCCACACTGACGACAAATCGTGTTCGACACCTTACATTCCTTCGCCATGTGCCCATACGCATAGCAGCGGAAACAGCGCTGTACCGCATCCACTTCGTGCAGCCTACACCGGCTCCACCCAATGTATACTCTCCCCAACGAGGAGCTTGTCCGCCACGGCGTTGGACACCTCCACAACGACGCGCCCACCCTTGCTACTGATGAGCCTCGTCCTAGCGAGGTACTCAGTCATCTCTATATCACCCTGCAAGTTTTTAAAAAAGAGCTCCTCCATGATCTTATCGTCCTGCAATTCCGGCACGTCATATATAACCAGCTTTGGCCCTATCTTCCTCGGAGGTTCTAATTTCAGCCCCAACTCCCTAAACTTGGATGCCGACTTCAACACCTGTAGCTCTTTTTCAGACGCTACTTCTATAGCCAACCCCTGGTGGATGCGACGCACAGCGCTGACCCACACACTCGTGACTTCCTGGCTGATGCTCCCCAGGACTTTCGCCTGGGACATGACAGAGATTGCGCGTGTTTTGGTAGATTCATCAACTTCCAGGTATTCATTTTTGTCAGGGATTCAAATTCGTCGCGCATCGCTGTCCGCCATTTCTTATCCTTCAATGCTTGCGACACAGCAATGTCCTGGACCTCTCCTATCCTGGCATAGTCCTCTTCACTGCTTCGCACGTTGTTCCCATGACGTAGTCCTTGAATCTTCCTGGCAACCGCCGTATACGACTGCTCCTACGTTGTCCTGGCTCCTCCCGACTTGCTGCTTCAGATTGATTGCTCGACGTTGCTTTCTGATTCTTGTCCTCTTCATTTGGCTGATCAGCTACTGGTTCATCTTCATCTGTGCTCTCGTGACTTGCCTGACTTTTTCGATGTTCTTCTAGGGCAACGGTGACTTCAGCTCCGGTATGTTCTCCATGAGATGCTCTGTCGAAGATTACGTTGTCGGAGCTCACTACGTCCCGGTCCTCCTTGAGGAAGATACGATAACACGGTGAATCAAGATCGTAGCCGACGAAAATACTCTTCTTCGATTTTCGGCCTGTCTTTGTTCTTATGTTGTTATGTTGAGGAGTAAGCACATAGCAGCTACATCCAAATGGCTTCATTTTGTCGACATTCATCTGCCGTCCAAACCATAAATCAGCTGGGCTTTTGCCTTTCACGGAACTGGTTCCGGTTTGGTTCAATGTGAATACTGCATAGTTTACAGCTTCTGCTCAAAGATTTTCGTCTAGTTCCTTGGCGTGGATTGCAGATCTGGCTGTCTCAACCACTGTGCGCATCTCCCTCTCTATCCTCCCATTTTATTCTGGAGTGTACGCATTTGTTTTGACATGGAATATACCGAGATCATCCAGCAATTTCTTTGCGTTTCCGTTCTTCAATTCCGTTCCGTTGTCGGATTTCAAACATCTGATCGTCCTGTCGAATTGATTTTTGACCATGTTGGTAAAGGCTTCTAATTTAGCTACAGATTCGTCCTTTGCTTTCAAAAAATAAACGGTGCGGAAGTGAGAGAAGTCGTCCTTAAACAAAAGGAAATATTTCGCTCCTCCGAGTGACTTCAGATTCATCTCACATAAATCGACATGTACCAAATCCAGAATATCTTCGGCAACCTTGAAATTACTCGGATGAGATACTCGATGCTGCTTGCCGAATACACAGCCTTCGCAGACGTAATCGTCCCAGTCGTCAATAAATCCTATATTTCGGTCATTCAGAATGTTTCTGACATGTTTACATTTTGATGTGCTAGTTTTTCATACCAGACTTTTATAGACTTGTTCACCAGACAGTTTTCAGGAACCTGGCGACGAAATTTCATTCGAAACAATTTTTCGTCTCTCTCAGCGACAGCTACAACTCGTTTCTGGTCCGAGTCGAAGAAGACTGACTGGTTTGCGTCTGCACTCTGAAAATATCCTTTGTCCAGAGCTTGCGTAACTGAAAAGAGGTTAAACGTAAGTTTTGGAACAAATAGAACATTTTTCAGTACATTTGGGTACCAGACATTTTTGTCGAACGCTTCCATTTCTACATCGCCAATTCCGTTGCATCTCCGATGATAATTGTTGTTGGTTGCTGAAGTTTGCGGAAATTGGTCATCCATTCTCGGTGCGAGGTCATATGTTGTGTGGCACCACAATCTTGATACCAGAAATTTCCACATGCTTCCTTTGACTTGATATAATCTACATTTGCAGTTGACAGGCTCACTGTGATAAAAGCACGTTTTGGTTTCTGCGAAGACCCTCTCTCTGTCCTGTCACCTTTCTCCGATTTTCCTTTTGGACAATCCAGAGCGAAGTGACCTTTCTCACCACAGCTGTTGCACCCGTAAGTATTTTTACAATACTCCAGGTATTTTGCACTCTGCTTATTCCGACAATTTTTCTTCATGTGGCCCCTCATACCGCATTTCAAGCATTCCACTGACGAATATCTCTGATTGTTGGATATACCTGATTTCTGCTGAAATTTGGCAACCAGTACCAGTGCATTTCGCGGAACATAAGAACTGCTTTGATGATCCGCCTAAAGTCGATGCTCCTCTAACCGAATTCGCTCGATCAATGTGTTGACAGTTTTCTCCTTTTCGCTGATATTGTCCCAGGCAGTCCGCAGATGGTGAATAGCTGGTGGCAAAATTCCAAGAATCCTCGTCATCACCCATCCATCCTTTATAGGCTCTCCTGCGACTTGTAGATCTTCTGCGAGTAGTTGAATGGCTAGAGCGTTTTCAACTGCTGACTTACCGACATCGTACATATAGCTAAAAAAAATTCTTTGCAGACCTTCAACTGACAGATCTGATTTGTTCCCAAATAAGACCTCCAACTTTTTCAACATTTGACTTGACGTTTCACAATTTGAAATTTTATTCGCAATGCTACTATTGGCATTCAGACCTATTATAGCTTGCGCTTCTATATCTTTCTGTAACCAGTTTTGTTCGGCTGCAGTTTCCGTTGGCTTTTCGGTAACTCCAGTCGCAATCAAAAATAAATTTTTCGATTTCAAAGTTAAATTTAGTTTAAACCGCCATGACGTATTATTGACGACGCCTTGCGCGTTCTCAGACAGCATTTCCATATGCGATTTAAACATTTCCATATCTGACAAAAGATTTACTCAAAAAAATCGAAAAATATCAAATACTTGAATTTTGCCGGAGTTAAAAACGAAAAATAAACAAAAAAATATTTTGGCTTACGAATCACAGTAAACAATATCACTGGGTTGACTAGTTGATTGTTGACTTCTGCTGCTGTGCTGAATGTTGACACGAGAAGCTGTACAAACACTCGCTACTCTCCAATATTCGACTCGACTTCGATGACGCAGCTCCAACAGCTCGACTTGACTGCTCTGTCCGGCTTTTACCTCAATGTTGACTTGACTTTCGACAGCTCGACGATTCGTGACTCGACTTCTGGTTTAAGCGCCAGCTTTCTCAACTGTTAACTTGACTGCTCAGTTTGTTGTTGGCGATCTGGACTGACTGTCACCCTGACTGTATTTGTAGGTTAGGTGGTGACATTCTGGACTGACCGACGTGGACTGCTTTATATACGCGATTGGCATTTGACAAAGTGACACTTATTTGTTTCGTTATTCTGGGCCCATAACCTGAAGAGTTTTGTGGAATAATAAGTAGCCACAACCTTTTGATAAAGTTTAAAAATGTTTATTTGTTTATTCGTTACACAGAACAAAAAGTCTAGCCAATCGCGTTATGCCTGCAAACATTATTTTACATAAGTTCAATTTGTTTAAGTCGTGTTATTTCATTTTACATTAATTTTACATACTTCAAGATAGCACATAAATAATGCCTGCAGTCTGTGGTATTTACTTAACGTAGTATCACAGTCGTTGATCTTTTGATCACAGACAATTGATTATCAATTTAACTACGGATTACATTTATACGTGATTTTACACATGCCGGTCTAATCCAAAATTGACGCACTCATTTCCGACAGTATTATCTACAATTTACAACTCGTCATGTTTACGTGTCAGATGACAACGTCAGTCAAATGTGATTATAAAGTATGGCGGGAAAATTCAAATTACAAAATGTTATTAAATTCAACAATTACCCTTTCAGTTAAACAAAACATATTATCATAATTAGTAATAATAATTATTCTATTTAAGTTTTAAAATATTTTGCATGGAACTACATGTTCGTTCAATCTCGAACATGTTCGTGAAACATCGCGTGAAGCGGCCGGAAAAGCCCGTTTGAAAGACAGCGAACTATTTTTATGTTAGAGTACCCTAAGAACGAAGCATGCCACACGTGATAATCCTACAGTTCACAAATCCTACGCCTCACAAATCTCAGAGTTCCCAAATCCCACAAGTGATAAAGTTACCCCCACCACCAATGACGTAGTGTTCAGAATATATAATCCCACAAGTTATAAAACGTAGCAATGCCACAAGTGATAATCGTACAGTTTCCAAATCCCACAAGTGATAAAGTTATTCCCACCACCAATGACGTAATGTTCAGAATTCACAATCCCACAAGTTATAGAACCTAGCAATGCCACAAGTGATAATCGCACAGTTCACAAATCCCACAAGTGATAAAATTACCCCCACCACCAATGTCGTAATGTTCAGAATGTACAGGGTGTCTCATTTTCGATGTTTTTTTAGGGTATCTCGGGTAATATTAATGATAGAGCGAAACCGTTTGCACATTGCAGGGTCAACTTTTCGAGAAAAGTTTAATAGTCACCACAGGAATTTTCGATCTTCTTTTGTTTCTGAGCTACAGGCAAAAAGTCGTTTTTCGCTCATTTTGAAAATATATCATATCTTATTTATTATGATAGTTAGAGAAAAAATGTTTTACAAAAAATTTACCGTTTTTTAAATAGAATAAAATGGCGTAATTAGATTTTTTGAAAACTTAATAATTCTCGAGATATAACACAAACTTATGATTTTTTAAATGGGAACCTATATTGAAAATAGTCTCGTCTTTTTGCTTAATTTATAAGCTTTTCAATGATATATAACAAGTCTACATTCTTTTGTTTTAAACATTAATAAAAGACGAATTATTAATTTATTGAGGTGAAAATATTGGAAATTATCAAGAAACAAATGAAAAAATTTATTACAAATCATCATTTGTTTATTTTGATTCAATATCTATCAATTTTGTTCTCAAAATTATTATTCTTAACCAATTATTTTCGGGTTAGTTAAATTACTATTTACCGACGTTACAGTTGGCTTTGACACAATCCAATCAAAATGGTTTAATATGCTTTTGAAGTAAGTAAATTGAGAAAATGAGTAAAACTGAAACAAAAACCATTAGAAATATGTAAATGATGATCTGGAATAGATTTTTTCATTTGTTTCTTAATAATTTCCAATATTTTCACCCCAATAAATTAATAATTCGTCTTTTATTAATGTTTAAAACAAAAGAATGTAGATTTGTTATATATCATTGAGAAGCTTATAAAATAATCAAAAAAATGAGACTATTTTCAACATAGGTTCCCATTTAAAAAATCGTAACTTTGTGTTATATCTCGAGAATTATTAAGTTTTCAAAAAATCTAATTACGCCATTTTTTCTTATTAAAAAAACGGTAATTTTTTTGTAAAAACATTTTTTCTCTAACTATCATAATAAATAAGATATGAAATATTTTCAAAATGGCCGAAAAACGAGTTTTTGCCTGTAGCTCAGAAACAAAAGAAGATCGAAAATTCCTGTGGTAACTATTAAACATTTCTGGAAAAGTTGACCCTGGAATGTGCAAATGGTTTTACTCTATCATTAATATTACCCGAGATACCTTAAAAAAACATCGAAAATGAGACACCTGTACAATCCCACAAGTTATAAAACGTAGCAATGCCACAAGTGATAATCGCACAGTTCCCAAATCCCACAAGTGATAAAGTTACCCCCTCCACCTATGACGTAATATTCAGAATGCATAATCCTACAAGTGATAAAATGGGATGAATTGGGACGGGATGAATAAATTTTCAGTGTTAAATCTGTAATATTTTAAATACAACCTAATGTACCTAGTTCGTCTATTAGACTACAGATGGGGCTAGTTACATTAAACCGTGAAAAAATCAAAATTTAAACAGTTCTCTAATCGGGAATCGCTAGAGTAAATTAACTTTAAATAATCATTGAGGTCTATGTATCTAGTTGCTCGTTGTTTTTATATTTTTAAATTAATCATTATGAGTATATCAATTATTGGATGTGGAAATATTTGGCTCTTTTTAAGCTATTTCGAATGGCGATGCTGATTTTTTTATTACTGTTGAATTTCGAGTTATGATGCCAATTATATTTTTTATGGATGGCCATAATAAAATGGAAAGTTACACCAATGAAAAGAGGAATCCAATTCTGATAAAAAAAATTAAGAATCTCCAATCGGAAGAGCTTTAAAAATGCCCTAAAGAAGTGCAAAACAAAATTCAGTATTATTTCATACTTGGAAGTTATTTGCAAAAATAAAAGAATACAAAATTATATTTTCGCTACCTCGTCTGATATATTTTGGAACAACTATGGTTTAAATTATTCGACTTCGTATCTTCTTATAGTTATCGAGATCCCCATATTTGACTGTATAATAAATAACATATGGTCTGAGAAAAAAAATTGTAATATATCGAATGTATTAATATACTGTTATATACATTTTGTGTTTCTGTAAATAAATACATACAACAAATATATCTTCCACCGATAATATTCGGGAGCATATCACAATCCATACTTCTCACAGTTCATACTCTGCACGATTCATACTTCTCACAAGCCATACTCATCTCGGGTCCTCTCGGCAAAGTTCTATATACACTGGGAAATAGTATATTATGTTATTAGGAGTAGAAAGCGGTCTTTTTGTGTTGAACCCAGCTATTGCGGCCGAGGCGCTAGCCGAGGCTAAGCAAGCTGGGTAAAACACAAAAAGGGCGTTCAACTCCGAATGACATATACTATTTTTTCTTCAAGTGTTTCAAAGATTTTTTTCACATTTTTTTTGGAATTTTTTAATTGTAGTGTTTGCAATTTCAGTCAAAGCTGGCTGTGTACACTACAAAACAAAACGATACAACTGTCAAATAACAATTTTCAATATAACCTGTGTTGCTGTGACGACTGCCGCCGCCAGCGGTGAACTCTAACACTAACATTTTTTTACTAGTACAACAATAACAACATTTTTGTACTAGTAAGACAATGAATATCTTCTATAGTGTGTATAAAGTAGCATAATATGAATATTATAATACGCTTGAAGAAAAAAATACATATGCAGTAGAAAGATAGGTTCAACATTACGAGAATAGATGTCTCTCTAGTTTCTTAAAAGAAATTTATATAGCGATCTGTCAGATACTTAAAAAAATATTACATTTTAAATACTTTTGGAATTGAATGAAGATGTAATATAGTATTCAACAATTAATAAAATGGTAAGGTAGGCAAATATTTGTAGTACCTATACAAATAAAATAAATAAATAAATATATCATCACGGCATATTATCCATTCCTGGGTGTGCCAATCCGCTTTGTATGCAGATATCGGTAATGATGATGACATATTTGTACCGTGCGGGCGTTTACCAGGCGTCACCTCACAAATATAATAAATAAATAAATACATACAACAAATATATCTTCCACCGATAATATTCTAACACAGAAAATAGTATATGATTATGTAGCAATAGAAGCAGGCAGTCCATTAATAAGAATACTGTAGAACTGGAACAAAACTATCTGAAATTTCCGTTTCTTATATTCTTATCGATGTGTAAATACCTTGAGATTCTGCTTGCAGTAAATCAATTGCATATGATTACAGACAATGTTACAGGTTTTGTACTCGTATTTCGGTATAGTAGCTCACCAATTTTACAAAACACATCAGAACCTTGTAGCTGTGCACTGCATAACTATATAAATAAATTAACGTACTGTTCTTAGAAAAATTTCGCTGTTGAAAATTAAATGCTACCACGACAACATCCACCAGCTGATTACTTAACCAGATGATATTCCAATATTTGTGAAAATGGCATGTGATCTAATGTCACTTATTTAATCGTTTATTGTGATTATTATTAGTATAATATATCCTTTATTCTATTATTCTTAAAATATTGTTAAAATATCAATAAAACTAATGGAAATATATCACATCATATCCGCATCATCATATTGTTAATTTTATATTTAAGGTTGAAGATCTGTCACCTCGGATAACATTTTAGTTAAGTAATGCGGATGTCAAATATTTTTCCGATAGAAAACGAAGCGTGTTCGGCTGTCGTCGTAGTATGACTTATGAGAAGTATGAGTTATAAGAAGTATGGGGCGAGATATGTACTCGTACTTTGTCCATGTCAGATCTGACTTCTACATTACAATATCCATATCGGCACATCCATATACGTAAAGTAGTATGTGTACAACGCCGCTTCATAAAATTGGTATTATCAAGAATACGTAATAATATTGAAATATTAAATGTTTATTTATTTATTTATTTATTTATTTTATATTACAACCTCTCAACAGGATTAAATCCCAATGTCAGAGTGGGTTGACACGAACAAACATTTAATGCCTTAGCTGGACTCGAACTCGGTACCTTTAGCGTTCCATGACTAAGAGCCTTTGCTTCAACCATTGAGTCACTGGGGCATGGGCATGGCAGTGATGTTAAACAAACTAAATACGTTTACAAAGCGACATGAACTAAATGATGTAATAATTTTATATAAATTACAGAACAATAACATAGAATGTGAAAAGCTTCTCTCTTATAAGAGTATACATTTTTACACTCCTGCTTGTACTACACGTAACAATATTTCCAAGTTTTAGCAAGAGTACCTCTTTTCTGTATTTTTGCATTGTAATATTTTATAAGTAAAAATGAAAAAATGTTAATAGGTGAAAACTAACGTTTGCATGACTTCTCCATATGAGACGCCTCTGGTTGAGATCCAGAAACAAAGGAAAGTATATATATATATATATATATATATATATATATATATATATATATATATATGCATCTAAATAAGAAGTATCCTCATACCAAGTTTCAAAATTTCAGTGCAACCAGAGTTATTAATAAAAATGCGTGAAAAGTTTTGGCACACTGTTCATGAATTATCCTGTATAATTTAATATGTAAAATAAAATACACTATATTGTATTGCATTGCATTTCGGGATTTGAACTTCTATGGGTTATATCCTCAGGATGGCTTACACACACAGCACCTATTAATTATGCTTTTACATTGCCACGTTTCTTACTTAGATGTCATGTGTGTTGCCCACCCGTGCAGGCCCTTGTTACAACCAGAAGCCGGTGCCAAATAGCTTTTTTATTTAAAAACTTAGTGTTTAAAACTAACATGTTTTAAATGAGAGAAATTAGAAAATATCAACTCCTTGAGGTAGCAACCCGCTGCACATGGGAATAGAACGGTTAACCCGCCCTGACTCTATTTAAATAAGTCAATAAATAAATGGAAATAACTGTTTCTGTTACTTGGAAAAATTAGTTATATGTTTTTACGTGTTTAAGTTTAATTTTAGAATTGTTTGAAATAGCTGTAGTATCTTAAACTAATTATTAATATTAATATTATTGCATCTGGCTTCACGCGAGTGCGCGCGCACCCCCACGCCAAGTGCAGCTGCTACAGCACTGACCGACTGCGACCGACTCAGAGTGTCTCTGGCTTGCAAACGGTAAACACGTATCGCGTCGTCGTCCGCGAGAGTGGTTTTCCACCATTTTGCATAAACTTTCTGATTTTCATATGGTCAGTAAAGTAATTGGTTGTTTAATTATCGTACGCGTAGCTTGATTAGCCTAGCACGACTAATTCAAGGAGTATCGTTCGGGTTTCATTTAATTTGGTACTTTATAATCCGTGAATACTTTCCGGCGCCAATTTATGCAGCTAATAGACACATCTCAGGAATCAATTGTAAAATCGAACTGTACAATTTGATTTCTCACGGGAATTCGTGTTGTTAGGGATTTGATTCATATTTCCTTGGGTGAAATTATTATTATTTCTTTGTAAACCTGTTTGCACAAGTTCACCTTCGAGTGACGTCATCCACAGCACATCTGCTGTTATTGTCGACTAGGTACAGTCAAGGCAACAAGTTTGCATTCTAGTTGGTTGTTATTAAATTCATTTAGAATTCTTAATATTGTTTAACTAAGTTTGTGTGGTCATACACTTATGAAATGATTTAGTTAATTCTACAAATATCGTATTTGTTCTATCTTTGGTTTATTATTGTTTGTCACTTATATTCAATACGCTATCACATATCTCTCAGAATTGTATTTCAGTTGTTTGTTATTTTGGTGCAATTATATTTAGCACGTTTGTTAGTTCGTAAAACTATCTGGTCCTTCGGTCGTTGTTAATTAGTACGTTTCACAAATTAATATTATTCCGTGTATTGGCCAAGTCCAGTGATGTGAACCAGCTATCGAAGGTTGTAATTATTTTGGTTTACATATAGTTTTGTTTTATTCATTGAATTTAACATCAAACACATTGTTGGTGCTCTAGACCGGATTCGCTGATCTAGAGACATCGCATTTGGGCTTGCGAGCAGGATCAAAACATTTTGGTTCTTCTAGACCGGATTCGCTGGTTTAGGTATTGAACATTTGGTCCTTCGAGCCATTAGGTCCCTATTACTTAGTCCTTCGCACCGGAGGGACGCAACATTTGATCGCTTCGAGCCGGATTTGGCGGTATTCGGAGATAATTATTGTTTCTAGTTACATTTGATCGCTTCGAGCCGGATTTGGCGGTATTCGGAGATAATTATTGTTTCTAGTTACTTTGGTTTTAGTAATTGCATTTAATAACACACTGTAAAATGGCTAAACTACTGCACAAACAATTAGAGGTTGTGACAGAAGATATTCGTCGTCTATCAGTCTATTCTTCAGAGACTGATGAAAAAAGTAAAGTGAAATTTGAGGTAACTTTTCCGTCTCTCGCAGCTTGGGAACAGGAATTCAATCGTACTTATTGTGAATATTCTTCAAAGTTAGAACAAACCAAAAATCCCGACGAGGATATATTGGCAGAAATTTCCCGAGTTAAGAAATTGTTTAATGAAATAAAAGAACTCATTTGCGACATACGTGTCAATTACAAGCTTAAGTTCAATGGAGACACCGGATCACAGTCAGGGTCCGACAGAGCTAAATCAGAATCGCATTCGATTCAATCAGCACAATCTTTGCGATATATGCAACCCAGTTTGCCTAAATTGAATCTCCCAACATTCGATGGGGAGAAAACAACTTTTATGAATTTTTATGATTTATTCACACAGTTGGTGATAAATCGGGACAGTTTGTCAGATATTGAACGACTTCAATATCTCAAGTTATCTTTAAAAGGGGAAGCCGCTAGGCTTATTACAAATATCCCCGTCAAAGCTGATAGTTTTGATATTGCATGGAACGCCATCACAGATGAATATTATCGTCCTAGGTTGTTGAGGTCGGTACATCTGAATGCACTCCAAGATGTGCAAAAGGTCAAGCAGGCAGACGCTCCTGCACTAAAATCATTGTTGAACACAGCACGCGAAAACATCGCTGCTCTGAAAAACTTAGAGGTTGATGTTGACTCATGTGGGGTCATTTTGGAAAACATGATTTGTCGTAAGCTAGATTCGGCTACTAGACGACAGTGGGAACTAACATTGGATTCTGACTCCAAGCCCACTCATGTAGAGTTAATTGCGTTCTTGACTAAGCAAGTTTCAAGCTTAGAGGTTGAACCAGACAAACCTGTCAAAACTCACGAGCCAATCAAAAGGCACAAGCCAGCATCCCGAGCGATGACATTGGCAACTGATACGAATTGTCCGTATTGCAGAAAATCTCACTACATCAGTCAGTGTGAAGGGTTTATAGCTCTTAAACCTAAAGGAAGACATGATGCTGCAATCAAACACAAGTTGTGTATCAACTGTCTTAGAATGGGTCACATACGCCCGAACTGTCCTAGTACAGCCACATGCAGAACGTGTAACAAAACTCACCATACGCTGCTGCATTTTCGTGAAAGGTCGAACAAGTCGCTATCACCCAAGCGTGATAAAAAATCTGTGCAAAAAAATCGTCCGTCATCACCCAAGAGTGATGCAAACTCTCAAGCCAGTAGTAGTAATTCTGAAACTACTACGTCAATGTCTGCTAGGACTTATTCACTAAGTCAACACAGAAAACATACTTCGGTATTACTACCCACTGCAAAACTGCATATATTTGACAGTGCAGGAAAGGTACATGTTGTACGTGCCTTATTGGATACAGGATCGCAGAAATCCTACATCACAAGTCGTTGTGTCCACAATTTGAATCTGTCTATTGAAGCGTGTCAAACAAAGATTATGTCAATCAGTGACACCCACGTCAAGGATACTAGTGGTATTATACATACCAAAATCAAACCATGTCGTAGAGAAACTCCAGTTCTCGATTTGAGTTGCATTGTAATCGACAACATTACAGGCAGAATCCCAGATTATCCAATATCTCGGGATACCTTTAAACAATTTGGGAATATCCAACTTTCGGATCCCAAATGCTATAAATCTCAACGAATAGACATGCTGTTAGGAGCTGACATTTGGGGTCAGGTCATTCGTAACGGAGTTAAGAAAGGAGTCGGTGGCACACTCACCGCCATCAAAACAATCTTTGGTTGGGTGGTGATGGGAGAATATACCAGCAAGCAAACAAGCAATGCTGTGGTGTCCTATCATACGTACACACAAGAAGATACACACGAACTGTTGTCAAAATTTTGGGAATTGGAAAACGTTCCAACCCCATCGGTTGTCACTAAACCGGAGGATAAAATGGTGGAGGACCATTTTGTCAATACTACCCAAAGAGACTCCGAGGGAAAATACACGGTTTCTTTACCTTTTAAACAGTACCCACCAGTACTAGGCAATTCATACAAGAAAGCTTTGTCCATTTGTCACGCACAGCTGACTCGCTTGAGTAAAGACCCAGAGTTACTCAAGGCTTATGATGCAATATTCGAAGAATATTTGCAAAAGGGTTACGTCACGAGACTTGACGTGCAACCCAATTTGAATGATCAGGATTCGTACTACATTCCACACCATGCAGTGGGTAAACCTGATAGTGCGACGACACCGGTACGCATTGTGTTCAATGCTTCAAAGCCATCGTCTAATGGAAAGTCGATTAATGACTACTTGTATCCTGGTCCGATACTACAGAAGAGTATCTTCACTCTTCATTTGCGAAATAGATTTTATCCTATTTTAATTACGGGGGACTTAAAACAGATGTTCCTACAAATTAGAGTTGTACGCGAGCATCAACGATTTCTAAGGTTTATTTGGAAACCTGCGGATGCCACACATCCTATTGTGTACCAATTCAACACTATCTGCTTTGGTTTGAATTGTTCGCCGTTCTTAGCGTTGCGTACAGTTGAGCAGTTGGCTCAAGACGAAGGGAATCAATATCCCTTAGCAGCTAAAGTCCTGCAAAATGATGTCTATATGGACGATGTTGTGACTGGAGCTGAAGACATTCAGTCAGCACTGACACTGCGCCGTGAACTCACGGATATATTCGAAAAGGGAGGGTTCACCCTCCGAAAATGGGCCAGTAATTCTCAAACAATACTGGATGAACTACCAGACAATGCACGCGCAGTGAAAGATGTCCACTTCACTGACGACGAGTCAGTGAAATTGTTAGGTGTCAAATGGGTTTGCAAGTCCGACTGCTACGAGTATACGGTCTCAAAACCCGACGATTTATGCACAAAAAGAAACATTTTGTCCTGCATTGCAAGGATCTATGATCCATTAGGCATTATGTCCCCATTGGTGATGTTTCTTAAACTCATCATGCAAGAGCTTTGGAAATCAAAGGTAGAATGGGATGAAGAACCTCCCGCTCGTATTGTCTCGGAGTGGAACTTGTTTCTGAAAGAGATCGATTGTATATCCAACTATTCGATACCAAGGTTAGCCTGTTTGGGTTCTAAATTCGATCTTATCGGATTTGCGGATGCCTCCGAGCGAGGCTACTGTGCCGTTGTCTATGTTAGAAGTTATCCAAACGATAAACCAGTGGTGCAATTGCTCTGTGCAAAGACGCGTGTAGCGCCTTTGAAAAAAATTACTATACCTCGTTTGGAATTATGTGCGGCGCATCTTCTCGCCAAACTTCTCGAGAATATTCTCGAAAATATTCCAAAACAACCGGAGGCTGTACATTGCTTCTCGGACTCTATGATAGTTCTTGCCTGGTTGCGCAAGGAACCACACACTCTGAAAACATTTGTGGGTAATCGAGTCGCTCAAATACAAACAAATTTTCCGAGTGAACACTGGCGTCATGTAGCGTCGGAACACAATGCGGCCGACGTAGGTTCTAGAGGTCTCAGTCCTCTAAGTTTCAAGACATGTACTCTCTGGATAAAGGGACCAGAGTGGTTACAACAACCTTACTCGTGTTGGCCACAAAGTGAAGTGGTTCAACTTGACGAAGATCAAACCAACTCTGCTCAGACAGAGATTGCCAAAGCCTAAGTTTGTCTTTAGGGAGACCCTAAGGTGGCCGGTATGTTTAAAACTAACATGTTTTAAATGAGAGAAATTAGAAAATATCAACTCCTTGAGGTAGCAACCCGCTGCACATGGGAATAGAACGGTTAACCCGCCCTCACTCTATTTAAATAAGTCAATAAATAAATGGAAATAACTGTTTCTGTTACTTGGAAAAATTAGTTATATGTTTTTACGTGTTTAAGTTTAATTTTAGAATTGTTTGAAATAGCTGTAGTATCTTAAACTAATTATTAATATTAATATTATTGCATCTGGCTTCACGCGAGTGCGCGCGCACCCCCACGCCAAGTGCAGCTGCTACAGCACTGACCGACTGCGACCGACTCAGAGTGTCTCTGGCTTGCAAACGGTAAACACGTATCGCGTCGTCGTCCGCGAGAGTGGTTTTCCACCATTTTGCATAAACTTTCTGATTTTCATATGGTCAGTAAAGTAATTGGTTGTTTAATTATCGTACGCGTAGCTTGATTAGCCTAGCACGACTAATTCAAGGAGTATCGTTCGGTTTTCATTTAATTTGGTACTTTATAATCCGTGAATACTTTCCGGCGCCAATTTATGCAGCTAATAGACACATCTCAGGAATCAATTGTAAAATCGAACTGTACAATTTGATTTCTCACGGGAATTCGTGTTGTTAGGGATTTGATTCATATTTCCTTGGGTGAAATTATTATTATTTCTTTGTAAACCTGTTTGCACAAGTTCACCTTCGAGTGACGTCATCCACAGCACATCTGCTGTTATTGTCGACTAGGTACAGTCAAGGCAACAAGTTTGCATTCTAGTTGGTTGTTATTAAATTCATTTAGAATTCTTAATATTGTTTAACTAAGTTTGTGTGGTCATACACTTATGAAATGATTTAGTTAATTCTACAAATATCGTATTTGTTCTATCTTTGGTTTATTATTGTTTGTCACTTATATTCAATACGCTATCACATATCTCTCAGAATTGTATTTCAGTTGTTTGTTATTTTGGTGCAATTATATTTAGCACGTTTGTTAGTTCGTAAAACTATCTGGTCCTTCAGTCGTTGTTAATTAGTACGTTTCACAAATTAATATTATTCCGTGTATTGGCCAAGTCCACTGATGTGAACCAGCTATCGAAGGTTGTAATTATTTTGGTTTACATATAGTTTTGTTTTATTCATTGAATTTAACATCAAACACATTGTTGGTGCTCTAGACCGGATTCGCTGATCTAGAGACATCGCATTTGGGCTTGCGAGCAGGATCAAAACATTTTGGTTCTTCTAGACCGGATTCGCTGGTTTAGGTATTGAACATTTGGTCCTTCGAGCCATTAGGTCCTTATTACTTAGTCCTTCGCACCGGAGGGACGCAACACTTAGAATTCACTGCTTAGTCTTAAGAAAAATAAAGGAACAGTAAATCATTATCAAACAAAATATACACAAAAAAAAATTATTATTGTATTGTAAAATATAAACTATTTTAGATACCAGTATACAGGGTGTCCCATAACTTCAGGTACATATTAGAAGGGCATATAGTTCTTAATGTCCTGATTACGGAACAAAAAGAATTTTTTCAAAATTCAAAAATTAGTTTTTGAGGTTTTTGTAGGAAACAGTTTTGGGGCACTGGTTGAATAGGTAGTTTTAATATTAAATATTACGTTGTATTATCTCTAATTAATAAGAAATGTTTGCATAATACAATCATTTCATTAGGTTTCTAGTAGCCGGCCACATAAATTGTGTTTCTTATAACAGTTTTGATATTGCTCTTCTGATTATTGTTACAAATATGAATGGTTACAGTAACAGTGAGTTAGTGGATATGTTGCTAATGTATGGCGAAGCAGGGAAAAACTGTAGATTAGCTCAGCGTTATTACGCTGAACGTTTCCCAGGACGACGGCATCCGAATTCTCGCATATTTGTAAGCCTTACTCCACGCCTTTGCGACACTGGTTCTTTGCAACCTAATCGGGGAAGAGACGGCGGGGCTCATCGGAGACCAGTAAATGTTGAAAATGCTGTCTTAGATTTGGTACGCAATGACCCAACAATCAGCATAAGGAGAATATCTCGTCAACTACCAGGTGTACCACGAATGACAATTTGGAGAATTTTAAGGAATAATAATTTACATCCTTATCATTTTCAACGGGTCCATGCGTTAATTGAACCCGATCATTACTCTCGAGTAAGGTTTTGTGAATGGCTTCTAAACCAACATGCTCAGGATGGCAATTTTACGTTAAAAGTAATATTTTCCAACGAAGCGATATTTACTCTGATGGTATACATAATATTCATAACTGTCACTACTGGGCCGAAGAAAATCCACATGCTGCTGTCAGGAATCATTTTCAGCACAGATTTTCACTAAATGTTTGGGCTGGGATGGTAAACGGATCGTTACTGGGACCATACATACTTCCTAACAGAATGTCTGGGAATGATTATTTACAATTTTTGCAGAATAATTTGCCTGAATTATTAAAAGATATTCCTCTTAATGTACGTCAAAATGCATGGTTTATGCATGACGGTGCGCCGCCACATTTTGCTAGAAATGTCAGACATCATCTTGACAGAGTATTTGAGGACAGGTGGATTGGTCGAGGAGGTCCCGCGTCTTGGCCCCCTAGATCCCCGGATTTCAATCCGTTAGATTTTTATTTGTGGGGTAATTTTAAATCCCTCGTCTATGATATTCAAGAGGCACCTGAAACCCTTGAAGAATTACGACGAGTTGAAAATTGTGCTGAAAGAATTAGACAAGAGAATGCAATTGATCGGGCTTGTTCAAGTTCTTTAATTCAACGTGCTGCATTATGTTTAGCCGTTAATGGAAATAATTTTGAACAGTTTTTGTAAAAATAAAGTAAATAATTTGATTTTTTTTCGTTACATACACATCTCCCAAACTTATTTGGTGCGACAAAGCTTTACGTAATTGCATAAATTAATTTCATTGTTAAATTATTTTATGTAATAGTTATAACTAATTTCACTATTCCAAATATTATAGTATCCATAGGGGTACGAAAAATGTTCTTCTTAAGTGAACTACCCCTAATTATAGGAATTTTGAAAAAATTATTTTTGTTCCGCAATCAGAACATTAAGAACTATATGCCCTTCTAATATGTACCTGAAGTTATGGGACACCCTGTATATGCATACATTTAATATCAGTCTCACAGCAAAGTATTTAAATACTTAAAAATAAAATTTAAAACATGTATATTGTACATGTATTTATCAGTTTTTCAATATTTATGTTCAATTAACTTAGAAAAAGTGAATTGGTCTTATATTTGTATAGGTACTACAAATATTTGCCTACCTTACCATTTTATTAATTATTGAATACTATATTACATCTTCATTCAATTCCAAAAGTATTTAAAATATAATAATATTTTTTTAAGTATCTGACAGATCGCTAGATAAATTTCTTTTAAGAAACTAGAGAGACATCTATTCTCGTAATGTTGAACCTATCTTTCTACTGCATATGTATTTTTTCCCAGTGTATATCGAACTTTGCCGAGAGGACCCGAGATGAGTATGACTTGTGAGTACATATGAGTGCGTGCCAGCCGATATAATCCGACAGTTCCGAAATGCTACGCCCCACAAATGCTATGCCTCACAAATGCTACAAATTATAAAGTTATCCCCACCACCAGACCCGAAGTTTCCCGAGCACACAATGCTACCAGTTATAATGTGGGACGAATAGGCACAGGATGAAGGAGTACATATCACGCCCCA
Source organism: Harpalus rubripes (assembly GCA_963082715.1). Lineage (NCBI taxonomy): Eukaryota > Metazoa > Arthropoda > Insecta > Coleoptera > Carabidae > Harpalus > Harpalus rubripes. Next base: position 36,983,450 of record OY720458.1, read on the forward strand.
TACTTCTTATAACTCATACTTCTCAAAAGTCATACTACGACGACAGCCGAACACGCTTCGTTTTCTATCGGGAAAATATTTGACATCCGCATTACTCAACTAAAATTTTATGCAAGGTGACACATCTTCAACCTTAAATATAAAATTAACAATATGATGATACGGATATGATGTGATATGTTTCCATTAGTTTTATTGAGATTTTAACAATATTTTAAGAATAATACTAATAATAATCACAATAAACATTTAAATAAGTGACACATTACAAAAATTAGAAGTTCACATGCCATTTTCACAAATATTGGAATATCAACTGGTTAAGTAATCAGCTGATGGATGTAGCCGTGGTAGCATTTAATTTTCAACAGCGAAATTTTTCTAAGAACAGTACGTTAATTTATTTATATATTTATGCAGTGCATAGCTACAAGGTTCTGATGTTCTGTTTTTAGCTCATTGGAAAAATAAACTTTAAAATATTGTGTTTTGTAAAATTGGTGAGCTACTATACTGAAATACGAGTACAAAACGTATAACATTGTTTGTAATCATCTGCAATTGATTTACTGCAAGCAGAATCTCAAGGTAAATATATATAAGAATATAAGAAACGGAAATTTCAGATAGTTTTGTTCCAGTTCTACAGTATTCGTACTAGTGGACTGCCTGCTTCTAATGCTACATAATCATATACTATTATCTGTGTTAGAATATTATCGGTGGAAGATATATTTGTTGTATGTATTTATTTATTATATTTGTATAGGTACTACAAATATTTGCCTACCTTACCATTTTATTAATTGTTGAATACTATATTACATCTTCATTCAATTCCAAAAGTATTTAAAATGTAATATTTTTTAAGTATCTGACAGATCGCTAGATAAATTTCTTTTAAGAAACTAGAGAGACATCTATTCTTGTAATGTTGAACCTATCTTTCTACTGCATATGTATTTTTTCCGAGTGTATATCGACCTTTGTCGAGAGGACCCGAGATGAGTATGGCTTGTGAGAAGTACGAATCGTGCAGAGTATGAGCTGTGAGAAGTATGGATTGTGATATGCTCCCGGATGGAGTGTGTTTTGAACGTACGAATCATCTATTATAGGTCGCTTTATATTCGTATTTCGCCTATTAAAATATAGGTGGCTATACATTAACTTTGAAATTTGGTGATTACTATATTTTAATTTTTTTCAACCATAAAAATATAATCAATTTAAAATTAAGTAAATAATATAAATAATAAACGTTTCATAAATAAAATTTTATTCAATTTAGTAATAAATTATTATCTTTTCTTAGTAGGCCTGATTCATTTAAAGAAACGAAACATTATACATTAAATACTAAGGTAATTTATAAACAGATTACAGATCACATTCTTCATTTCTATAATTTTTAAAGCTCATAATCTTGGGTCCTTGAATTTAGCTGGCAATAATTTCTTTACAATTCCATTTTCTAAAATTACTTTCACGCTTCTTATAGTATTTTCTGCTCTTCATCGTCAGTTATTGTTATAGACAAATGACAAAGAAGTTCCTTTATTGACTTGATACACAAAGTTTATAATAGAAAAGACATTTATTTCCAGAGAAAAATACACAAAATTAACAACTAAAAACAAAAACCTGTCAAATCCTACTTCAATTCTGTCTCCGTCAATAATACAGTTCTCATATAATTATTACATTACATATTTATACTATTTTATACAATTGGCTGCATACATTACGCAATAACTGTAACAACATACCGATGAAGTCACTCATATTTGGAAAATAATATTGTAACTTTTAACATTAAAATAGATCATACACTCCGAAAGTGATAGCGTCAAAATCGAGCGGGAATTACAAAACCTGAAATATTATTGAAGTATGTATCCGGTTTGTAGGTGTGGAAGGTTTAAGAAGTTTTGTTCCTAATACGGTCATAAACTCATTGCAGTTAAGATTCATTTAAACAATTATTACATTTTATTTTCTGTGGAACTAAATGTACTTGAACATGTAAACCAGGTCTAAGAACATAAATAAAAAAATAAATGTAGGAAATATTAATGAATGAGAGGGAGAGGAAAATAACAATATTTTTTATAGTTCTTATTCATTACATGACAACCTTAATTTGTTATACTTATGACGAATGCTAGTTTTTCGTTTAATATTTTTCTAAATAAAATTTATATGTATAAACTTTATTAATTCTGACCTGTGGGGAAACAATTTATATAAAGAATTACAGGTCATAATTAACTTTCTCACATTTCTGTGATTTTTATCGTAAATAATGGAAATAAAAACAAATTCAAACATTGAAATAAATCCTCAGAAATTAATTGATATGCCAATGGATGTACCTATGAGTTGAAATTGAAGACCTTGCAGCAAGGAGGTATCTGTGATTTTTGGAAATGAGATCTGCGGCTATTTGAAGAAAAATAGCTTAATCTGTTCGTGCAACATCAAATCTTCTGAGTTAGAGCGAATTAACGTTAATAAAATTAAATGGACACATTCTTTTGTATTCCGGAGAAATGTCAAAAAAGACAGATGCTTCCTTGTTGCTGCACAGTCTTCATTTGAAACCCGACACCATGAGTTTCGCGCATGTCACGTGTTACATTCTTAAAGTAATTCCACTCTACTGAACTCCTGTGAACTTTCTGTTTATAATCAAAATCACCTTTCACGGAAGAAAATAGTATCAATTTACCGGCAATGTTAAATTATATTACCTATATTACCGACATTTAGAAAAGTCTGCGGCGTTAACGTATTATGAATTTTTGACAATTTAATACGTCATTTTCTTTGCTTCATTTAAATTTAAGACACCACTTCCATAATAAAAATTTTTCAGTTGTACTATTTGTTTTTTCAAATAGGGTCCTCCTCGTTTTACCTCTCGCTAATAGAGGTATTGAATTCATGTTGAAAATCGCATATCCAGATTTTAACGAATAAGCACGTTTTAAGGTGCCTAGAATCCGATTATAACATTTTTACGATGTTGTCCGTATGTGTGGATGTTGGATCCACGATTTCTCAAATACTATAAGACTTAAGACATTTTGAACTACGGATTCCTCAATCTAACAATAATGGGAAGAGTTGATTAAGGGCGGGTTTCAAAAACAGCGACATGAAGTCATATCGGCCAGGCTATGAACTATTTCACTTTTATTAAGAAAATTGACCAAGAGAGGGCTGTACTTCGGTTCTGTTCTGTACTATAAGAGGTTCATTTCTGAGATGGATGAATGAATTTAAATGAAGTGACCAGGTAAAGACACCCTGGGTTTGGGATTTTATGACTGGGCTATCATAGCTGGTAACAAACAGTCAACAACTGCATATTTTTCTGGAGATTTTTCAAGTATTCAACTTATAATGTTTAAATTTCAAGCAAAATTGTTTTTTTCTCTTATTTATAAAATTCACTACGAATATATTATTAAATTTTATTTTTATATAAGCCATCATTATAATTTCGAGAACTACTCGTATACACAGAAAATAAATTGTACGTGTTTTTATAACAATTATTGTAAAAACGCTAACTACAATTTGTAGCACAAATAGGAAGGGAGAGCTAGATTGCTGTTTATTGTTATTGTAGTACCTGTGGGAAAACATTATGCTGCCCAAATTAGAAATTTTTTATTTAAATTGCATTTTGCACGAAATGGTCATGGGGAATAGATTTAAATTTCAAAAAGGGTAGGGTCAGAGTGTACGAAAATTCAAATATCACTTTGTTCATATATCAACTTACAAAACATAGTAATGGATAAAATTCGAAAAAAATAACATTGCCTTATTCAAATAACTACTTATGCATTTCTCGAATCGTTAAATCTCAAAAAATATTATAATGGTCTTATACAATTCTCGACTTGTGCAAATCTCTACCACTATGAAGTCTGCGCGCATTTATATATTCGTTTCTGGTTTGTTCACTACTGCTTTATTGCGGTACAGTTTAGTGATATTTGATTTTATAATTATATTTAAATTTGAATTACAAATATATGAGAATGTTAATATATTTGTTGTGACAATTCAAAAATAATCAAATACATATTTTGTTTTGTTCGTTAATAATAATAGTCTAATTTCTAATATTAATGCTACTTAACTGTAGATATATAAAAACAATAACCATTTTATAATATAATTATAGAAAGGCCATAAAAAGGCTAAATATAAAACATAAAGAAGATAAAATGAAATGTATGGGAAAAATAGAATCACTTTTAGAATAAACTAAATACATATATTTGTTATTTTGTAATTATATTTTTTGAACAGGTTTGTTTAAACATGTACCTACCATAAGTAGTAATACAGACATAATGGCTGGTACCACAAGCCCTGTTTTAAGAAATGTCAAATTCAAAGTTTAATTTTACCCTTATGTTTTAAGAACGATTTTTTTAAAATACAAACTATGTTTTGCATTAAAATCATATTTTGATAACTTTGATATTATTTATTAGTATTATAAGTAATGAAATTTGATATTTATTAAAACAGCGGTTTAGTTAAAACAGGGCTTGTGGTACCAGCCAATACGATGGTAATTTATATTCACAATGTTTTTACATTTTTCTATACAGGGTATTAATGAATACTTGTTACAAATTTATAAGGGTATGTAGGGGATGCAAAATAGACTAACTTTTACTAATAAACTCATATCCGGAAACGCACCGTTTTCGAGCTACAGGCTCTTAAAAGAGTAATTATTTTCCTAATTTTAGTTTGCTGTGACCTGTCACCAAATATTATTTTGTTTATTTTAACTTTATTGAATTGCAGACGCAGTATGAATGAGCATACTGTTCGCGATTACGCAAACATAGTAGGTATATATTAATGTATAGCAACACAAGAAATTCAAACAAATTCTGGTGTTTCTGAACGAATGTATCAAAATATGCTCGCTCTGAAGGTGCAATGCTTGCATTGAAGTTAGTGGTGGTATTTTGAGCAACTGTTGTAATATGTATTACAAAAATGAATAATAGTTATTTTATAATCGGTTGTATCATGTAACACATCGCTTATATTAAACGACGTCGTTAAATATTTTGACAAATAGAAACAAATTACATTGCGCTTTTTTCATCAGAGCCACATATTTTGATTGGATAACATTGTTAACGATGTCGTTTAATATAATTGATGTGTTACATGATGCAGCCTTATATGTGTTAAAAATAACATTTTATTTTGTGAGAAGGAAGTATGGAATAGGAAGCGGATTGGTTCAACCCTTCAAACAAAATAAAATCACTTTTAACACGTATATCATATACTATTCTTTCTATAAACACTACTTTTTCATCTAAATTTGTATTTATTATAATTTTGTGACATATGCCAAAAATGTCGATTTGTTGTCCCATTCGTAATTACAAAGGTAACTAATTCACTTTTAACATTATATAGTGTTCAAAGTAACAATGATCTGTCACTTTTTAATACTGGTGTCATAAAATGATATTTTTTCACGACCGGGAGAGAAAGTTGATTTCTATGACTCCAAAATCATGAGAAACAGCACATTTTGTTTCAGCAGGAAATTGGAACATTTTTTCCTCGTCGTATTGTAGCCATCACCTACGGCTCGGGCTACGCTACAAACTTACTCCTCGGAAAAAAAAATTATACACTTCTCTCCCTTTATGTATAAAAGCCTACTTATAGTAGATTTCTAGAAAAATTATTTAAAAAAATTAAAATAAGTATAATTAATAACTGAAGTGGTAGGTCACAACCAATTAAAATTAAGGTTACTCTTTTATGAGCATGAAGCTCGAAAACGTTGCGTTTCCAGATAAGAGTTTATTGGTAAAAGTTAGTGTATTTTGCATCCACTACCTACATACCCTATAAATTTGTAACACGTATTCATTAACACTGTATAACATTTTTTTTTACATTTTTTTAAATGAACATGGATAAACAAATTATTCATACTAGTAGGTATATTAAAGGAATAACAATCTACCAAACGAGCACTGTATAAGGTACCTTATCATTTACTAAATTATGTGTAAGTAGAGTACAAATCAAAAATAGTTCATTATTGTATAAATCTGACTTGTTTAAAATTTGTGTTATTTATATTATACATGTACACTATATTTATGTAAAATAAAGTGGAATTGACGAGATGTATTACACTGGCAACGACAGATTGAAAATCCTATTTTTTCCACTGCTCTTCTTTTCCTAAAATGCAACATGGGATTGACAAATGTTTTTGAGTATGAAGACAAGTATTTATAGTAAAACTCAATTCCGGTTTCATAAACGTCCATTTAAAATTTAATTCCAAAGTAAATTTAATTAAGTGTAACTCAATTTTTTGACAGCGATGCAATGATTTTAATGACAAGAACACCAGAGTGATCCTAGCGGCCACTTCTCTAACGCAACCTGTTGTGAATAAGCCTGACACAGTGCATTACCATGGCCTAACAGCTATATCAATAATAATTATTAAAGGAATTAACGAATAAATGACAATGAAATATACATTAAAATAAAGTATTATTAAAGATAATACATATAAAAATTCTCAGACGCAGGTAAGTGATGAATTTAATCATTTTGATGATTCTAACTCCAAAAAAATTTACAGGTTATGGTAGCAGATAATAAACAAATGTATTTATTCCCTATATATCTTGAGTGCCGCTTCGAAATTATTATGAATAAATAGTATGTATTATAACAAATATACTCATATATATTTTGTAATAGCACCACACGTAGGGCATTTGTAAATAATTAATAAAGTTTGCGTTATATCCTATGTGAATATATTTTTTCAGATTTCTCCTTTATAAGTCTGCGTGCCGCTTTGAAATTATTATAGATAAATAGTAGGTATTATAACAAATTATTAAATATATATTTCAATATAGCGCCCCCCGTAGAGGGGTATGAAAAAAATTCATGAACATTTTGTTACCTATCATTTACTTGTAATCTTACAGATTCCCTATAAAAGTCCGCGTGCCGCCTTGAAATTATTATAAACAAATAGTATACATTATAATAAATCATTAAATATATATTTCAATATAGCGTCCCCCGTAGATGGGTATGAAAAAATTCATGAACATTTTGTTATCTTTCATATACTTGTAATCTTGCAGATTCCCTATATAAGACCGCGTGCAGCTATGAAATTATTATAAACAATTAGTATGCATTATAACAAATTATTTAATATATATTTTAATATAGCGCCCCCGTAGGCAGGTGTGAAAAAAATTCATAAATATTGTGTGGTCCGTCCTAGGAAAGGAAAGTATAAATAAATTTATAATAACTATTTCTCTTCGTAGAGTTCGCTTGGTATTTATGAATATATAACATTTATAAAAAAAATATAAGGTCTAACAAAACAAATTTACCGAGTGTAGGTTTGACCTTTAAAACGCAGCAATTTTAATAAATTTAAATTTATGTAGTGTATCCCTCGTACATATACTTTTTTTCATATAACTCTTATATGAAATATAAATCTATGTGTCGCTTACAAATTATTATAAATAAAAGTATAATAAATTATTCCATGTTTGTTGTTACACTGCCACGCAGGAGAGGTACGAAAAAATTAATAAGTTGTTTTCATTCATCACAAACACTAAAATATCTGGAAAAGATTTAGACAGAGCTTGTCTTGTTACATATTTATAAAGAAAGGAAACATGAACATTGTTTAAAAGAAATGCTACGTTCATTGTCAATTTGCTCTATTTGAAATGTTCTTAATATTATTAGAAAATAACAGGGCATCGAACCTGCCAAAAACTCGCTCCGGAACAGGTTAATTTGGGTTTTGATAGATGGGTTTGTTTGTGGTTCTGGTTCAAGCAATAATAATATATGCGGTATTGTTCCGGATTCAGGTTTGGTTCGACATAATGAAAATTGAATAAATGTTTTTTTTTGAATAACAATTTAAAATACGAGCCGAAATTTATAATGCAATACAATATAAGAACACGAACCCAATTTCCCGATGTTCAGCTATAAGAAGTATTTATAACGATTACATTTTGAACTGAAAATGAACCGGAACTGAACCCAAATTTTAATACTCGGTTGGGTTCTCACTCGGGTTCAATTGAAAAATATACCGTAGGTTCCATTCTGTATTCGATGCCCTTGGAAAATAAGGATCTCATAATTTATGGAAAGGAAATGAAGAAATATAATAACAAAAATTAACATAATTCAAAGTATATTTTTATTTTTTCTATAAATTAATTTTTAATGATTCTAAAACATATTAGCTTTTATAAGATGCATTTTATATTGAATTTTAGAGCATAGAATTCTGGATTTTTTAGTGCTAAAATTTTTGAATTGACGACAGACATCTTAATTTAAAGCCGTTGCAAAAATCGATCATTTTATGGTCTAAATTTCAATGTATGTATCGCATAAAGTTTTATGGTACAGGTAATATTTCAGAAGAACCTGCTTAATGTAATATGTAAATCAACCTTTATGCTACAGTGCCATCTATGATGCGAGTTATAATACAAACGCAAATTCTAACCTCTACAAATATTTCCAAAAGATCTTTGGGAAAGGGAGGCACTATTTTCAAATGTATATTAAATAATTTGTTACAATGCATACTGTTTATTTATTTATTATAATTTAAAGGCGGCACGCAGTCTTATATAGAAAATATCCAAAATTACACATGTATGATAGGTAACACTATGTACATGAATTTTTCTCATGCCTTTCTACGGAGAGCGCTATATGGAAATATATACTAAATAATTTGTTACAATGCATAATAATTGTTTATAATAATTTCAAAGCGGCACGCGGACTAATATAAAGAATATTTAAAACTTTATTATTTACAAATGCCCTACGGGTGGCGCTATTACAAAATATATGAGTATATTTGTTAAAATACATATTACTTATTTATAATAATTTCGAAGCGGCACTCTTAAGATAAATAGGGAATAAATACATTTGTTTATTATCTGCTACCATAACATGTAATTTTTTTGGGGGTTAGTATCATCAAAATGAATAAATTCATCACTTACATGCGTCTGAGAATTTTTATATGTATTATCTTTAATAATACTTTATTTTTATGTATATTTTATTGTCATTTATTCGTTAATACCTTTAATAATTATCATTAATATATCTGTTAGGCTATGGTAATGTAGTGTGTGTTGTTCACAACAGGTTGCGGTAGAGAAGTGGCCGGTAGAATCACTCTGGTGAATTTATTCCTGTTTATAAATTCTAAAATGTAACATATTTATAATAACTACATATTTATTTACCTTAATTTTTATACGTTTAGCACTTTTTAGATATATTATAAATAATTTAAATACCACATAAAAAAGTTACTAACAGTATTGGAATGGAGCATGGTGAACGAACATTGTTCTAACAAGCGCGCCAACTTCAGAGTGGAGAGATTTGCAAAAGTTGAGTTTTGAATGGAACAGGATAAAAATTTTCAATATATGAATAAGACGAAATAAATATTTTTCGAGATTTGCAGAGGTGAAAAAAGCATAAGTCGTGACACGAATAAGTCAATGTAAAACTATACGAAATTTGACGATTCGTAGATTTATAAAACGTGATTTGACCAAGTCAATATAAATGTATTCGAATGTTCTGTGTGCTCCCTTTCAAAAATGTGTTGATCCCCATTATATAATCGAAGCTAAAAAAATGAAAGAGCAGGACAAAAATTCATAAATTACATTTTATTAATATTCAACACTCTTTTAAATTTTTAATAATTCTCTGTTCACTGTGATGATGGCAAAATCATTAGTTTGAAAAGTCAACTGAGTGAAAAATATGAAATTATTATAATAAATTATACTTAATTTGGCCAAGGTTATTTCGAATTTTAAATTGCACAAAAATTGACTCGTCCTCACAGCTATTAACAGATTTTCCAGGAAAAACGTAATAAATTATAAACCAAAATTTCGCATTACAGACTTTTCTATTTATTGGACCAACAAATTAGATTTTGTTTACAAATGATCAACCGAAAGTGATACTTTACTTTACAACTCATTGCTACTTTAAACATGAAACTGGCGGGAGGTCATGTGCTGGCCACATCAGATTTCTTTTAATTTCTATAACAATTTATTTAGTGTTCTATGATTTTTCATATGAAAAGTGTCATGATAATTATTTTTTTTGTTTTTTAATTAATTTGTGATTCCGTTTTAAAATATAGAAATTATAAATGTATTTCAAATGCCTGTTTAATAAAAATTTATACAGATTTGCATTGTACTTCGAAGTGTCGTAGATTATAATAGGAGTAAAATTTATGACGGGCAAAAACGTCAAAAGCAGGTATAAATTTTAATCTTACAAATACTTGAATGATTTGAACTGCATTACCGATAGTGACGCCGCCTATAGTTCTGACATCTATGAGAAATAGCGTGAACTGTTTTCGAGCGCGCTGCTATTGAAATGTTCCTATTTGGGCAACATTTTATTTTAAATGCAGTACAAAATCTACGTAATTTTTTATTAACATTTATGTATATCTGGTAACAATATGAAGAAAATTACTTCCTAATTGTATTTTGGCTTAATAATTTTATTATTTACATGACTTACGAGTGATTTTATTAATAAATATTAAATATATTTTCAACTAATATTAATTAGGAAGTAAAGAATAAATTCATATATACATTTTTTTTGTTTTGGTATGCATTTTTCAATTAAAAACTATAAAAGCACTTAAAAGAAAATAGATTTTTTTGCTTATGCAACCTGCATTATTGAAACCCCGCCTTAAGTTTTGGTAACAATTGGGCAACCGGAAGTAGTTGTTATAAGAAAAAAATCATCTAAATATTATTTATCGAAAACTTATGTAAATACTTATATTAAAGAACGTTAAATTCTTTATTCGATAAATATAAATTCATTATTATACCTTCTATAGATTTAGAGATAAAGGAATGCATATAAAATCGTTATATTACCATCAACTGATTGTGAATAAACAACATTACCTACTTATTCTTTTTCCGAAAATGCAAATTTTAAATTCCTTGCATATTTGGCAAATTCATTTAGAACTTCGTCTATATATTTTTGTTTATTTTCGCTTATGTAATCGCGATGGAGGCTCATCATTCATAAACCGTCTAGTCGATCTTCGCTAATAGTAGATCTAATCCATGTTTTCACTCTTCTTAGAGTGCTAAAAGATCTTTCCACAGTGCATGTAGTTGCAGGAAGACATATTAAAATTTCTAAAGCTTTGGAGATTGCTGGGTAAAACGTACAATGTTGTAAAAGTTCTGTTACAGGAGTTTCTTTAGTAATAATCATTTCTTTATTTGAAACCCGATATTCGTGCCATGCTAAATATAAATGAATCTCTTGAGCTAGTTTAGTAAAATTATTATAGTTTATTTGTTTTAAATTAATGAGATGCAAATTATAGAGCAAAAAGGCAACATTATCATCTTTCGAAAACCGAGAATTTAAAGAACAAATTAAGAAATCTAAGTAATTTATAAAAATTGCTTTTTAAAAATATTCTCGCACAGAATTAGCTTCGTAGTTTGCACGGTGAATTTGTCTTCCACCACTAGCGACTCTCGGCATTTTTAATTCAAGATCAAAATTTTGTGCAACTTCTTCAGCGCTATTAAATAGTTCAGATTTCCTTTGTTTATTAAATATATCCAATAAGTGATTAATATGTTTCTGTACAGCTAGCATATCAACAGAAATACCCTGCAAAATATTTGTTACGGGTTCCAGAAGTGCCGAATATTTAGATATTATTTTAAGGGAAACAATAAAATAGCTCTCAACAGTAGCACTTGATAGTTGTTGTGCTCCTAATCTAGTAGCACGATTAACTTCAGCTATGGTATTGGTAATATTTTTATTTATAATTTGTACTGCGGATGTATCTTTTAAATTGTGTGCGCGCGAAGCTTATATACGCTAACTTCATGATGAAGATTTAAACGTTAGGAAACAGAACGAAAGAAGAAAACAACAAGGCGATGTAAGGACATTAGGATGCGACATAAGTAGCCGTGGCAAAAAAATTAAAAATGGTAACTTTGCTTTTAAAATTCTTAAAATTAGAGAAAAGCCAGGGGGGGGCAAGTGCCCCCTCTTGCCTCCCCCCCTATGGGCGCCCATGTTGGAGAATAGAATTTTTGAAACGTGTACGTTTAGACACTATACGTTCATGAACGCATACGAATGCGAACGAATGATTTGGAGAATTGAGGCCCAGGGCTTAACACACGTATTTTTTAAGAAATTTTTGAAAAATGTTTTTTTCGCACGCGTCAGAATTTAGAGCGTTAGAGAGTTTTCTAATTGACAAGTGCAAAAAAAGTCTTATAAAATGAGTTCTTTGTACTATTTTTTATATTTTGCGCCTTCTACAATTAACATTTACTTACTCAATTTGTGATTATATTTGTAACCATTTGTACATTTTCATGTAAATAATCTTCCCCAAATAAAAGAAAAAATAATAATTTCGACATTACATTATTAAAATGAATTGTCAATTAACTAAAAATAAATTAGGTAAAAATGGGTTAAAGAAACGTCATCTAGTACCAACCGTCTAAAACAAAAAATTGCGTTTCGAAATGAATGTCATTACGATACGCAATTGCGTATCGTAATGACTTCATTATGAACGCAAAATATAAAAAAAAAATGTTATAAAACGTAGGATAAGAAGGAAAATAAGACATAATTTTGCAAATATACATTAATTGAAACAGTATTATTGTATGAAAGCGTAAGTACCTACTTAAACATGGAAATATATGTAGTTTCATAAATAAAATTTTATTCAATTTAGTAATAAATTATTATCTTTTCTTAGTAGGCCTGATTCATTTAAAGAAACGAAACATTATACATTAAATTCTAAAGTAATTTATAAACAGATTACAGATCACATTCTTCATTTCTATAATTTTTAAAGCTCATAATCTTGAGTCCTTGAATTTAGCTGGCAATAATTTCTATACAATTCCATTTTCTAAAATTACTTTCACGCTTCTTATACTATTTTCTGCTCTACATCGTCAGTTATTGTTAGATAAATGACAAAGAAGTCCCTTTATTGACTTGATACACAAAGTTTACAATAGAAAAGACATTTATTTCCAGAGAAAAATACACAAAATTAACAACTAAAAACAAAAACCTGTCAAATCCTACTTCAATTCTGTCTCCATCAATAATACAGTTTCCATATAATTATTACATTATATATTTATACTACATTATACAATTGGCATGCCATGCGCCAAGTGGACCGCGCAATTTTTCAATTCAAATTTGAAATGCTCAGTATAAAGAAAGTGGAGAATATTATTATTATTAACTAAGGAAAAGTGACAGTTGTTATGGTTGTTATCTCTTTTGTCAATACGTTCTTGATAAATTTGTTTTACACGCACAAGTCATTTTCATGTCATTTTGATTATATCTGTGCGAGCTCCGATGGATTCAGAGAGCGATATTCAAATTCCAGAAAAAGTGAATGAAATTACCAATGTTGCAATTAATAATCTTTTGCTCGTACGATCAAAAGATCAATACTATGTTATTTTCAATTCGCGAATAGTGCGGGAAGAAAAAAGATAGGTAAAGTATCGGAAAATGTTGTACTGGCCCATTTTGAAGAATAGTCAATGAAGGTAAAGGCACCAACATTGTTTTAGTTGTTATTCATATTTTAGTTGTTCCTTATATTTATTGTCATTTTTCGTTACCTAGATCTCAAAAATTTAGCGTGTTATAATGGTCGATTTATGATTTTAAGAGCGATTATGATGCATGTAAAATAAAAAAAAGTTTTTTTAGTTTTTGATATATTTGAGATTTTAAGTATCTTATATATTTACGTCACATCACAACTATTGCCTTGTTTCTCGCACAGCCTACTGTAGAAACTGGTGAAAGAAAGATAGCTATAGGTTTCGTTAAAAATCAGATGCAGTTAACTATGTTGTTATTTTTATTCTTTCGGGTTTGTGCTAACTCACTAAGTGAGAAATGCGTGATTTTATGTATGTATGTATGTATGTATGTATGTATGTATGTATGTATGTATGTATGTATGTATGTATGTTAACTATGAATTCCTTCAAAATTAAACGAACTTTGATTTAAAATAATAAATAAAAAATCTGATATGGCCAGATCTCATTTCCAAAAATCACAGATACCTCCTTGCTGCAAGGTCTTCAATTTCAACTCATAGGTACGTCCATTGGCATATCAATTAATTTCTGAGGATTTATTTCAATGTTTGAATTTATGTTTTTATTTCCATTATTTACGATAAAAATCACAGAAATATGAAAAAGTTAATTATGACCTGTAGCTGTAATTATATAAATTGTTTCCCCACAGGTCAGAATTAATATAGTTTATACATATAAATTTTATTTAGAAAAATATGAAACGAAAAACTAGCATTCGTCATAAGTATAACAAATTAATGTTGTCATGTAATGAATAAAAACTGTAAAAAATATTGTTATTTTGTTCTCCCTCTCATTCATTAATATTTCCTGCATTTATTTTTTTATTTATGCTCTTAGACCTGGTTTACATGTTCAAGTACATTTAGTTCCAAAGAAAATAAAATGTAATAATTGTTTAAATGAATCTTAACTGCAATGATTTTATGGCCGTATTATAATCAAAACTTCTTAAACCTTCCGCACTTACAAACCGGATACATACTTCAATAATATTTCAGGTTTTGTAATTCCCGGTCAATTTTGACGTTATCACTTTCGGAGTGTATGATCTATTTCAAAGTTAAAAGTTACAATATTATTTTCCAAATATGAGTGACTTCATCGGTATGTTGTTACAGTTATTGCGTAATGTATGCAGCCAATTGTATAATATAGTATAAATATGTAATGTAATAATCATATGAGAACTGTATTATTGACGGAGACAGAATTGAAGTAGGATTTGACAGGTTTTTGTTTTGAGTAGTGAATTTTGTTTTTTCTCTGGTAATAAATGTCTTTTTTATTGTAAACTTTGTGCATCAAGTCAATAAAGGGACTTCTTTGTCATTTATCCAACAATAACTGACAATGAAGAGAAAAAAACAGTATAGAAATTATTGCCAGCTAAATTCAAGGACTTAAAATTATGAACTTTAGAAAATTTTAGAAATGAAGAATATCGGATCTGTTTATTAATTACCTTAGGATTTAATGTATAATGTTTCGTTTCTTAGTATTATTATATGAATCAGTCCTACTAAGAAAAGAAAATTTATTAGAGAGTTATTGCAGCTGCAACGCAAAAATAACGTGCACGCTAAAGTCACGTGGCAGCTCGAATGCGCGTGCGTACTAATAAGGTTGACGTTATATGGATAAGGGGATACGTTATGTGCGAAGGGATAGCGAGCGTTTAACGTCACACGTTCTGTATGT
Source organism: Harpalus rubripes (assembly GCA_963082715.1). Classification (NCBI taxonomy): domain Eukaryota; kingdom Metazoa; phylum Arthropoda; class Insecta; order Coleoptera; family Carabidae; genus Harpalus; species Harpalus rubripes. Next base: position 36,998,998 of record OY720458.1, read on the forward strand.
GTCACATGTGTTGAGAGGTTATGTTTCGTGACAAGTGCGACTGTAACTTTGTAATTATTGCGAATAATAATGTCGAATACTCGGTTACGGTTTTCAACTGCTGATGATCTCGTCTTGTTACGGCAAGTGGTTGCCGTGAATCCATACAATAATCCAGAAGACTGGAAATTCATACATGATCAGGTAACACAAGCTACGAAGAAAGATTATACTTTAAGAGCTCTTAAAGATCATGTAGAACTATTATTGAAGCTCTTTCAAAAACAAGATAAATCAAACATCAAAAAGTGAGTACAACTCTTTTGTAATAGGTACATAGATTTACTACAATATTTATGTAAACGTTGGGCAGGTCAGGAACCGAAGAAGAATATGCTGAGAAGCACCAACTGTTGCAAGACATCTCAGATATGAAACGTGAGTTTAGAAATAATTTAAAGAAACCAAATAACCAACTCATTAGAAATAAAGGAATACAGCAACGACATACTGCCACGGAAGCTATTCTAGTACCTGCAGGCCATCATGAGAGAGTGGAAGAAGACGTAAATATGGACACTGGCGAAAATGTAATTCTACTAGAATGTAAGTTAAAAAATCGTTTGACAAAAAAACTCAGCATTAAGAATTATTGTTTTCTTTTAGATGATGAACCTGCACCCATGGTTAGCGACATTCCTGCTAATCTCATCTGCACCCCAAGAGGAGGGACACCCGACGTAGTGGATGATACTAGCAGCTTGGATGAACCTGAACATGAAGCCGGAAGAGCCACACCCACAGTTTTAGGTATTTTATGAATGGTATAAAAATTGATGTTAGTAGTAGTAGAACTGTTTCCCATTTAAGGACCTATTAGACGTCGTCAACAACGACGTACTGCGAAGTATCCTATGTTAGATTTTTTGAGGGAACGCAGAGATGCAGAACTACGAGTACGCGACAGAGAATTAGAAATTGAAGAACGAAAACTGAAACTGGAGGAGGCAAGACTTGAAATGGAGAAAAGAGATAGAGAGGAGAAGTGAAAGCTGGACACGGAAGAATTGAAGTTACGAGCCGAAACAGCTAGACAACAAGATAGCTTGATTCAAGTCTTGCTAAAAAACATCTTAGAAAAAAAAACCGTAAAGCGCCTACGTATGTACAATAAGCATATTATATTAATATTATTGTAAATTGTTACGAATAACATTTTGTATTTTTCTTAGAAATTACATTTTTATTTTTTCTTGCACAATACAGTATTTAATTATAAACATAAGTATTCTTCTAGTGTTGGGGGCGTAATGTGAAAATATTTTGCTGTTTGGTTGCCATACAAACAGGTGTGGCAGTTGTTTAAGATGGTGGCTGAAGTATACATCTGGGTAATATCTTGCAATAGTAATTGTTGATTTTTTTTAAATCCAGAAAAGCAAATTCTTGAATCAGTTTACCAAATGCCCATTCAACACTTTGGCGTACCGATTTCATTGCATTGTTAAACAACTGCTGTCGTTCTGTAAGATTTCGACTGCCATAAGGACAGAGCAATCGATCACTTATTCCATATGCTTGATCACCATATAACACATAATTGTCACCATCTGGAAATACTGTACATTGTTGCAATTCGCGGTAAAAGCCCGACTCTCTAAACATGCCAGCATCATGCCTTCTACCGGGAAATGGTCCTTTTAGGCTTATAATAATTCCATCTGGAGCAGCAACTGCCTGGTATTTGACACAATAGAATCTTTTGTGGCCGGAAAAGTACTCTTGTTGATTTACTGATGGGCGACATACTGCCCGAACGGTCCCATCGATAAATCCCCAACAGTTTTCTAACGGTGCCCCTTTGGTTGCAACAGCCTATAGATACACGTAGATTTAACTTTACTAATATGGTACTATACTACAGAAACCATATTATTACCTGTGCATATTGTTTTAATTTCTTTTGATTTAGCCATTGTAGGTTTCGTAGATTAGACAGGAGATGGCTAGTGTTTTCGTGGATTATTGTAAATACTTGGTTTGCAATACATGAAAGAGATTGTGTTCCGAAGAGTGGCTCCAAATCCATTAGCCGATTGGGATACACTAAACGTCGAAGTGCTATACATAACCCTTCGACATCTATAAATAAAGTGAATTGTTGTTACATGTCTCACAATTACTAATTTGGATATACGACTCAATACTTACCACTAGCTCTATGTCTATATTTTGTTAAAATTGGATTAGGAATTTTTAATGCTCTTGCTAACAATTGCAAATCTTCTTTGTCAAACCGAAAGTAGTGTCTAGCTTCCTCAGGTGTTAAATCTTCTAACGATAGTCGTCCATATTGTTCTTCTCTCTTAATAATAGATATTTTTTGACAATCATACAGGAAAGCATCTTCCACGTCATTCCATTTTAAATTTTCACACATTGCGACTTGCAGTAAATCTTCCATATTTGTAGACATTGCAAATTACATTATCCTAACCTGTCAGAGCGTTTGTATAAAGGTAAAGATTGCTTTTAGCGTTAAGGTTAACGTGAATACACATGCGGTAAACATTGAAATTGACAGTCCCTTATTTTTAAAATAAGGTGATTTGTACATAACGTTAGCGTTTACGTTCTTTTATCTTAGAAATTGCAATAACTCCCTATTATTAAAATGAATAAAATATTATTTATGAAACGTGTTTATTATTTGTATTATAATAATTATATTTATATTATTTACTTAATTTCAAATTGTTTATATTTTTATGGTTGGAAAAAATTAAAATGTTATCACCGAATTTTAAAGTTAATGTATAACCATCTATATTTTAATAGGTGAAATGTGACATGGGTACGGTTATGTAGCGATCTATAGTGAATTGTTCATACTCTCTGAATACAGAATACTCTTCATCCTGTCCCTATTCGTCCCACATTATAACTGGTAGCATTGTGTGGTCGGGAAACTTCGGGTCTGGTGGTGGGGATAACTTTATAACTTGTAGCATTTGGGAGGCATAGCATTTGTGGGGCGTAGCATTTCGGAATTGTCGGATTATAACGGCTGGCACGCACTCGTGAGAAGAATGAATCGTGCAGAGTATGAGGTTGAGAAGTATGGATTGTGATATGCTCGCCAATGAGAAGTATGACTTGTAAGAAGTATGGGGCGTGATAACATAAAGCGTACTTAAAGCAGTGTTCCCAACTATAGTGAAACTAAAAACATCACATAAAAACCGATTTTTAACAAATATATGCAACAAAGATGATATAAATAAATTACTGGGTCCATTCAGTAATAAGATAGATAAATTACAGAACACACTAGATTTATTAAATAATGCAGTGAACGACAACAAAAAAGAACCTAATTTAAAAAAATGGAAGAACAATTACAATTGAAAGATAAACAAATTGATTACTTACAGAAGAAGATCCGTGAGAAAAACTTAATATTTTTTGGAATTCAAGAGGAAAAAAATAAAAACTTAGAACAAGTATTACTGCAACTTTTAAATGAAACAATGGAGCTCCCGAATATTACCGTGAATAATTTAGAAGATTGAAAACCCAAATAATAACAACAAAAGACCAGTACTTGTAGAATTCAATTCAAAAAAGTAAAGAAGCAGATATGATGATTGCAAAACTGTTAAAGAAGAAAAACATCTTTATCGAGGAAGATTTTTCTCCTGAAACTTTAGCCGAGAATAAAATCCTAAAACCTCATCTTATTAAAGCCAAAAAAGAGGGCTACAGAGTATCTTTAAGACAAAATATCTTATTTATAAACGACAACAAATATACTGTAAAAGACCGTATCAATAGCACAGACAAGCTAGACAAGTACACCGATGAAGAAATGGACAGAGAAACCGCCTTACTACAATCTAAAAGAGCTGCACCTAAAACCAAAGGTAACCCAATCTAACAGCCCTAGACAGGAATATGTAAACCTAAAATCAAACCTAACTCCGAAACCTCAGGCAAAAAAGCAAAGGATACCCACGTAATGTCAGGTCCTCTAGACAAACACTTTCACTCAAGACTTCGCCCTGATCTCAGTCAAAAAACTCGCCGGTAGCTTAAACAGTCCTTCAGAAAACTTTAACAATATGTTATTTTAGAATGTGCTAGGGTACAAGAACCTCTTTAACTTAAATAGGCAAGACGAAACTTTTTTATTAAAACACCAAATAATATGCCTAACTGAAACTTAGTTAAACTTCGAATTAAAAGAAACCCCATCTTTTCTCAAAGAATATAGTAGAATTGAACAACTGGCAACGAAAAATGCAAGTGCAGGTAGAGCAATTGGAGGAATCCTAATTTTCTCAGCAGTCCTTTCTGAGGTCATCACAGTCATTGAAAAAGAATTGCACTGGATTTTCCTGCATTTTCAGAACAAAACTTTATATTATGCGTAACTTATTAGTCTCACTCTTTCGACTACCAGGTCCTACTTGAACTCTTCTCCTTAAGTCTATAAAACGTCATAAAAAACTAAAAAAAATAACTCTTACATAGTAAGAGGAGACTAATGCAAGAATTGGAGAACTAAACAGAATTCCTAATGATCTGACCGGCGCGATAAAATGATGCTTCTGTATAATTTCTTAATTATTTTGATATATAAGAATAATTTGTTACAAAATTATATATTAATTTAAAGGTAAACATATGGAGATTAACATAAAAGTTTCAGTTTTTTATATAATTAATAAATTATTAGTAAATTAAGAAAATTATAGAACTGTTCAAAACCAGATTTTTCAAAACCACTTTATCTTATTTAGGATGCAATTTCAACCAGAATTTTACCTTTGTGTCCAGGGGATAAATGAATACTTTAGTATTATTTAAAATTTATAAGTGAATATGGCCCATATTTTCTTATTATTAGGAAATTTTATATCGTCCATAGGCTTTCAATGCTATTTTAGTTCAGCGTTTTGCCGCTCACAACTGTGGCGCTTATGTGTTCTCAAAACTAGTTTCCTCATTGGAGATATGGAGACGGGCAGAGATTGAGATACGGCCGAGAGCATAGTTTTTCAGGTATATCGGCAAATCAAGAAAACTTGACGCAGCACCGCTGACAAAATTTATTTCACTCATCATAATTATGACATGACATACTTACTGTTTGTAATATCTATTACATTTATGTCAACAATTATATATGCGGCACCGTTTGTTTCATTAACAAAACTATAGTATATAAAAATATATTTTAATATGAGAAATAAAAATATTTGTGTGAAAAATATTTTACAAAAAAAACACTAAAATTTCTATCAGGTTTTTAGACATTTTGGTAGATGTATAAAAAAACACATCTCATTTGTAATATAATAATATAATACAATTTGATAGGAATTTTATTGGATAGAAGCTTCAGACGTTGTTTAAATTTTTTATTATTTACAATTAGACGACTTTTCGGCACATGGTTATGGTCATTTTCAAGTCAACCATGTTATATTACGTTTAGTCAGAATTTAATTTAGTTACATTATAGAAAAAAAAAATTGACTAAATGTAATATAACATAGATGGCTCAGTCACTGTTGACTGTCCAACCTGCCGCAGGTAGTGAAAATCAAACTCATAAACATGGTTTGAAATATAAGAATTTTTTTTTTTTTTATAAAGTAACAAATTTAAATTTGACTCTCGGCTCCGGTGGCTCAATGGTTAGAGCAACAGCTCGTAGTCATAAGTACGCTAGGGCTTCTGGGTTCGAATCCCACTAAGTCATGGATGTTTGTATATGTAAACCTCTCTGTAATAGAGGGTTATGATTTTGACGTCACACGCAAGAAAGAATGCGACGATGTAGAAGTTGCGATGGAAGATCGGTTTACAAAGAAACCACGCCATTTTTAAAGTTCTGTCTTCTTTCACCTGTTTTGACATATGAGTTTTACATGTGATTCAATGTCTTCGGACGGTTGTGGAAACTTAAAGAATTTCACATTTGTCATGTATTCTTTATAATTATAGCGTGAGTCACTGTTGCAAAGACCATACACTCGCTTGATACTTGGCACCATCTTGCAACTGTCACCATGACAGCGATTTGTTTGTAATCTAGCAACGGAGTGAAATTAGTCACAAGTGTAGTACAAGGAAAATACCAATAGATGGCAGCCCGAAAATATACCTCTGTATAACCCTCCATTGAAATTTAATCCTGTTGAAAGGTTTTTTTTAAAAAAAATGTAATACAACATTGTTGATTTGAAAATGGCCATAAACGTGTGCCGAAAAGTCGTCTAATTGTATTTCCAACAATAATAAATTAAAACAACTTATGAAGCTTCTATCCAATAAAATTCCTACCAAGTATACTTCATAGTGTCAGAAACTTCTCATCATAATACATTAATATTATTTACATTTTTCTCTTACTATTAATAATTTCTAGTAACAGTTTTTATAAATATTTATTAATTTTTCTTCCATTTTCTTTTCCCAGAATTTTTTGTCCCTTTCTATTATTTCAAGAAATAAATTAGATTTGTCATTTTTGTACCATTTTTATAAATTGTAAGTATATTATTATTCTTCACGCATAATAAATATTACCAACGCCTCGTGGTATAGTTATTTTGGTACATAGGCAAATAACTCTGATAAACCGAATAAAATAGTATCATTTTTAGTTCCCCATATAGTATATGTATTTTTGTTGATATAAATATAGTACTTTTTTATAAATTGTAAGCATATTATTTACATTATTGCAATTTATTTGAAATATCTTTATCTAAATAAGTTTAATAAGAACGGCATATTCCAAAGAATAGCTTTACAAACATTGGAAATTTATAATCTATCGGTTATTATTGAGGTAAGAAATTGAAAGGGAAAACACAAGGGTTACTTGCCGGACCAACAATTCTTTTATTTGTATAATTCGTTTTTCTCGTTTACCTGTAATCTGCGACTAATGATAACAATGTTTTCCCATTAATTTCATATTGTACTATACCGTATTACTAGGCTTACTGGACTTAGGATTATCAAATTCCGATATTGGAAGGCAAAAGCCGCATCTCACTATCTCAAAACAGTAAAATCCGAGTCCGAGGTAAAATCTTACGCTACGAGGGATGTTATGTTTTCATTTTCAATGTCACATGGCAAGTTCAATTTTGGCTCCGCCCAAAAGGAAATAAGGTTTGATACACGATTTATTTCCATGGAAAATCTAGAAAAGGACTACTGGCGCCTTTAAAGAGCGTACGACGGTTGTTATCATAAGTTAGGCTTTTAACCGCACCCTTAAATTGCAACTGGAATGTCATTAGGTTATCATGTGACAAAACAATAAACAAAAAGGCTAAGGATTTATCAGAAGTATTAGAACAGGAAAATTTCGTAGCCCTCAACCTTTCAAATGTTTCAAAATAAAATTTCGAAATCAAAATCCAAACCATGGTTTAGCGAAACCTGCAGAGCACTTAAAAAGAAACTAGAAAGTACTTAAAAGGCTTCAAAGAACATGAATTTACCCAAGATAAACTCAATTTGTACTTACACTCGAAAAAACTTTCCAAACAAGACATAATGAAGGAGAAAAACAATTACAAACTGAACATAAAACAAAAATTATAAAATGTCTCAGACCAAAATGAATTTTGACGCACGATAAATTCCCTGCAATCAAAATCATACATAAATCCTATAAAACTTGAAGACTGGGTGGTGTACTTCCAAGAATGATACGGAAATAGAATCATCAACGAATTGACTTTTTTCGACATTCATTATACGTACTTGAATGACGATATCACCTATAAAGAACTCACCTGAGCACTAAGAAAAGTCAAATCAAACAAGTCACCAGGAACTAATGGTTTAATATACGAACAGCTTCAGAACTTACCTCCCAAATGGTTAACGTTCCTTAGAGAGTTACTAAACAAGTTTCTTGCACATGAAGAAACCATAAAAATAACCATGCTTCACAAAAAAGGAGATGTCTTAAATAAAAACAATTATAGGCCTATCGCACTTATCAATGCCATAATTAAACTGTTTACCTTCATTCTAAATGAAAAATTGCAAACTTGGGTTGAAAGCAAAGAACTGTTACCTGAAGCTCAAGCAGGTTTTAGAAAAAGAAGAAGCTGCATAGACAATTTATTCGTCCTTAATGCAATCATTGAAAACACTTTTTTAACCACAAAGGATGGAGTTTACGATTTGTTCATAGATTTCAAAAAAGCTGGATTCTGCCCTTATAATATATAGATAATCAATAAAATAAACATTAAAATTTAAAAATTTTAAGCGCCTGTTTACTCCTCTGTCACTGACAGATAACCCCAAACCACGGTGTAGTATCTATAGGTGAGAGCACGAGATGCGTTGACATGGCTAAGTAACTGGGAAACAAAATGGTGCTAACGCGACCCGTTACCATTGACAGAAAATGTTTTGCTACAAGACGAACAACAGGGTATGGATCAAATAAAGAGAAATATAGTCTTTTTAAGGTGCCAAAATGTACGATTTTGCGGTAGCCAGCTACATTATAACCACAGAAACAGGTACTAAGATAAATTTCTGATTGAAAGGTGTCAATGTCAAATGAATTTGACATATGTTGTTTTTTGTTTTATAATTTTACTGAAAATATAGAAAGCTTTCTGTATGGAATTTGTACAAAATACATACATAGAACTGACAAAAGATGAAAGGTAATGATTGAAAATATAGAATATTATGCGTTATATATGAATAATTTAATATTTTAAATATTTTGTGTAAAAACCGGGTCGCAACAAAACCTGACATCTAGCGGCACACTGTATGAACTAGCCCAGTTAGTTAGCCATTCTCCGTAATGTATTGGAATACGTCGTGCACTCACCTATAGATACTACACCGTGCCCCAAACTAATGTTTTGTTGTTGTGATTCTTTTGTAAAGTACGAAATATATATTTTTTTAATTTTGCCTGTTTACTATTGTTGCTTTCCGGATTGTGATTTGAATCCATTAATTAAAAAGGAATATCTTTTCCTATTTTTCCTAAGAAAAGTATAGAGAAAATAAATAATATTGCCAACTTAATTGGAAAAATTAAAAAATAGTTTGTCACCCTGGCACTCTTTTTTAATTTCATAACTCTGCTGGCAGAGGCGCTATAGTTAATAATATGGTAACAAAATGTTCATGAATTTTTTTCATACCCCTCTACGGGGGGCGCTATATTGAAATATACATTTAATAATTTGTTATAGTGTATACTATTTGTATATAATAATTTCAAGGCGGCACGCGGTTTTATATAGGGAATCTGTAAGATTACAAGTATATAATAGGGAACAAAATGTTCATGAATTTTTTTCATACCCCTCTACGGGGGGCGCTATATTGAAATATACATTTATTAATTTGTTATAGTGTATACTATTTGTTTATAATAATTTCAAGGCGGCACGCGGTTTTATATAGGGAATCTGTAAGATTACAAGTATATAATAGGTAACAAAATGTTCATGAATTTTTTTCATACCCCTCTACGGGGGGCGCTATATTGCAATATACATTTAATAATTTGTTATAGTGTATACTATTTGTTTATAATAATTTCAAGGCGGCACGCGGTTTTATATAGGGAATCTGTATGATTACAAGTATATAATAGGTAATAAAATGTTCATGAATTTTTTTCATACCCCCTCTACGGGGGGCGCTATATTGAAACATACATTTATTAATTTGTTATAGTGTATACTATTTGTTTATAATAATTTCAAGGCGGCACGCGGTTTTATATAGGGAATCTGTAAGATTACAAGTATATAATAGGTAACAAAATGTTCATGAATTTTTTTCATACCCCTCTACGGGGGGCGCTATATTGAAACATACATTTATTAATTTGTTATAGTGTATACTATTTGTTTATAATAATTTCAAGGCGGCACGCGGTTTTATATAGGGAATCTGTAAGATTACAAGTATATAATAGGTAACAAAATGTTCATGAATTTTTTTCATACCCCTCTACGGGGGCGCTATATTGAAATATACATTTATTAATTTGTTATAGTGTATACTATTTGTTTATAATAATTTCAAGGCGGCACGCGGTTTTATATAGGGAATCTGTAAGATTACAAGTATATAATAGGTAACAAAATGTTCATGAATTTTTTTCATACCCCTCTACGGGGGGCGCTATATTGAAATATACATTTATTAATTTGTTATAGTGTATACTATTTGTTTATAATAATTTCAAGGCGGCACGCGGTTTTATATAGGGAATCTGTAAGATTACAAGTATATAATAGGTAACAAAATGTTCATGAATTTTTTTCATACCCCTCTACGGGGGGCGCTATATTGAAACATACATTTATTAATTTGTTATAGTGTATTAGAGATGAGGAGGCACCATGTTGTCAAGTAAAATGATTAAAAGAATAAGCATTTGTTTTCGATAAAAAATTATTTAAACAACACAAAAACTTAAATAATTTTGTCTTTAAATATAAAGAAATAATTAATAATGAAAAAAATATATTTAAAAGAAAAAATAACAATTTTATTCGTGTTTATTACTTTCCTAATATCAAACTGGCAACTACGCAATTATCTGTCACTTTATGTGATGTTGATTTCGCATCTTGTGGAACAAAAAATCACTTTTTCTGATTCCATCTCCTCTTCCTCTTGTTTTAAAATATTCATCGCAAATGCTTTGTGTGAATTTATTTAAGAAATTTAAGTTTTCGCCAGAGTTGTTACTTTTCGCCATTTGTAATTTTATTTGAAATGTAACTGGTCTCCTCAAAGCGCAAACAACCTACTGCGCACTACATATATGTCATTTTTGTCTATCTCTCTCTTTTGATGTAAAAGGTCCATTAGGTCATGGTAATGCACTGTGTGAGGCTTGTTCACAACAGGTTGCGTTAGAGTAGTGGCCGCTAGAATCACTCTGGTGACTTGTGATAAGTTGATAGGTCTTTGGCAATCTGCTCTCCACTACTGATCAGAGACAACTAATCTACTAACGTAGAGAGACTTGACAAATCCATGTTAATATGTTGTTATAGAAGTTGAGCCTAGCGACATCTGATATCAAGTCCAAGGTACTATATTCAATTCAAATTAAATACCTGGCGTTTTATTTTACTTGAAACTAAGTTAAAGTAATAATAGAAAAATAAAACAAGCATATACGTTATAAAAATATATTTGTCACAAAAATTGTAAAGAAATAAGTAAAACAAGAACAATAAAATAAAAACAGAAACATTAACAAAACAATAATAAAAATAAAGCAACAAAAAATAAAATTTATAATGTTGAAACAAGAACATTAACAAAAAAAAAATAACAATAACTAATAAAAACTAACTTTTCCATATACTTTAACATTATTATCGATAACATCATTTGCTCTCAAATCTTTTTTTAATTTTTTTTTATTAACATGTAAAAAATGCTTCAACATTACATGAATAATAGTCAAAACAATTTTTTGTTTCATTTCTTTCCCATGTGTTTCATATGTACAAACTATGTTACACATGGGAAGTACTTCTTCAAACAATATCTCTATTATATTATATCTGTTTATTTTCTCAGAAATTGTATTAAAAATATATTTTTGCATCTTTCCAATTTCTTCCACGATGCCTTCCTTCGGGTACACCAGACGTAGATTTCCCTCGGTTCCATAGTCTCTCAGGCGTATTACAGCGTGACTATCAGTACATGTTTGAGTTGTATAAAACTCAATGCATGTCTGACAGTCTCGATGTAATACTTTTCGGCCGATGAATCCTGATATGTAAGCTGTCGTGTTTAGGCGTACCTTTTGCGTCAATTCGAAGATACGCCTACTCATGGATTGTATGGGGCGGGAAGACGGTACAAGGAAAGGTGGACTGTAGGAATCAGGTGTAACAGGATTAGGAACTGGTTTAGAGGATGGGGTAAGAAGTTGTTTCAGGGCTAGGAGGTACGATGCGCCGTCATCTTCACAGTTCGAACCTCTGCTGTTCTTTAAAGTATTGTTTACAATACTGTTCTTGAAAGCAGAGACGAACTGAGAAGGTGTTGGGTTATCGTTTTGACCACACAATCCACGAATAACGCCAAAGAAGTTCTCCAAGGGATCTTGATTAACAGATTTTGTAAGTAAATATCTGAAACCAAGACCGTTTACAGTACTCCAAAGCGCTTGCATATTTCGAATTGACACTTTCAGGTAGTTTACACACGGCGGCTCAGATACCGTCTTGCCGCCTACAACAAAAGACAAGCCGTCCAACATGATTTTGGCTCTGGACCAGAATTCATGATGTTGCGACTTATCTGTGACTCGACAAGACAAAGGCCGAGGAGCTATCATGGTCGAGTTCAAGCTATCAAACGTATTGTTCATGAATAAGCAGAAATCTGCAGTTCCCCGGGCACTCAGCGCTCCTGAATTTGATAGCATGGTCAGTACGGCGTAAACAGAACGACTGAAAACCTGAGCAGCAAGATAAACCCTCATTTTCTTTTTGCCGTCCGGACTAATATGATCCTTAGACAGTTTGGTTATCTTGCTGTCTACTGTCTTGCCATCAAGATCATACAAAGCTTTCAGATCGTCCCATTTAGCTACTTTGCCGTCATATACGATGTTTTTGGTCATAAAATTATTCCTCATGCATTTAATTAGATGAGGAGCATCAAAGATGTGAATAATTTCATTACCATCAACATTATATATATACTCGCCAGGCCGACCACCCTCCTCACTCAGAAGACGCACTGCAGACCGGTTGCTGCTGCCCATGTCACTGACTGACGCGAGAATTCTGTTAATTCATGAACAGCACGAATAACTTGCTGAATACATGAGTTTAGTACATGCTCTTAGCCGTGGATTGCACAAAAAAGAAAGCAACGGGTTGCTTCCATGTAAACCCCGTAGCATGAATACTAAAGCATGATCCGCAACTTTATAACTCTTCTCGCCCGTGATAGCTTCCAGGCCTTCCACTTGGTCGGAGCCCTTGTTGTAGGACAAGTGGGGTCGCAGAGAGACCTCATCAAATATGAGGGTGCAGTACCTCTCTATCTGCGGTCTAGCGGCCTGCAAACAAAAAAAAATGTATTAGAAAAATTATACATTATACCGACTCATGTCGTCATTTAAAATGAAAATATATGAGACAATTTCCCAATCTTGTTTGGAATCATTGAAAACTATTAAACATTACTAAAAATTGTAACCATTAAAAACAAATCTACAACATGAAATTTTCATTCTCTTTGTAATTAATATAATTTTTAATATATCTTAAAAATTTTAATTTTACCGGATGTGACGTAGGAGGAGCTTATATTTAAAAATATTATAGAAATAAAAAACTGTTAACAACACAAACCGTAATATAACAATGGCTGTATTACACGTAATAATAAATCGACCAATTTATTGATTGCCTTTTATCGGTACGAAATAAATTGATGAAATTGAACGATTTCTATTTCCCGTCGATTTTTAAAGGATTTTTTAGTTACTTTTCCAATGCCAACTCTATAGAATTTGACATTTCAAATTATATATGATGTGTGCTTGTTTCCAAGCTTATAATTACCTACATTCTCTAGTTTTACTCATTTTTAATAAGTACGTTAAAAGAAAAACTACACTACAAAAAACTACAAGAAAACTTACGCGCTGCTAGGTTAAACTCCAATCTCACAAATCTATAACATAATATTTAGAAGTTGGTAGTCCTAATTTCAACAAAAATAAATTGATAGGAAATCGTTAAGTGTAAATTTTCAATAACTTGTAGAATAAATTGATCGATTTATTCGTCAATAAATTGAACGATTTATTGTTGTGTTTTATGCACAAAAATTATTTGAAGTGTCATCAGTTCCTTGTATATCACATACCACGTGATGTATTTTTAACGCCAAAATAAATTGCAAGAAAACTCGTTAGAAAAAATAAATATAGATTTTTTTAAATTGTTCTTTCTTAACAATTGACAATGTTACAACATTTTTTCCTTAAATTTTACTACATTAGAATACCCCATTGTGATGATATTACTGTTTCTGTTAATAGAAAAAGAAAACCCTAGTATTTTTATTTCCAAATTTACTCACCGAGTTCGCCTGAAGGTATGAGAACAATTCCTTGTTAATTCCAGGAACCAAGGGAATATTACTCAGGGCCCGGTTTAATGTCCTGGTAGAAGGCATCGGAAAGAATTTTTGATAATATTGGTAGCCCCTCGGGCTACTTTTGTACAGCGCCAAGTAAAAAGATTTCTCTTCGGCCGTGTACCTCCTCTGGCATGGTAATTTCGGTTGGTTCTTCAAAGTACTTTTGATAAATGTTTGGATGACGCTAGGCAAGGAGTCTAATTTCTCCAACTGTTTCATTATTTTATTGGAACCTAAATCCATTTCGGGAAATAACTTTCTCGCTGACCGTCCCCGTTTTTTCATCACCCGTATAAGCTGTTTCGCTTTGATATAACGAGAATATATGTTCCTCTTTTTTGGAGCCAATTCTATTTTTCTTGATACCCCTAACTCGGACAGTATACTGTAAGAAAAATAAATCAAATATATTTTTTTAAATATGCAATTCAGTTATAAAATATATCAAATCTCATAATGAGAACAAACGGAATATGGAATATAAATAATATTTACCTACACTAGAAATTGTCAGAGGTTTGGAAGAACCCGTCCCAGAATCAATTTCGACTTCTTCAGTACCAGTTAATCCGGGTGTACCGCTATCTTCTCAAATTTGAGAAGAAAAACAATACCCAGAAGGTAATGAAATTACGGATGGTAATAACTGCAAAGGATTTAGAAACTCCGCTGGTTGCAAATCTGAAATTACAAAAAGAATAATTACAGATATTTACAATATTAGAAAGACATTTTTTTCGATAGCAAATTTTACATTGTGCCTTTGACTATTCAAAATATTGGATCAATTGTTGAAATAGAACCACAATTTGAGTTACATTTTAAAATCATGCTTAAATAATATTTAAATTAGAATTGATTTTTCTTAATTTATTAAATCTGCTAATATACACGACGATAAAATTTAACTATCGACCCGCGAAAAATATTACTTTCTGCTCGTCGATTAAGTAGAATTTTATCATTTTGTATAAGAAGCAACTATTGACATGATGTTGATAGTATAATTCCACCTTTCCTACGTAGTTGCAATACCTCTGTCATTTAATATTTTAGATTTTTTGAAACTGAACATATTTATTTGATACAAAATTCAAAGGTTCGCCTTGGTCAGTATGTATATGTTAGCTTTCTAAGCATATACGTATTTGGCTGAATTGGTACATTTTGAAATAAGTTAAAAGAATCGCCCAACTTAAAAAACACATACCTTCGTTGTTTCCTAAAATTCTTGGTACAGCTCCACGATTCAACTTAGCTTTTTGGGGCGTTTGAAAAGCGCTGTCTTCGAAGTGCAAGGCACACACACGAAAATGTCCTTTTGTGGACTGCGGAGTATCACGTACCACCTCCGCAATACCCAAATTTCGAACCCAAAAGTCGAACGTAGTTTCTGTTAATGGCAAACAGAAAAAACCTAACTCGGGGTTATCTTTGTTCACACTTGTGCAACCAGGCACAATACATTTATAAGTCCTCATAGCTGAAACAAACGAAAAAATCAATTATTCACTGTAATATTCAATTAAATTACAATAACGAGAAAACAAAACAGAAAACATCTTCAATGATAGTGAGTCTGTTTCACATTTTTCAAAAAGTATTTTAAATGAAAGTTTATGCAGTATTATTCTTATTAATAATTATTATATTAATATTTTAATAATGGAAAACAGATGCATTACGTCATTCACAGCCAATAGAAAAACAGTTTTTCCATCATCTACATTTATTTTTGTTATTTAGATAAATAAACGTAGGCGATAGTTTGTCACATTCTAATAACAAACTTCTAATTTGACATTTGACGCTGACATTTTCCATTATAAATGAGTAATAATGGCTAATACAGAATACACTCAAGCTAAGTCGGACAGTTTTCCGAAAATCGAAAGCTGGATGGTGGATGTTGGTTGAATTTATATCAGAAAATGACTGTTTTACTGTTGCCGAAATAAGGTGTGTTAAAGAGTTAAGGTAAAATAAAATGTAAAAACCCAACCATCAGCTCTTCGACCTACTGCTTCCAGCCACAATTTTCTTTTTTTCGCAGCTTTTGGCATATTTATAAATTCAATAGTAGGTTTGTTCCTAGCGCATTCTTGCAAGAAGGCACAATACGATATTGTAAATTACTCATTTTATATTGAATTTTGTATTATCTAACATGAACCAAACTCAAAAATTTCACACTTGTTTGACAACTTTGACAATATATTTATCATAAAACACGTAACAAAACACAAAAATATACACTATAAGGGATCAATTGAAGATGTATGTGTTGTGACGTCACATTCTGTTTCAAATCACGAGACTTTTTCAAAATATCCAAATTTCAAGAATTAATTGTAAAATATCTAATGGATATTTGGTGATATTTCCTAATTTGATGCTATTTAAATAATGATATCTTTTTAAATTTAATATAATCGGCGAAAAAAAATTGTTTCGTTACCTACATGTTTATTTATTAATCATATTTCGCAACAAATTCCTGTCCAAACATACTTCTTTCGTTTCATGCAGCATATGTCACATAATTTAAAATATTTATTACTGACATATTTAATACTAACTATGCATATTCTTGAAAAAGCATATAATGTTAATAACAACTATGAATTACATGCATGCTTACCTCGTAAATGCAGTAAAAAATCACAACACAGTAGACCTCGAACTTCAAAAATCGTTGAAAATGACAAGATGACAAATATTCCACAAACACTGGTGACTAGGCACAGGTAAATGAAATATGGAATTATTATCAAAATGTGCCCATTATTTATAGCAGGTACTCCAACCCTCCAACAATTAGGGCGTATTGTTTCTTTAACCCCTTCCATAATCTGCTGCACCTTCCAAAATTTCCTGAATTTAATTAGCCACTGATTGGATAGGTATTTCACCCCTTTTGGATTAAAATGACCTATGAAAACGTTTGAATTTTACAATGTTGCAACTTCAATTTGAATTCCTAAGTTGACAATACAGAATCGAAATGAGCTGGATTTTAGAATACATACAACCTTTGAAATTCTAATTTTTGTATTGCAATGTCTTTTGTTAGCTAAATTATAACAAATAAACAAAAAATTAGAACGCAGAAGCAGGTATTTATTTTTCAAAAAAAAAAATAAAAAAAAAATACCAATATGACTATAAATATTGCTTTCCGCGCCCTATTATTTGTAGAATTTGGTGTTTTTAATGGTTTTCCAACTATATATAAGCATCAAAATAAAATTCTTGAGTGGTAGGTATTCTAAACTTTAACCTCGAAATGTCGAATGAATTCTTGCGTACTGCAGTTCAAAATACAAAGTGTATGTTTTTGTTTCAACGTAGCTAAAAATGTAAGCCTTGTCGCAAACATTAGTGTCAATTGCAGTAACAAGACATACCAAAAAAATTAAATCGAAATTTTGACATCAATGAAATAATTTATGTGACATTTTATTTCGATGCAATTTGTCAATTTAAGGAATGCGACCGATTATATAGTTTCACATATTTACCTACCTTGTTAAATACAAAGAAGGAATATTTTCTTAAACAACATTCTTGTGATAATTTATAACTTCCCTCATTTTCTTACAAACTTTCAAACACAATAACAGTTACGAATGTGCTTCCATCTAACGAAAATATATTGTTTTAATTGTGCTTAATTTTGACTGTTGGTGCCATCTAAAGAAAAGTCCAACCAACTAAAATCTCCTTTCCCCGCCTACACCCATTTCTATAACAGATATGCCTATCTATTTGTCACCCCCCTGCTACTGATTCAAACCAATGAACCAAATGAACGATGAACAAGTTCTCATTTGTCCGTTACACATTTTGAAATTTCCACATGCTGCCATCTAATAATCCGAAAAACAACTATTACACTACTATTGGCTCATGTGCTGCCATCTAAGAACATGGAACACGAACTATTTACCCCTTACCTTTTACCTCCCTCTCCAGAAGATAGTCTGTTCAAGGTCGCACTTTAGACTGTCACCCCCCAAGTATAATGCATAAAGAAAGAGGGTGGGAAGCAGTGTTAGTTGCCGCGTACATATTTACGGACGCACTAACAAGTGGCCAGAAAATGTACTTATTTTTAAAATGTCCCATTGAGAAGCATTTATCTCAATTAAAACTTAGTTCCAGTGGTACTATTACTGTAATATTCATTAATTAATATTTTAAATTAATAATATTCTTGCTTCTTCTAATATATTTTTTTAATAATTTAATCTTTTTTTTAAATCTTTTTAATCTTAAAATGTTCTAAAATGGGGCTGATTTACGATTAAATGTACTTTGCTATTATAAATGTATCAAATTTAGTATAATAGGGGATTCCGATTAAGCGAATTTTAAGTGCTCCGTCCCGGTATTTTTATGAACTATGTGGACATACAAGTAAAGCCTGATTTATAGATTGCACAGAATAGAATGGAATAGAATAGAATAAAGTATGGAATAGAATAGGAATAGAAATTTTTAAGGCCATTTATAGATTGCATAGAATAGAATAGTTTGGAATAGAATTACGTCATTTTTGTTACACTTTTACACTAAATTAACTTTATTTATTGGTGATTTTTAAGCGAGTAAATAATGTCACTGTTTGCTATTAATATAAAATATAGTATTTCTGCAGAAAAACAGTTGTTTACAGAAGTTTTTTGTTAGGGGGGCGGGCCAAACGCAACGAAGTCACACGAATAGTATCGGAGCAAGCCGAATGGAATAGAATAGAATAAGAAATAAAATTTGGTTATATCCTATTCTATTCCATTCTATTCTATTCCATTCTGTGCAAGTATAAATGGTTCCATGCATTTACATTGATTTATATTTCTATTCCTTGTGCTATTCTGTTCTATTCTATTCCATTCTATTCTATGCAATCTATAAATCAGGCTTAACTGTCATCGTGCTGTCAAGTTGATAGCCTTGTGAAATTTGTGTTTTATATTAAAAATATGGGCATTAGGTACGAATATGGCCTGTGTAAGAGTGATTACAGGAATAAATTTAAAAAATATATGTGAGGAGTTAATTTTATGCCATTTTCCGAGCCGATCTCATCTCTCATGGTTTATGCGTAACTACATCAAACTAAAGCTGTTTTTTGGCGACGAACCGTATTCAACAAGGTTTTCAAACCGTTTTCGTATTGACATCATTGTTTTTTGACTCACCAAAAAGTATAGTTTTAAAACAATGACGTAATGTCGATGTATTTGAATTTAACAAATAGAATTATCAAATAAAAGTTTATTTGTAACTAAGGTGGAAGTTCAATAAGTGCAAATTTTATTGAAATTAATTCTATGACTACGAAAATACCATAGAGCAAATTAATTTCATGCATTTTTTTAAGGGATAGTAGTGATCGAGAGCAATTCAATAATAAACTGGATAAATAGATATTTAAAAGAAGATTTCTATTCATTATTTCGAATGAATCGAATTTGTCAAGTTTGTTTACACAAAACACAGCAAATTGTTAAGGTTAAACCTCCTCTCCCTCTCCACCCTACTTCGAAAACGTTCCAACCACTGCTGCCGGCTGGTTCAAAACTATTTCAAAACGGTCTTAGCGTGACGTCATTTGCATCGTTTTCAATCGAGAAAATAATAAGTTTCAAAACACTACGAACCAGCGGCAAACCAGTATGTCGCCAATAAACAGCTTAAATGGTTTCTTAGAAGTAGTGGTACATGTGACCGTAGTAGACCATTTCAAAAATTCAATGCGCATGTGCAAACTTTAGATAAAGATAACAAAAGTTAGTGCCGTATACCCATCTTTGTTTAAGATATGACAGATGACAGTTCGATTAATTTTGTTGGTTAGTATTTGTTTCTTCATTGGAACAGTAATAATTAATAATAGTAATTTTAACGGGTACTATACGTTGCGTACCGGATTGTAATAATAATAATTTAAAAAACCATTTGATTTCATTCTTTTTCTCAAAATATGAACGGAAGAAAAGAGTGGATCACGCAGAATAAATAGACAGCAATGGATACTAAAAAATTTGATAAAATATGTGGAAATTTAATTTATTTTAATATTACTGGAAAGAAATATCCGAAATATTTTCATGATGGTCGAATAATTTAAAATAAAAAATTAGGTTACTACATATTCATATTAATATAATTTATAAATAACTGATGAATATACTCCATTTATTTCGATAAATTTTAATTTTCAGAATAAACATTTTACTTTTTATTAAAATTCTTTTTTACATTTCTCGTACGCCGCCATTTAACGGCACTAAGTTTTTAGTTAAAAAAATAAACACGTAGAGGTCGCGGACATTTTTGAAATGGTCTGTTAAATAGGTTATGAAATGGAAAATAGCCCCACTTTATATACCGGGTGGCGCTCAAAATCTGTTACATAGGCATTTAACATGGGAAATAAGAATAATTTGAATATTTGCCTCCCATTAAAACTTATTGCAGTAAAACTTTATATACATGTTTGGGAACACTTATTGTATCATATTAATAACAAATTGTTCAAAATTAATTAAGAATAATTAAGTAAAATAAGAAAATGTTATGGCAATTTTAATGTGATAATTATTATGTCCTATAAAAGAAAATATAATATGGAAGTGATCGTAGCATGATGGTAGCGTGCTAGCTTTTTGTTCCAAAGATTATGGGTTCAAACCCCGAGGACATTTTAATTTATTTTAATTTTTTCAATTTATTTTTGTTTTTATTTATTTTATTATTTAAAATAAATAGAAACAAATAAAAATAAATAAAAACAAATAAAAGATATTAAAATAAATAAAAACACAAAAATAAATTGAAAAAATTAAAAAAAATTAAAGTGTGCTGGGGGTTTGAACCTATAATCTTTGGAACAAAAAGCTAGCACGCTACCATCATGCTACGATCACTTTCACGTTAAACTTTCTTTTATAGGAAATAATAATTGTCACATTAAAATTGCCATAACATTTTCTTATTTTACTTAATTATTTTTAATTAATTTTAAACAATTTGTTATTAATATGATGCAATAAGTGTTCCCAAACATGTGTATAAAGTTTTACTGCAATAAGTTTTAATGGGAGGCAAATATTCAAATTATTCTTATTTCCCATGTTAAATGCCTATGTAACAGATTCCGAGCGCCACCCGGTACATCAACTAGCACACACGTATTACATGAAATTACAGCAGATACCCATTTACCACCATCAATACAGGGTAATATATTATCACTGCGTCCCGCATTCATATAATTTTGATTTCTGAAAACTTCGAAACAATTTGATTTAGTATAAATCAGTAAATACAAGGTAAATATCCAGTAACTAATCGAAACCACAGTATACACAATACACAACATACTTTTTATACTGTGCCGAAACTAAAACCTTAAAATAAGATCGCTCTTTTTCCGCCTTTTTTTCACACAAGATATTAACCATCTTTTTTAGGTCATTCACAGAATGATTTTCAATATTTTTCTTTTTTAATTTCGCCCCTGGCACTAACTCTGCACTAAAAAAAATCATTTTCATCACTAACCGAACACATGTCAACAGAAAATGTCTATTTGTCCACATAGTTCAAGATTTCACCGCAAATGGCGCACTTTGTGACGTCACGATCGGAATCCCCTATTGTACTAAAACGGCAACACTGGTGGAAAATTGAAGTTGGGATGCTTACGCTTACACGTCTAGACGCTAGATGTCTACAGTAAAGTAAATATAAATACCTGCTGAGAATTTATTTATTATTTGCATATGCGGAAAACTAGGTTGAGTACAATCGACAGAGAAACTATGGCTTTTAATTCGAAATTCACAATATCGATCGCAATTTAATCCATTTTCGCGCCTTTTGAATAAGGCGCCTATTGGCGAAAAAACTGAACTACAGATGGCAGGCCGGACAGTAGCAAGATGGCGGAGGAATAAGGAGAGTTCCCTCATTCCTTATTACTGGCAATATGCATTTCAAAGTGCAAAGTATTTGATATAGAGAAAATTAACATCAAGTTAAGTGATATTTATGAATACATTGCTTCTGCACGTCCTATAAAGGAAGACGAAGCAGTTTTTAAGGCTGGACATGTATTGTTTTGAGGAATAAAAGATTATGGACCAGGTACAATACTGGGATCTTTTTAAAAAACAGTCATTTGAGTGGAGATCCTCATATGATTGATATTTTATTAAATGAGAATATAAATTACTGGAAAGCAAATTTAGTTGTAGAGCAGAATAGGGGATTCCGATTAAGCGAATTTTATGCGCCCCGTCGCGGTATTTTTATGAACTATGTGGACATACAAGTAACTGTCATCGTTCTGTTAAGTTGATAGCCTTGTGAAATTTGTGTTTTGTATTAAAAATATGGGTATTAGGTACGCTTATGGCCTCTGTAAGAGTGATTACAAAAATAAATATAAAAAATATATAGGAGGATTTACATCAACTACCACACACGTATTACATGAAATTACCGCAGATACCCATTTACCACCATCAATTCAGGGCAATATATTATCACTGCGTCCCGCATTCATATAATTGATTTCTGAAAACAACACTTTGAGCTAGTATAAATCAGTAGATACCCAGTAACTAACCGAAACTAAAATCTTAAAATAAGATCGCTCTTTTTCCGCCTTTTTTCAGACTACGACACTAACCATCTCTTTTAGGTTATTCACAGAATGATTTTCAATATTTTTCTTTTTTAATTTCGCCCCTGGCATTAACTCTGCACTAAAAAATTTCATTTTCATCATTAACCGAATACACGTCAACACAAAATGTCTATTTGTCCACATAGTTCAAGATTCACCGCAACTTTGTGACGTCACGATCGGAATCCCCTATTGAGCGGCAAATGAAAACATATTGTTGCAGTTTTGTTGCATATAAACAGGATAGTAAAAATCAAAACTATATTTATTTTTTTACAACAAAAGTTATCATTATTATTATGCTATTAATTTATTTATTTATGAGTTTGTATATTACAGAGTAGCAGAAATATAAAATTAAATTGTACAGATTTGAAACAAAGTAAGGGGAAAACTTATTAAAAAAGATGATAAACAGTATAGTTTGGCTATTATTATAATTAGAAGAATTTTACCATGCTGTTTTAAAAAAGAAGAAATAGAACCGATTGGAGACGTCAAAACTATAAAGGAAGAAAATTTCAAGATCATATTTTGTCACTTGGGATATAGTGTAAACTTACACTTTTTGACTTATAATTACTCCATTGTGGCACTGAGCAGTTCTATGGCAGTTACTGATCATTATTTAAACCTGAAATGTAATATACACTATATATCCAACTTTCTTTTACAACAAATAAAAATTAAACCTGTTTAAAATTACATACGTTTCAATGTATGCTATCAACGTTTCCTTATTCCTCTAGTTCACAAACCTACCGCCAGGCGTCACCCATTTTGAATTTTTTCGCCAATGGCCGCCGCCATATCGGCCATAGGCTATTTACGCCCATAGATCTTATAGTAACTTACTAGATGTAAGCAAACATATGCTTTTACGTACAAACGAAGGGAACGCTTAGGATTAAGCAAGAAAGATATATACAACACCGTAACAGGAACAATAATAACACTATTAAGCAACTATTTACTGCGCATATAGTTTGCGCATTGCTGGAACGGTCGTCACGTCCACGTAACCGTGCCCCAGCAAAAGCCATTTTGTCTCTTTGTTTGAAAGCAACAAATTGTTTGTGTTAGTGAATAATTTGTTGTATTCAACATAAATTGAGAACAAAATTGTTTAATGAGCGAATTCATATTTCTTTTTTTCGGTAAGATATTTGTATATTAGCAATTACAGAATTAAATTTATGCTTGAATATAGTTTGTAAGACAAGAATATGACAGAAATGTAAAAAAAACTGTACAATTTAAAAATAATTAAAATATTTTATAATATATTGTGCAAATTTAGTCCCCAATATCCTTACCATCATTCGGTAGGTATAAAATATGCCAAATGAACGAATGTGTATTTTACTAATTTTGAGTAAAATGCGGTTTTAATATTCAAACGGTTGGAACTGTTATATAAAACTATTTTGATAATATTCGGCATCACAGTGAATTAGTTTACTATAGTTTTATTCCAAAATAACGTGAATGTGGTACATTCGTGATTAAAGTTTTATAAATTTTAAGGTTTAAGTTATAAAATATTCGTGAATTTGGCAGATAAAAATATACTAACCAAGCAACACATTCGTGTAATAAACATTAAACTTAAAATCGCCAAACTTGCACATTCGTTCCTTTGGCATATAATATTTATTAATTCAAAAGTGATTCAAATTGGAAATCATACTTGAACGTTGGTAGTTTCAGCTAGACGTGCGCAGCGGTGATGCGCGGAAAATCGATGCTTAATATAGTTATCTCTCTCAATCCTAAGCGTTCCCCAGTTCTTACATCTAGTATGTAAAGCACTATAAGATCTATGTTTACGCCTCTGGGAGTATGTGTAACCTTTTCGAACAAAACTCCCTTCATCATTTCCTATTTCATTGTCCTCTGTATAGTCCATTCCGGAACCAATTTTTAAATAAATATATCTCTCATAGCAATACAACCAACTTCAGCCGAGACCTGTTGGCCGAACCATTCACACATTTTCAAATACTTCAAATCAGCTAAGAATACGTGCCTTTATACTAAATGAATAACAGAACAAAATACTTAATGTTTGTAATTTTCACTCATAAACAATGTAAATGGAAAATATATAATTATGCAACTAATGTTACCAATCTGTTTGTATGATTTTTTTTTTGAATGCAAATAAATTTATTTATTTAAATAATAATCACTGTATATTACTCATTGGCTCATTGCTGTGTATGCCCTCTGGTATACCAACCTGCTTTGTTCACGTTCACAGATATCGATGCGGGCATTTACCAGTGGTCACCTCACAGGCACTCATTACTGGCACTGGGGGTCAATTTTGTACCATTTAAAATTCGATCAGGATTGAAACAGAGTCCCCAGATTCGCGACCAGACCCTATAATAAATTTGCTTATTTGGTGTATGCTCCATAAAAGCGCTTTTGTAATAAAAGTTCCTTTTAAAAAGTGCGCTCATAATACGGCGTTGTTGTTTCTATTTTTGTGCATTTCTCTCAAAATAAAAAAAATAAAAATAATTCCTGAAAATAAGTATATTGAGTCCGAGAAGAGTACAAGTTCATGATTATTTTTTGCTTGTAACTCGGTGCAGTTTATATTTTCTCTAGAAATTTTTGGATAAAAATGTTTCTCTTAATAAACTCTATAAGCCTTCTGTACATACCAAAGTCAAATCTTCATTTATTATGAATCTATTCATTATCTCAAAACTAACATTTTGGACTCACCGATTCAATTTGTTTAGTTTTCCAACGATCGTAATTTATCTATGTTCACTTGCCTAAAACAGCAAAAGTGTAACAATTATTAAATTTAGAGATCAAAAATAATGGTTGTGAAAATGAAACAAGTTAATTAAAATATAATCTACGCTGGTTACTAAATGATCTAAACATGTAACGTAACCACTAAGTGCCAAGCACAGAACGTGCCAAGTGCTAACTAAACAGCTGAATGTAACGGTAACGATTGTTGTGACGTCACCTACACTAACTTTTTATCCTCATCGTACGTGTAAAACTGATTTAACTTTTGTAGAAAGTATCACTAGAGATTGGCGAAAAAATTCAAAGTGGGTGACGTCTGGCGGCAGATTTGTGAACTAGAGGAATAAGGAACCGTTGATAGCATACATTGAAACGTATTTAATTTTAAATACGTTTAATTTATATTTGTTGTAAAAGAAAGTGAGATATATAGTGTATATATATTACATTTTCAGATTTAAATAATGATCAGTAAATGTCATAAACACTGCTCAGTGCCACAATGCAGTAATTACAAGTCAAAAAGTATAAGTTTACATTATATCCCAAATGACAAAATATGATCTTGAAATTTTCTTCCCATATAGTTTTGACGTCTTCAATCGGCTCATTTTTTTTCTTTTTTAAAACAGGATAGTAAAATTCTTCTAATTTTATAGCCAAACTATACACTGTTTAACATTCTATTTAACAAGTTCTCCCCTTACTTGTTTCAAATCGGTACAACTTAATTTTTATATTTCTTCTGCTCTGTAATACACAAACCCATAAACAAATAAATTATTAGCATAATAATAATGATGATAACTTTTGTTGTAAAACAATAAATATAGTTTTTATTTTTACTAACCTGTTTATATGCAACAAAACTACAACAATATGTTTGTATTTGCCTCCCAATCCTGCTCTACAACTAAATTTTGCTTTCCAGTAATTTGTATTCTCCTTTAATAAAATTTCAATTATATGAGGTTCTCCACACAAATTGACTGTTTTTCAAACAAGATCCCCAGTATTGTACCTGATCCATCAAATATTATTCCACAAAGCAATA
Organism: Harpalus rubripes; assembly: GCA_963082715.1. Lineage (NCBI taxonomy): Eukaryota > Metazoa > Arthropoda > Insecta > Coleoptera > Carabidae > Harpalus > Harpalus rubripes. The sequence goes on from OY720458.1 coordinate 37,025,727, forward strand.
TGTCCTGCCTTAAAAATTACTTCGCCTTCCTTTATAGGGCGTGCAGAAGCAATGTATTCAAAAATATCACCTAACTTTATGTTAATTTTCTCCATATTAAATACTTTGCACTTTGAAATGCAAATTTCCAGCAATAAGGAATTTGAGAACTTTCCTTATTCCTCCGCCATCTTGCTACCGTCCGGCCTGCCACCTATAGTTCAGTTTTTTCGCCAATACCTTATGACAAATGAAATAATATAGTGTACAGAATGTACAGTCTTCTGAATTCTATTTAAAATAATCTTTTTAATTTTTAGGACATTTTACAAGTCGAGATCATTGAAGTTCGATATTTCTAAAAGCTGAATATAAGGAAAACACTGTGTACGTTACAAAATTTTGAATATTTATTCATTATTCATTTGAAATTGAATTTATACTCCACATCAGCGCCTCTAGCACATGCTATTCAAACTATTTCAAAAGTTTTATCCCGCTATTAATTTTGTTGGGTAAGTCGTAATGTAGTCCGGACTGTGGGCAGTGTTCCCAAGTTAGGGGTTTTCCCTCTAAATTTGGGGTATTTTTCTGACTTTAGGGGGCAGTTTAGGGGGTTTTATTAATTAGGGGGTTGTTTAGGGGGTTTTATTTTTGTTATTGGGTGAAAAAGTAACTCATCAAATAGACAGCCAATATCATTTTTTAGCATCAGCATGCAAGAAGTAGTGTTCAAACAGTTGCCATTAAATAAATATAAATTATTATCTCAATTTTTGGAATAAAGATGTCACCGCTGACTGTTCGAATTTCGAAGAAAGTGAAAACAAATTTATTTATCTCGAGTAGTATAATTTGCGCCAAGGCCAAACCAAACACTCAGATGATGTATAGTCGGAAAGTCCGAATGGAAAAGGCTTTTTCTGTCTGTATTTCTTGTATTCACTTTCCTAGCGTTGTTTCTGTATCAATTTTATTGGTTCAAGATATTATTAAAATTAAATCCAGTACTCTTATATTGTTCAATTTATAATTAATATAAAAAAATTGAAACGGATTTTTTAGGGTTTTTTTTTTGTAATCTAGGGGGAAAATGACCCCTTGTTAGGGGATTTTTCATACGATGACCTGGCAACACTGACTGTGGGACGATTAATACAACGAAGTCTATTCTGGGATCACGGTAGTGTTTCGCCAATTTTGTGGTGTACACGTGATAGATCCAAGAATTTGTTGGTAAAATAAAAGTTTGTGTATTCGTAAATATATATGACAGGCAGTAATACAATTTTACATTAGTAAATAATGTAAACAAAGGATCTTATCACCATGTGTCAATCATCTCTGTGGCTGTTCTGAAGTAAAAACTTTTTAAATATTTAATTTGGTAAGATTATTTCATGTAGCATTCCTAGTTTGTACTTATTTACTTTTAGTTTAAACTTATGTTTATTAACTTTATCCATTTGCTGTCAAATTTAACACTTGTCATTTACATTAACTATTTATTTTTTATTTACATATTTGCAAAAGTATTTATTTTAAAATTTATTATTCGTTTTAAATTTATTTAATATTACAATTTACTATTAACCTATGTAATAAATATTTATCAAATTACCACCTGTTGTACTTGTCTTCGTGCATCACATAAATGTATGACATGAGCCCGGTATTTTTAAAATTTAATAATTCTAATCTTAAGATTAGATATTGATTTTTATGTAGTTTTTGTTTAGTTTTCAAATTAGTTTAACTATTTCAAATTTCATTTAGCATAGTACTGAGTGAATATGTTTATAAATTTAAATGGCCTCGCCTTGTCCATGACATATTAAATAAAGCTATGTTTTCATCTAGTATGAATAAATGAAACTTGTTCAATTTTTATGATTATAATTTAAAAATTGCATTTATTGGATATTATAAAATTTTTGAATTTCCTACAATAGTGTATGAGTAAACTTCATTTAAAAATGCATTAATTATCGAATCATATATCTAGTACTTGTAAAATATTGTAAAATATTTTTGTTTTGTTACGTATTATGACAGTTATCCGAAGTATATTTTTTGAAATACCTAATCACAAACTAAATCTAGTTTTCACATTTTCAAATTAAATTTATTCGATTACCAATTGCGTAAATTTAAAAATGTAAAATTTTATACTTCATAATATTATGTACAAAATTTTGCTTTAAAATTCAACAAGGGCCAAATGATTTCCAATATTAAATCCCTATGTTCGGGTTCGGGTTTCTGATGAACAGCCTGTAAATGTATTTATGTATTTCAGTTAAAAAGAATTGTACACAATGGCTCAAAGTTATTTTTCGGCATATCACCGTCCAGATAATGGAAGATATATACAACAAGAAAAGCCAAGTTGGAGATATCAGTCATGTGAATGTTGTCCTTACGGTTACCACATAGATCTTGATTTTGTCCGATATTGCGAAGCAGTAAAAGAACGTGCTGACTATACTGATTCCATCAATAAACGACGAGAAAGACGTCGACAGCGACAGTCTATGGAAGTGTTGTTAGGATTAGCTACACCTATTGCAATCTTATCTAGTACCAATCTTCCCCAAACTCATGAAAATTCTACGTCATTACTAATAACTGCACCACGAGCTGAAAAACCTGACACTGCAGAATTAATACAAGAAGCACTGGGAGATGTCGTCACAGATTTTGAGCGGACACTTGAACATTCTTCATGTTCAGCTACTGATACAAAAGATGTGGCTGTTTTATACCGAGTTTCTTCCAACTCATCCATGTCGAGTGGATCTGGTTCTGGAATTAATACAACAAACATTTTAAATGGAGTCAATCCTGATGTTGACTTCACGAAAGATACAAATGCTTGTACTTTGAAAAATATTAGAAAACAAATGGCTTTAGGATTAGAAAGAATGCGAGAATTAGAAGAACAAGTTAAATTAATACCGACACTTCAGGTACCCTGTACAACTCAATACATTCTCCAATAATTTGTAAGTATTTAATTTTATTGTTCTCTAGGTTCAAGTTTCTGTATTGAAGGATGAAAAACGGAAACTCGTGGAACAAATTCGAGAAGCACAAATTAAAATAGATAATTCAAAAAAAATTACGTGTACAATTCCAAAAAAAGAAGTAGGTGTGATGTGCGGAGTTCTAACACGAACTATTGGGATAGGATCACAATATCCTCGGCAACGAACAACATTTACAACAACGGCACTATTTGAGCCATCATGTGAAACAGACAGTGCTGTTATTGGTATATCTCGAGCCTCACAAACACAACATAATAAGAATAACGATGCTGGTGTACAAACTGTACAAATACCTAAAAAAACGAACAGCTGCAGTGTGACAGCTCAGCCAAACACATCTAATATTGCAGTCCAAATATCAACCAACTTACGAACTATTGGAGTATCAAATGATTCTATTTATGATATATTTTGTAATAAATGTAATGTGCTAACAAAAAGTGTCGCCGTAGGTCCTGCTCCATGTGATCATGTTGCTCCAGTTTCACTTAAGTCACTTTCCGTCCCTAGAAGTAAATCTTTCAATTTAGGTGAAGAAAAACTGGGACATAATACGAGTACAAAACAACGTACAATTGGTTGTCAGAGCGAACGTTCATTGGCAAATCGAGCTTGTCAGTATGAACCTATGGGAAAAGTAATAGATAAAGCCACTCAGAGCGAATATGTCCATGTTAATTCGCAATATAGCGATACGCAGGATTTACTTGCTCCAGGAAAACATATTTTTACTAATACGCCAATTCGTGCCTACTCTGATGTGGCATGTTGTACAATAAAACCTAGAATGTGCGATGCATCTTTTAATACAACTAAACTCCAAATGGTCGATGTATCTTCAACTACAACCGATTTACAACATGGAGATGACGGAAATAAAAAAGAAGATACCAGTTGTACAGTGTCACGTATTCCTCGACCAGCTCAATCTCCTGCTTTCGAGAGACGTAAACTTCGTCGACAAGACACGTACACAAAAATTCCTGCTCCTACAGTTACTTCAAATGTGGGGTAAGTTATAGTTACCTTTTTAGTAAGTATCAAATTTAGGATACCTTAAAATTTATTTAGAATTTTACAAAATTAAGCATGGTAACTAATAACATATAAATGTCAGCATGAATTTACAGGTGTCCGTGTCCGGATTGTGAAGTCCACCATTGGGATCTTGAAAACTATAAGAGATCCGAGACATCTGATACGCCTTTGGGGGGCCATCTTAGATATGCTTTTATTTTGCCTACTTTGCTACTAGATAATAAAGAAAAACTGGTTTTGATCGAAATTTTTCTATTGGTATATTTTTGAGATATTTAACACAAATCATTTTTTTGTAATGATAATTTAATTTTTACTTTAAATAAATACTTATTTTTATACTCGAAAATTTTTTTACGCTACTGGATGAACAATAAAAGTATGTAACTTTTTTATTTTAAACATTTTTCTAAATTAGTTATTGTTTAAAAGTTATTAAAAAATATAATTTTCGACCAAAATCTGTTTTTTTGTCATTATATGTACCTATAGTAGCCAACAAAATTTTTCGGCAAAACAAAAGCTCATCTAAGATGGCGTCCCAAAGATGTCCCATTTAACCAAGGTCATGTCTCTTTATAGTTTCCAATATCCCAATGATGACCTTCGAAATTCGGATATGCTGTATTCAGATTGTTCATTTTAAATAGCAAACAATATCTATTTTAGAAGACTAATTTATTTATATTTTGGATTCTCAACAGCCAAAATATCCCAATAAAATGAATCTCTATATATACATTGAATAAGTACAAAATCCACGATACTAAATAGAAAAATAGTTGATATTTAAATAGAGTTTAACATATTGAATATTACCGAAATATAAATAAGTGAAGTACAAGTTTATTGAAAGTACGAGTATAATGATAAAATACGTTTAAAAGTAAGCAAAGGTGACGAGAACATGTCTGGTAAATTAATTTTTGTTTGTATTTCGTAATGTAATGAACAGAAAAAAAATCAACCTATGGTTCTCAAAATAAATGACAACATTTTTATTTTAATAGGAACATATATTTTTAATTACTCATTCGCTATCGCTAGAGATTTTAATTCTGAATTCAATGATATATTTTCATACCCTTACATAATATTTTTTTTTAGAAAAAGGCATATAAAATTTTATAATAAGTAATTTTATTTAAATTTGACTATAATAAGAGTACCACAAATGGAAAAAATGATGTTTTTTACGTAGAATTAGAATACCAGGAAAAAAATAAGTAAATATTTTGTTTCGTAATTGGTCATACTTTTTCATTAAATGTCCAACCCGTGTTGTGCCACCAACAAAAAAAATCCCTACTAAGTAAACATAGAAGTGAATTGAAATGTTTAGTACACAAACCAACATAATGTCATTAGTGCGTAATTTGGAGTTGTACAGTGTGTTCAAAAAAATCTAATTTGGAGTAGGCTATGAACAAAGAATGTATGTCAATTTAAAAGTACTTAATTAAATGTCAATTTGACACGAGATATTGTCAAAAATGTTATCCTTTTCCTTTTGAATCTTATTTTAGAAATGAATATATGTGATATATAAGTTTCTATGTTCATAGCCTTCCCCGAGTTCGGATTTTTTTGAAGACACTGTACAACTCCAAATTACGCACTAATGATATTATGTTGGTTTGTGTATTAAAAACAATTCAATTCACTTACATGTTTAAGATGAAATATAATATTTCATAAAATAGTCAAGAAACTTTTCTTCGACATAAATAAAAGTTTGTAAAAAATCCTTTCATTTTAAGAAAATTTGGGTAATCTGGCCCTACGTATATTTTTCCGCAAAAATACCTACAAGTAGGGATATATGCGGGAGTGACTTCTAATTGAGCAATCGGAGTTCAATTATCATTGTTATCACTTTTCATATTTTATTATTATTATTAATAAAAAACAATATTGATAATATTTTATTACTTGCTAATTAATGAATGTAGTTAAAATAAATAGTACTCCGATTACCCCAGTTGCTCGAGCAGAAGTGGAAAAACATCACCCTACACAGGATGTCTCACGACGAGCTTACGCTATCGTTATTTTAAAAACTACTCAATATTATTTTACGAAATTTGGTATATAGGGGTTTTCCCACATACCCGTTTCAACTAAAATATTTTCAAAATAGTACCTCTTCCGGTTTAACCGGAAGTAGGCTCTAATTTTCTTATTTTAAATAGAATGCTATTGAGAACTGACATGTCCGATAGCGGCAGCACCATCGAACCTGTCAGCTGATTCTGAATTGGTACTCGCAATGTTGTGACATATGAAAACCAGCAACAATAGAAATTTTTCTGTTGAAATGAGGCTTGGTATAACCGTATAACAGAATATTTTAGATTTCTATAAGCAACTGCTACATCTAGATGTATTGTACAAGACACTTTATAATGTATTTATAATTTTAATAACAATCGAAATAATTGTTGATTGCGGGAAAGCGATTTATACATATACGCTGCGCTAAGCACATAATATTATGTGGAGTGTTAAAAAATAACGGTACAATGTGGGTAATATTTGAAATCCAATGCAATTACTGCGAAGCTACATGGAATCAAAGTACAATCAAAGGGTTATTCAGAGAAGCCGAACAAAGTGCAAAATGTAAACTGTACTGTGGTAGGTGGTATAATTTGTATATTTTAGATATTATTTAAAAGAACGATCAAGGTAAATTTTACTATTTACTAGGTACTTTCTCATTGTAGCTTTTTGGAATACAATTTAATTTAAGTTACATTCACAAAATATGAACTTTGAATTTTTTACTGATCAGGAAATATGTAATCATCGGATTTAAAACGACGAAATCAAACTTCCATGTTTTTCGTCATTACCTTTGCACTACAAATAGCGTATTTCCATGCTATTCAGTGTTTCATGCACATTTGAACATCTGTTCTAGATGTAATATTTTAACAGTATTTTGGCCATGTTTAGGAAAATTATATAATCCAATGCCTGTGTTTCGATCAGATCTTGACAATTTGTACGATTTTTTCTCATTGTTAAATCACAACAAACGGCCAAAGCACATGTAGTTCAAGCACACAACATAAACAGTCCAAAAAATTCGGAAAGTTCATATTTTCCCCACAAGATGTCATGTCGCAGCTTGTCAGTTGTCAATACTTTTTATTTTACCATTGAATTCAGCGGAAAATTTTACATACGAAACAATAAAAATATTTTACTCATGATCAACCACTTCCGGCGTAATTCAACTTGTTTTGATTTTTTCTGTAAGAACGGTAACTTCTTTATCACTCAATATCTCAAGAATGGAATCGAATTTTTATAAACTGTAAAACTGTTTTATAAAGAAAGGTTTTGTTTACGCTAATATAAATTAATAATCGACAATTTTTGAAAAATGTAATTTCTACGTCAACGTGAAATTGAAGTTAAAAAAACTCAGGTTTTTTAAATGGAACACCCCATTTTTTATTATGTAAATGAATTCTTCATTGGAAAATAGGGGTAGTTTGTACAGCATGTCCTATGTTGAAAGTTGACATGCTACACAAACTACCCCTATTTTTCAACGAAGAATTTATTTAAATAAAAAATAGGGTGTTCCATTTAAAAAACCTTAGTTTTTCTAACTTCAACTTCACGTTGACGTAACAAAAGCTTTCTTTATAAAACAGTTTTACAGATTATAGAAATTCGATTCCATTCTCGAGATATCGAGTGATAAAGAAGTGGCCGTTCTTACAGAAAAATCAAAAAAAGTTGAATTACGCTGGAAGTGGTTGATCATGAGTAAAATATTTTTGTTTCGTATGTAAAATTTTCCGCTGAATTCAATGGTAAAATAAAAAGTATAGCATTCTATTTAAAATAAGAAAGTTAGGAACTACTTCCGGTTAAACCGGAAGTGCTACTACTTTGAGAATATTTTAGTTGAAACGGGCATGTGAGAAAATCCCTAGATATCAAATTTCGTAAAATAATATTTAGTAGTTTTTAAAATGACGATAGCGTAAGCTCGTCCTGGGACACCTGTAAAGGAATAGGAAACGATTTTGTTGAAACTGACTGCATCCGTCATGAATTTTTTGAACTTATGGGCATCACTTGTAGGGTAAAATTCATTTTTTATTTATTTATTTTTGCATTTATAATAGTTATATTTTGAACGCAATTTTTATATCTTACCTTAAATTAAAGTTACTTTATTCTTTTACTCATAATTATGTACTTACAAATTCTTTTCGAATTTTGAATTCCAAGCAAAGCCGGGTATATCTACTAGTTGTTAATAAAATGAGAAATGAAAATATTATTAATTTTCGAAATACTAAATGTATTTTTTCTATAAATCTATTAAAAATAGGCTTTTTAATGTTTGTTTTTAGGGTTAAAAATGTCATTTTACGACAACAGTATTAAAAAGTGACAGATCATTGCTACTTTTAACACTAGTGTTAAAAGTAAATTTGTTACCTTGGTAATGACGAATGGAACAACAAATCGAAATTTTTGACATATGTCAAAAATTCTTATAAATACAAATTTAAATGAAAAAATAGAGTATGATACACGTTTTAAAAGTGATCTTATTTTGTTCGAAGATTTGAACCACTCCGCTTCGCGTCGTGTTCAAGGTCATTTTAACACATATCGTAAATAATTATTTTATGTTGCAAAAAAATAAAAACTAAGATAATTTTAACCAAAATCGTAACGAAACCGAAATTTATTTGTTCATTTAACCGAAACGAAAACCAATATAATATTTTCATAAAACCGTTACCGATAACCTAAACCGAATTTTTATTAAGGTAAAAACCGTTAATAGGAACCGAACCCCAAAATTTTTCGGTTTGAGTCCCTGACTAAAAATATTACCAAATATCCTATAGGGCGCCCAATTAACCGATATTCTAAAAATACTATATGATCTTTTAAAAACTGTTATTTGATATTTTAATAATTATTTAGGATCTTTTAAAAATTAGTTTTGTTATTTAAAATATGTAAATGATCTTTTAATAACTGATCTTTAAAAAACATATTTGATCTTTATAAAAAAGGAACTGGTGTCTACAATAAATTTGACATTTATTATTGTTATCTTTAAAGAATGTAATTATTAGTTTTTTTAGGCTTTAGTTGTGAAAAATGTGAGTTTTCGCTTAATAACGGTAATCTAACGCACAAAACTGAATTTGACGAAATTCTGGTGATTACATTCAATTTACAAACAGGCATTTCAAATTGAGTTTAAGATCATTCCATAATTTAAAAGATCATTAATGTTTTTTAAATGTCAAACCTATATTTCAATGGTAAGGTGTATGATCAAATGTTTTAAAAGATCGGTTAATTTTTCCCTATCCTATAGTTGTCGTAAATTCTAGCTATTCACTATTTGAAATCCAGGAAAGAAAGCCAAAAGTCAAATAGGATGTCATATAATCAAAATAAACTGCGAATTATATGATATAAATAGCTTCGATTCGATATTGATATACTCGTATATTAAATGATATTTTCAAAATAGACAATTCAATTTACCGAACAGATCATATCACGTGAAAAATAATAATATAAAAATATTTATTATTTAAAATATAGAGAAGTTGTAAAATGCTGTGTTAGTAATTTAATGCAATGTATAATAATTTTATTATTATATTTATATACGCATATAAATAAAAATAGTATTATTATGTAACGATATTTAAAATAATAAGAGGAAATAAGAATTTTCATAACAGATTATATGTGTATTGTGACTGTACTAAGTCACACTTCGAACATTAAGTTGACGACTTGGTTTATTGTTCGTTGCGCGTAGTTCGCCTGACGAAGTAGGGTTTGGCAAGGATGCACTTTACTTTTCCTCGTTGTTTCTATGTTGGACGCCAGAGATCGTTAGCTCGCGACGTTAAATTTTACAAGAGTCTAGCTAGGATAATTGTACACTAGAAAATGTAATATGATAGAAATAGAACGAAATATTATGTTGAACTACTTTATTTATTTATACAGTGAAGTCTTAATATAAAATAACGAAGAATATTGATACTGTTCTTTGTGTTTTGGACTGTATAATATAATTTCCATTTCGCTTTGCCACTGCGCATCCCTAGCGAATAAAATGTAAATTACTTTTGTGTATTATTTGAACTTTACATGGGTTTAGAAATACGGGAAGAGAGGTTAGACGTTTATTTTGTAGTGCAATTTTTATAAATCCATGGAATCAGGTTTTGAAAGGATAAATTCTAATAATTTGTCAAAAATCGATATTGCTATAGTTAATTACATTTAGGAATATACCTATTAAACTATACAGGCTGTTCATTTTATTTTGTCCACTATTGCTATCTCGAGAGCTACGAGGTCGGTTAAATTAGCAAACAATTTATATTTTACTTGACTGATTTAATGACCGTAAAATTAATTTTTTTCAACCAGTGGTTTTCAAACTGTGGGGTCAGCTTTTTTTACTTTAAATGGGATCATATATTTTTATTTACTAATTAGAGAATTTTATTCTGAATTCAGAGGTATAATATTTGCATACTCCTAGATATATATTTTTTTTTTTTTGAAAAATGCATATAAAGTCTTATATTTCATTCGTGGCACTCTTATTATAGCCATATTTTAATCGAATTAGTATAACACTTTATATACATTTATCTAAAAAATAATCGTTATGTAAGGGTATAAAAAATATCACTGAATTCAGAATACAATTCTCTATGGAATAAGCAAATAATATATAGTTCTACTTAAAATAACAAAGTTGCTCTCCACAGTTTGTGAACCATTGGTTGAAAAAAAATATACTAATTGAACCGATCTTATAGTTTTCGAGATAGCTATAGTGAACAAAATAAAATGAACGTTCTGTATACCGCTGGACACCTATTCTGTAACTTTTAGCAATACTGAACTGATGCATTTGTATCAATATATACAATAAAAATATTTTTAATATCTGTATTCACGGTTATATAAATTCAATAATAATTATATTTTCAACATACCTCAGAAAAATGAAAGGTGAGATAAGCACAATTTGAAGCGTATTCATAAACTTTCACGCAAATACCGTTAAAATTGTTCGTTATTGAGTTACAGCTACTTGAAGTTTTACTTTTTTTATTCAAAAAGATGATTTTCAGTCCATGATCCGACGAGCTGAGTAGTGTGTGACCCATGGAGGTCATTTTGAACATTTATTATGTTTTCAATTAAACAACTCCGTTTTTTGTTATCTTTCTGAATAAAAAACTGAACATTATATATTATATTATATAAACTTTTTTCCTTATTTTTAGTAGTAGAAGCTGCCTGTGTATAGTCAGCCCACCATTTTTGTTCCATCCTGTATTACTAATACTGGAGCATATATTTAATTTGCATATTCACATGCCAATATCTCCGAAACAGTTACTACCACAAAAAAAGTAATAGAATCTTTTTTGTATCAAATTGTCTAAGCTACAAAAATATTGTTACACTTATTTTGCCATAAAGGCATCGGTTTACGAGATATTTGCGAAAAACGGTTTTTGTGATCTTTTGACCTCTTGTAAAAATTTTAACAGCAGTCATATTGATGGGGACTTTTCAGACATTGTTTAGAACAACAATGCAAAGTTCCATACAAAAATTCAGCTTGTTGGGAGTTTTTCCGCAGATTTGTCATTTTTATATCTAAATGGCTGTATCCATAACACCACCTCACCTATGTAGATAGTATTATCCCTTCCTCGCTTTTTCAACAGTCTTGACCGAGCGTGACAGCATATAGTTCGTACTCTGTCTGACAATATCGTGCGCTCTCTGTCTGTCCTGGCCGTATCCAGACTATATCAGTATTGCTAAAAGTTACAGAATAGGTGTGCTCAACCCCTATCTCTCGTAAAACTGGAAAATGTCCGGGACATTATTATTTCCATCCTTGTATAGCGCTCGGACACGAGTCTGCAAGCGCATGCGCACAAGGGGTCGTGTCCACGCTTAAAGAGTGCAAATGTTCCGGACATTTCTTGTGTGTCTTTTACCTGTATATACGCTAGTGAAATAGAGCAACATAATGTCTAGCGACGAAAATTTGAACTAGTGTAAGGTAATAAGACCCAGCCGAGGTAGCAGCGAACACAACGTTTCTGTCATTTATTTGACAAATAAATTATGAGTGGAGTGAAATTTGCAGTACTAATAACAAAATCTAAAACTTCAACACGTTTTTGTCACGTTAATGGATGTGCATTAGCACGCAGAAGTCCAGATATTAGTTTCCATAATTTTCCGAACAGGCACCAAAATTCTATGGTAAAAATTATTAGGACAATTTGAAATAGTTGATGGACGAAAGTTATGTATTCATCTTTTAAAATTGGGAAATTGAAATCTAAACTTGTAGACATGTCTGCACAAAGAAGACACTGAAATCGTAATGCTTATCCATCTGTTAATCTTCCAAAGTATGTAAATAATCCAGTACTAGTTTGAAGGAAACAAAGTTTCGAATCAGGTAAAATCAAAAATCGAGAAAATACTAAACATAATTTCTAGATGAAGCGGAGAAGTTCGGAAAATTCAAAGTGTTATTCATACTAAGAAACATTATTTTAATTTAATTTTAACTATATTATTAATATTACTTTGCACTTCAAAGGCCGCAGCATATGGGAATAAACAAATGTGGGATACGAAGCATCTACCTTAGGCCGGCCATATTGTCAGGTCACGAGCTTAGCTTCGCCTTTTTTCACTTGTGAATAGTTTAATAGGTATATTCGTTTAGGTGAGGATACTTGGATCCTTGACCATACGCGCCGAATGTATGGGTGCAGGATACCTATTCTATAACTTTAGTAACTTTACCAAGATCTTGATCTTGGTATACGTCATCGTTTGATTTTCCCCCTCTCCAACGATAGATTTGGGGATTATACTAGTAATTTTAGTGTCCCCATATTGTTGGTAATTTGAGAATGGATTGGCTATATATTTAAATCCGATATTTATAAATTAAAGGAATTTTATACTTATAAGTTTTGTACTTTATTTATATATATATTATAATATGTATGTTCAATATCCTTTAGACTTTTAGAGTAAATCATGTTATGAAATTATTTTATATCTAATGAATCTAATTAATGGGAACAGCTTTATAACATATGCATATTCTTACGTAATTTTGTTATTGCATAATAATTATGTACAACTACTGTGATATTTATTAATTACTTTGCAAAAGTAAAAGAGGGATGTAAAAAAATAATGACAAGAAAAACAATTCATATACAGGTATTCTTTATTTTCATATGTATTATAGCTTTTCATTTATGCTTTCTACCGTCACAGCTATTCTTTTTAGAATTATAATAGCATTATTCAATTCTTTGTTCATGTTCGCCACTTCTTTACCCAACTCCTTGGCTTTAATAGACTCCACAACGATTTCTTGGTGCATCATAGTTAGCGAAACTGTTACAACGGGTGTTGTTGCACCGTCATACCTATTTATCTTTTGAAACAAAGTAAATCTATATCACTACTTTCGCTTTTCCCTTTGTTTACAAAATTCTTTCCTACTACCTATAAAGTTATTTGTACATGTTCTTCGCGTCATTTATTTATCTTTTTATCGCTTTTGTGGAAATTTGCGATAGATACGCAAAATCTGAAGTACAAAATGGCTGGCTTATACATGCCAGCAAGTTGTACACTGCGTTGGTAGCTTCTTACATTTAAAAAGTTAAATGACATCAGTACCTAGTTATAAACACCTGTAAATAAAATTGTTTAAAAAATTTGTATCATCTTAACGTCAAATCATTTAATAAGTAATATTACTTATTAAATGCTCAAATGTGTAGGAATTCGCTAGATCAGTTTACCGATATCCATAAGAAGATATGAATAGTCGATAACATACCAACTGGCATTCTTATTCAATCTGAAATTTGATTAAAATTTAGTTATCGTACATGCCGATTGGTCTTCAACAAGTATAAACAAATTCATGTTAAAATAAAATAATAATTAATCTAGTTTCAACTCCTTACAAACCTTACAAAAGAAGAAATTCAATCAACACAAAAAATTCATAGTCGAAAGTTAAACGACTCAATGATGGCGCCGAAACAACTGACAGCTTCGATCTGGATAACTAAATTCCAAGATCCTATGCGTGCTTGGAATCCCGTCTCGAATTCACCGCTGGGTGTGACGTCATGTCTCGCAAATCGGTTATACCCGCCGGTGTTCGACGATATTCGCTGGGAAATTTACCAAGATGGAGCGCGTATCAATATTGGTAAAAGTTATAGAATAGGCCTCCTGAGCACCCATACAAATTACTCAGTAATTGGTGGTTTTTTATTCAAAATTACTATTTAAACGCAATTTCCGAGTTACCGAGTTAAAGATGAAAAAAAAAAACTCAAATATCAATTGTTATTTTTAAACCTTAGAATGACCATGTGAATTATTTGTTACGAATTTGCAATAAAACCCTATTTAGTCGCAGCTTGTGTCTATGCCATCTATTACCGCGCGTTGCGCCGCGTCAGTGGAACTCAGTTTGCTATTAAAATGAATGACGTTTGGACATAGCGATTTATACTATTATTTACGAAAGATGACTAATCAAGGTCATGTTTTCGAAGAAAGAATATACATCACTTTACAGCAGTAGCTTAGCAACATTTTGTATTAGAAAGAGAAAGATTATTTGACCTATGTCTATTTAATTTATGTGGTGTGACAGATATACGTAAATAGTGGCATTACTTTCTAACACACTATAAATAATAATGACGTATGTCGTAGATTTACAGATTTCTAATTATCTACTACACTGCCCTCTGTGCTAATAATTACCCAGTGGCGTTGACGTTTAAATCAAATTATTATTCCTTGGTTTATAGTTATAGTCTATGTTTTTGAATTTTGCAAAAACATACGTGAAGAACATAAATCTTTCAGAAAGGCATTATTTAAAAAGAAACATAATTTTCAAATGAATAACTCTTATTTTTTCAGTTAAAATGTGTCCAAAAATATTTCATGTTGCACGCCTATGTTTACGAAATGCAATGAAGTTATCTGCAAGTAATTATAATTATATCAGACAGCTCACAAATGACCTTCAATAGTCATCTTTCGTGTATAATAGTTTAGTTGCACCATTGAGTAAGTAATAACATAGAGTCTCAGGCACTCAATTTCCTTTAACCAAGGAAGAAGCGAGGAACAAAACAAACCAAAATTGCCGAAATGCAGAAAAAGAGTTGCCAATCGTCACTCTCGCAATTATTAAAAATATGAAGGCAAAGCAAAGCTTTAAAGCGTGGGTCAAGTTAGCGTTGTTGCGGGAAAGTGTAAAAAATAAGAAGGGAGTTGGTAGACCGTAGACGAGTTGTTATGCGTTTTGGAATTCGGGGATTCCCAGAGTTTGTTTATTGTCAAGGTTACGATTGGCGAAACTAAAATTGTACTAACATTAAAAAAATCAAAATGTACCAAAATCACTGGAATTGTATTTTAAAAAATCTTTAAATTGTTTGTCTGCGGCGCTCCCACCCCACATAATGATTGCATAATTATTTTTATATAATTATCTACACCCTTGGCTAGAGCACCCATACATATATTCAAAAACCGGCGTTTACATCCTTGACCACCGTATCAGTAGTTGCAGTCCTCGGCAGTGCCTTTGATCCAACGATCGGCTAAACTCCACCTCCTGGTTTACAGGCGCAAAATAAAATTGTTGAAGATGGTGTGTGTGTGAAGAAGTGTGTGAGTGTGAGTTTGCGAGTGTGTGAGTGAGAGTGAGTGAGTGTGTGAATGAGAGTGTGAGTGACAGTGTAAGTGAAAGTGTGAGTGAGAGTGCGAGTGTGTGTGTGTGTGTGTGTGTGTGTGTGTGTGTGCGTGTTTGTTTGGTTGTTTGTTTCGGAAATGCGTTAGAAGCAATTAGTTTAAGGCGATAAAACGTAATTATAAATTGGATTTATTAATTGTAAATTGGGATTATATTATTAAGGTGAACATAAATTTAGAGGTAGGAGGCAAGAGGAGGACAATACAGAAAAATTAACTCTCTTCGATAGTTTCGCCATCCTACTGAGAGCAGCAAAACTAAAATTTATAACTAGGAGGCGGGACAAACTCATTCGTGGTCAAATATTGACCTTGCGTTCAACGCGTATAAATAATAGGGGATTACAGCTCAATCGAATTAAGAGAAATTAGTAAAAAATAATGAAAGTAGATGCTTAATAATGATTATTAATAAAGAAATAAAATGATATAATTGAAATACTTCGGAAGTAAGGGGGTTTTTGTTTTAGCAGCTCGTCACTCATATGAAATCCATATATATTATTTTGATTGGCGACTCAAAGACCACCTATAAATATATAACGAATATCGAGTTAGGGGGTGGAGTCTACTACCAATGGAAGTAGACAAATTCAAATAGCGGACACGTGACTACCAGTCCAGTACTGCAATTCTCAAACAGTTATTATTGGAATATAAATTTCTTGCATTAAACTTAATAATTTTGATACACTTGCTATTATAAAGCATGTAAACTTGTAGTGTTATAATATTAATTTGTTTTTTAGAAATAAAATAGCATACATTTCAAGAAAATTTTAAATCCACGAAGAAAACAGTTTTATATAAAAACTTATATTCCTGACGTCACATCTATATTTTTAAACTTCGGGGGACCATAACTCACTAATAGGAGTTTTTCCACCGGATTTTCACCAATAGTCTTAGTTTTACTTATACTTTCTGATGAAATTATAAAAAAATGGTGGTCTTCTATTATGTTTGAAAGTAATATCGTTGCGTGAGAGAGTAGCAAATGAGTGACATCACAATAAAATATAGCGGAAATATCTTTTCATTTAAAAGTTATAGATTTCATTATATAAAAAAATCAATAACATATTTTCGATGCCCTCATTCCGCTCGTTTTAACCGTTTAATAACCTAAAGGTAGCTTAACCAGTAGGCGTGACAGTGGAGTCCGTTTCACAATGTGCAATATTTTTTTATTTACTTCTTGATATACATATATTCATGGTGGGGAGTTTGAATCCTTTTCAGAACAGCATTTCTGACGTTAGAAAAGTGCATTGGCACTAGCACTAGCTGTCATTTTAACTTTTGAGGGAAGCCAATACGATATTTATATCATAGACATGTATTGATCTCTCATTCTATATTTTCGTTGAAATTATCCAAGAGGTATCATAGTGTGCAGAACATGTTGATATTTTAGTTTACTGAATGCGCACAACAAAATTTCATGTAGGAAACACAACAAATATAAAATTTACACAGGATTATAGTTTTAATTTGATAATATTAAACAATGTATTTTTTCAGAAAGTTATAATATATAAGTGGTCTACTAGTAATAATAATCTAAATTTTGACTAACCTATGTGTATTTATTTGACTGATTATAAAATACATTAACGAACAAATTTTAATAACATCATTCGTTTCATATTTTTAAATATAAAAATGTAATGGGATGCCCTAATACAATGGTATGTGATTTTTAAACATTTATAATGTAGTGAAAATTTAATATTTGATATATAATGTAAAATGAGTAGTTATAAAATTTGTATAAATAATAGTTATTTATCGAATGACTGATCATAAAAATGAAAAATATAATAATACTGGAAGCATTTACATGCATCACCATATACTTAGAACAAGGTAGCAATAAGTTGAAATAATGTTTTAAATTTTATTTTATTTATTTTTGTTTTACAGGTTGTCTGCAATAGATGTGTCACTCTTAACGACTGCCTCGACAATAGACATAGTGGAGGCCGAAAGTTCAGCTTCGTATTCAAAACCAGAGTATTACAGCTTACAGGACATTAATCCATCGTCAAATACAGCGACAACCTCAGAAGAGGATAAAGTCTCTAGCTCTGAAAATAAACAGAACTTCACCACTTGTACGAGTACTGTATTACCTGTCTCAGAATCTGCTATAATACTCAATCAAGTTGATAGATCTTCAAGAACGAAGTAAGTATTTGTCACAAATTTATATATAGGGTATTTTTTTTGTAGGTGTACATAGGAGATTAACATGGAAAATTGATTTTTTTGCAAACCGTTGCCCCCCGTTCTAACTTACGGCAATGATTGTGGTGTCAATACAAAGATAAAAAATTTCCTCATCCGAAAATACCAAATACATGGAAATTATCCAATATTTTAGGACCATAAATTAATTTTATTTTTTTTTCATTTTCGTATTAATAGTAATAGCCATACCAAATTTGAACAAAAACATAAACAAATGCTTAACATTTTCTCTGTCAGAATAGATTAATGTTTCTTCACAATGTCAATTAGCCTATTCTGACAGATAAAATGTCAAGCATTTGTTTATCTTTTTATTCAAAATTGGCATGGCTATTGCTATTAATAGGAAAATAATTTTTAAAATTAATTTATGGGCCTAAAATATTATATAATTTCCATGTATTTGGTATTTTTTGATATGGATTTTTTTAGCTTTGTATTGACACCACAATAATTGCCGTAAGTTAAAACGGGGGGCAACGGGCAAAAAACTGATTTCCCATGTTAATTTCATATGTACACCTGGAAAAAAATCATCCTATATAGTAATTTCAAACAAATATGCTAAACCACTATTATTTACGAAAATTAAAATTAACCGAAAACTAGAGAAACAATGAATGCAATTATATTTTAATTTAATTTTTGTCTTTTAGTTTTCTTTATTTATTTGAATGAATTCTTAGAGCTGTGCAGTACTGGTTGTCGGAGCGTGTCGTTTATTTTTACCAGTTTACTCAATTTATTATGTTTCTTGCATTAGGGTAGGAGTCGGCAATCTGCAGCCCTTCCAAGTTATTGTATGTGGCCCGCGTAAAGATTTATGGTCTTTCATTCTATAAAATTTAGTCCCATAAGAATATAATATGTAAAAGCATGATTACACATACGCATTCAATTGATTACCTATTGTGGCCGGAAAATTCAAATATCTGACTGTAGTAAAAGAATGTCAGTTTAAAAATAAGAAAAGCGTATGAAGAACGTATTGCGTCATCTGACAAATATGGGGAAGTTAAACTAAATAATTTAAGTTTCTTTTGTTAATAATAGGAAAATTAGACGCAAAACTAAGCAAAAAAAATTCATGCGCTCAACATGTCTTAGTCAGCTTATTCGTGTTGACTTAATAAACCTGACTGTGTCTACATTCTCTATTGGTTTAATTCTTCATTTGTTCGTGGAAACCATTATTTGATCCATATATTTTTCTGAGAATTTTCCTTTCGAATATTCTAACGGCATTTTTTTCTTTTATTTTTAATGTCCATGACTGCACCGTAGGTGATAATTGGGTGGATTATTGTCTTACATAATCTCATTTTAGTATCTTTGGAGAGTAACTGCGATTTAAATAATTTTAAATGAGTATAGTAGGCTCGGTTGTCGATTTGCAGTCTGTGTCAGAAGAATATTGTCACGTTTTTATTTATTTGGGTGAAGTGTAAATATTAAATAAAAGTCAATACGCTATTTATATCAGACTCCAATGCCTTCGCTAACAGTGCTTATATACTCCGGCATTTGTATTCGAGAACTTACTAGAACACTTCCAGATAAAATTCAAACAACAATAGGTTACATCATCCGCGTAATTAAGCAGGTTCCGACAAGTCTGTTGCGTCATCGCTAAAAATAGACACTCGCTCGTCCCTGCGACAGCGGCGGCGACAGCGACGGGGATAGCGGCGGTGACAGTGGCGGCGACGGCGGGCACTGCACATTACACTGCCCCCTCCTTAAGACTGTTTCGTCCCGGAACAGTTCGAGATGACGAAATCTGCATGCATTACCCTTGGTGCATTTCGAAGTTTTGAAGAAATGACAGTCGATGGTCCGCTCGACTTCTTTATGTACGTTAGGGTTAAAGCTGCAAACGAGAATTTCAACACCGGTAAAACGGAAGAGGATTTCTATCATGTTCCTAACAATCCTCCAATCTAAACAATCTAGACCACAGCCTAACTTCGGTACGGCTAGCTTCAAAATGTCATTCTCAAGCAGATGATCCCTCAAATCGCACAGCGAGTTCCACAGGTTACGGGTTCTGGTACGAGCGTGGTTTTGTAACCAGGTAATAGATGTACCGCTGATGGTCTGCATTGCTATCCCTCAGGCGCAGCGGTTTCCCAACAGTTGGACGTTGGTTGGCCAGTTCTTGTAGTCGCCCAAATTTCGCCTTAAAGACTGAAGCTGGTATAGCTTCAGTCTTTAGGTCTTCTGATACGCAGTGACCGAGGGTATAATCTGAAGAGACGGTGAATAGATGTCGGTGTTCTTCTTTCGTCACGCCGAACCGCGGCCATAGGAATAGTTCTCCATGAAGTCTTCAAAAGTTGGTTCTTGTGTTATGATCCGACGAACCGTTGCTCTATTATGGTCTTCGTGGTTGTCTCCGGCGAATGGGGCTAGCCGATTAAAGTGTACTACTTTCGGCTTCCCGCTAGGTTGTTTCTTAATTCTGTGTACCACGTCGTTGATCCTTTTAACTACCTCATAGGGCCCTTCCCAATTCTTTTGCA
This sequence comes from Harpalus rubripes, assembly GCA_963082715.1. NCBI lineage: Eukaryota > Metazoa > Arthropoda > Insecta > Coleoptera > Carabidae > Harpalus > Harpalus rubripes. Next base: position 37,046,452 of record OY720458.1, read on the forward strand.
GCTTTGGTGATAAACCACGACGTCTTTGTGGGCTGTAAAGCCACACTAAATCTCCAGGTTGGTATTCACCCTTTTCGGCCTTGATGTCATACCGATCCTTCATTCGGGCACTGGCATCTTGAATGTTCGTACGGACTTGTTCATGAATGTCATCCATTCTTCTCCGTAAGTAATGTAATCTTCCCCGGCCAGATCTTCCCCAGGTTTACTGCCGAACACCAAGTCGCATGTAAGCGCAACTCACGCCCGAATAAGATGTTCGCAGGAGTTTGCCCTGTTGTTTCATGCACGGATGAACGATAAGCCATCAGGAACAGATGGAGATGTCGGTCCCAGTCTCTTTGGTGGTTGGAGACTACCTTCGACAAATATCGGTTGATCGTTCTGTTCATTCGTTCAACCATGCCATCAGACTGCGGATGTAATGCAGTTGTTCTAGTTTTATTACAGACATTTGGAAAACGGCAGACTCAAAATTTCTTCCCTGGTCGGAATGGAGTTCACGTGGTACTCCGCATCGGCATATACATTCTTTAACAAGAGTTTCAGTGACCGTGGTGGCTTCCTGGTTGGGTAATGGATACGCTTCAGCCCACTTGGTGAAGTAGTCCATGACAACCACGATGTATTTATTTCCTTCGGCACTTTCTAGGAATGGTCCAGCCACATTAATTACAATTCGCTCAAATGGAGTGCCAACGTTGTATTGGCGCATTGGTGTTTTTCGTCGTTTATGCAGACCGTTACTTCCAGCGCAAACCACACAATCCTTGCACCAATCTTTAACATCTTCCGTGAAGTTAACCCAGTAAAACCGCTGGCGCAATCTTTCTAGCGTTTTGATGACTCCGAAATGGCCTCCAGATCTGTCATGGATCTCTTTCAACACGTCTGGTACTCTACTCTTAGGAATAACTAACTGAGTTCTCTTCTCAGTTCCATCAGCATTTTCTACCACACGCTTTAACAGGCCATCCTCAATCACCATGGAGTCCCATTGCGCCCAGTACGATTTTACACTCGGTGAGTGCGGTGCAACATCTGCCCATACTGGTTTGCTCTCCTCTGCTTTCCGTTCCCGTATAATTTTCAAAGTTGGGTCTCTTTCTTGGTCTTCGCGTAGTCCATCAGGCTGCCAATTATCGTCGACTACTGTTGTTCTGGCGACAATGGACAATTTCTCTTCTACTCAACTACAATGCTTGGCATTCGTCCTGGCATGGCCTTCTCGACAATGCGTCGGCATTACGATGGCTGGTACCTGTTCTATGCTCGATTTTGAAATCGTATTCCTGTAGTCTTTCAATCCATCTAGCCACTCTTAAATTGTAGCAGCCATTTTAACGCAGCATGGTCAGTTTTAATCAAAAATTTCCTTCCATACAAATATTTGTAGAAATGTTCCACGGATTTCACGACGGCCAAGAGTTCTTTTCTGGTAACCCAATAATTCCTCTCTGGTTTTGACAAGGTCTTAGTAAAATAGGCAATAACCTTCTCATGCCCGTCTTGTATCTGGGAAAGAACGCCATCAATTCCCACGTTGCTGGCATCTGTGTCTAATATGAACTCTCCTTCAGGTAAAGGATAACTTAGGACAGGTGCACTTGTCAAAGCATGTTTCAGTTCTTTGGACGCAACTTTGCAGTCCATTTCCCAGATAAATCTTCGACCTTCTTCAGTAAGCCTTGTCAGTGGCTTGGCTATGTTGGCAAATCCAGGTACATATCGTCGATAATAGGTACACAAACCAAGAAAACTTCTAAGTTCGTGTTTGTCTGTAGGTACTGGCCAATCTCTCACAGCCTTTATATTTTCCGGGTCAACTGCAATACCCTTATCCGAAACCACGTGTCCAAGGTAATGAACTTTCTTTTGAAACAGGTGACACTTCTTGGGGCTGAGCTTCAAGTTAGCTTTCCACAATCTCTGGAAAACCTCTTCCAAATTCTTCATGTGGTGCTCGAATGTTTTACCTACCACAATAATGTCGTCGAGATAGACTAAACAGGTTTTCCATGATAGTCCAGCCAATACTGTTTCCATGAGTTGTTCAAACGTTGCAAGGGCATTGCAGAGCCCAAATGGCATTACAGTATATTGCCAGAGTCCGGTACCAATGGTGAAGACTATCTTTTCCTTATCTTTTTTATCCAAATCTACTTGCCAGTATCCGCTCTTTAGATCCAGAGTAGAGAAAATTTTCTAGCCAGCCAAAGTGTCTAGTGTATCGTCTATTCGAGGTAGCGGGTAGCTATCCTTCTTGGTGACGTTGTTAAGTTGACGGTAATCGACGCAAAATCGTGTAGAGCCATCCTTCTTCTTTACTAACACCACTGGTGAAGCCCATAGACTGCTTGAAAGTTCCTTTTTCATGTCCTCAATAATTCTTTCCGCTTCCTCACGCTTCGCCAATGGTAGTCTTCTTGCTGGTTGGCGGATGGGTCTTGCGTTGCCGGTGTCAAATTTATGGTGAACCACATTAGTTCTCCCGTTCGACTTCTTGTCAAATTGGAACACATCTTGAAATCTTCCAATTAATTTCTTCGCCTTGGTTCTCTGGCCGGCGGTCAGTTCTTGAAAGGATGTTGATAATTGGTTGATTAAAGTGTCCGGAACTTCCTGAGATATGTTTCCCTTAGCTTTCACAGTTCGAATAATCGAGGAAACTGCCAAGCATTCTCATACAATTGTTCCTCTCTTAAGAACAACAGGATAAAAATTTACATTCATTATTCAAACTGGTATTACTTGACTGGCTTTGATTAGTGATTTTCCTACAACATCTCCAGTACCAGTCTTCACATCATTATTCTTGGGCTCAATATTCCCTTCACAGAAACTACCATCTAATTGTGCTTGCACGATAGATTCACTTCGTTCTGGAAGGGTAACACCTTCGGCCATTAGTACGCGCACAGCCTTGTCTTCTCGTGGGTTTAAAACAAGTTCTTCTTCATTGACCATCATCACTCCATTCTTCAGGTCAAGTTTAGAACCGTGCTTTTTCATTACGTCCATACCAAGTATTAATTCATCTTCAACGTCAGCTACCAGCGCACGATGTTTAAAGGATGTGTTCCCAATAATGATGCTCAAATCTATTTCTCCTAATGTAGTAGCTTGTTCTCCCGTCGCCGTGCGTAATCTCCTCTTGGTTGGTTGAAGATGCCTCTTGCTTGTGTTCTTTACTAAATCGGGTCTAATTATAGTCTTTGTCGCACCCGTATCTAGTAACATTTTTAGTGGTCTTCTATCAACAGAGCCGTTCACGTAGATGCTACTGGCTTGAGGATGAAGGGATGCGACATAACTGATGGATTGTGGGGCTACCCGATTACGAGTTGACGATTGCCCCTTCTCATCAACCCGACTTGTTTTCCAAGTCCTTTTCTTCTTTTGTCGATTCCATCTTCTTTTGCATTTTTCCAACAACTAAGTTTCTTTCTTTCAGCAAACACTTCTTTTACAATTCGTCGCATTTTCTCTTCTAGGTCTTCCGTGTCTTCTTTTCTCTCGGCATCAATATTTCGTACTCGAGATTGGATACGTGAAGCTTGTTTGGCAGCTTCATGTGTGCATATGAGAGCGCGTCAATTAATGTTTTTGGGCGGGCCAATCGCAGTGCTTGCTGCGTTTCGCTATCTCGTACTCCGTAGATGAATGCTTGAACGGCCAGGCACTCCAAAACGCTGTCAGGAGCTGCAGAATGTGCGAGACGAACCAAACGAGCTACGTCGACTTCAAATTCTTGAAGGCTTTCTTTTGAACTCTGATAGCGGTTCCTCAGTTGCGTCTGGTACACCTGCTCCAGGTGCGCATTTCCATACCGCATGTCCAACCGCTTGACTAGTTGGTCGTAGTCCTCTTGTTTTTCTTCCTTCAGCATTTGTAGGATGTCGATGGCTTCCCCACGCAACGAGACAGTCAACGCTGTAGCCTTCTCTGTAGACGTCTAGTTATGTGCTATCGCAGCCGCTTCAAATTGTTTTAAATAATTCGGTCACGAAGATTTTCCATCAAATTCCGGTGTTTTGATGTGCATTGTTGTACTAATATCAGGTTTTACTACTTTCCTGTTTTCTTGTAAACCTGACTTCACTACATCGGAATCCGACATTGACGACAATGTAATTTCAGTGAATTTTTCTCGTAATTCTTCGATTTTCTTGTCATAGTCAATTTTTAAATTCTTCAAGTCTTCTTCAGTTTTTCTAGAATTCTCCTCTAATTTCTGTTCTAAACTGTTAGAATTTTCTTCTAACTTTTGTTCTAAACTTCTAGAATGTTCCATTAATTCTTCCTTTAATATTCTGGAATTTTCTTCTGCTTTTCTAGAACGTTCCATTAATTTTTTTTCTGATGTTCTAGAATTTTCTGCCAAGTCCTCTAATTTTCTAGAACTTTCCATTAATTTTCCTTCTAATGTTCTAGAATTTTCTTTTGATTTTCTAGAACTTTTCTCAAATTTTTGTTCTAGTTTACCAAAGTCGGATGGGTCGAATAAGTAATCTTTGGGATTTTCATCAGCATCGATTAATGCTTGCTTCAGTCTTTCTTGAAGCACTGACTTCTTTCCTCTTGTTTCCAAATCCCGCTCTTCCGGTTCTCTCTTGAGATCACTTACTTTTAATTCATTTAATTTTAATTGCTTAGTCGCCATATTATTTATTTTTATTTAACACCACAGTTTATTAACCCCACACCTGGCACCAATTGTAACGTTTTTATTTATTTGCGTGAAGTGTAAATATTAGACAATTATTATTAATTAAAATAAAAGTTTATTATAACGATAAATAGATATTAAATATAATTAAAAGATGATAAATATAACAAGCACTACGATTAAACGAATATTAAACACTAATTAAGACTAAGAATATTAGAAAACACTAATATTATTTATTTAAACAACTTATAACTCACTTATTTACTTATACAACTATATTTGTTTATGTTCACAACTTGTCAACTATCTGTTTGTATCACCAACTCGTCAATACGCGACGCTTATTTATATCAAACTCCAATGCCTTCGCTAACAGTGCTTATATACTCCGGCATTTGTATTCGAGAACTTACTAGAACACTTCCAGATAAAACTCAAACACAATAGGGGACATCAACCGCGTAATTAAGCAGGTTCCGACAAGTCTGTTGCGTCATCGCTAAAAATAGACACTCGCTCATCCCTGCGACAGCGGCGGTGACAGTGGCGGCGACGGCGGGCACTGCACATTACAGTATAGTCATTTTATTATAAAATATCTTATAAGTTTCTCTAATTTTCAATTAATTCTAACTTATAAACTGTTTGTAATAATAAGAATACGTGTATACAGAGTGTTAATTAAAAAGCGGGCCATAGGCGTTTAAGATGCGAACAGTTTTTCCTTACGCAAAAGTACTCAGCTAATTGTAGGCAAATATGTTTAAAATAAATGCTGTAGATAATTAAATTCTTCGTCTAAGTCACTAAACAGATTTTATTTTGCACGTTTAGTAACCTGTAAAATCTAATTTGAAATTTTATAAATATTGCTCATTGTGATATATGAAATAGAAATAAAATTACGAAGAAAAGCATATCGTTTGAACTGTCTGAAATTTTATTTTGTTACAAAATGTGAAAAATAATAATAATTATTATTTAAATGTAGCATTCAAAAATAAAATCTGTTAATTGGTTTAGGTGCACAATTTAATTATCTGCAACTTTAATTTAAAAATCGAATTTCTGACAGTTCAAACGATATGCATTTCTTTGCAATTTTGTTTCAATTTCATGACCATCATTACAAATGAGCAATATTTATAAAATTTCAAATTAGATTTTACAGGTTACTAAATGTGCAAAATAAAATCTGTTTAGTGATTTAGACGTAGAATTTAATTATTTTATTATTTTTGTCTATTAATTGGGAACTTTTGCGCAAGGAAAAACTGTTTTCTCATCTTAATCGCCTATGGCCCGCTTTTTAATTAACATCTTGTGTATTATACAGGGTGCAACACCAAAACCGACCACCGCCATTATTTTCTTTATTATTATAGTTACAAAAAAATACTATAGAACAAAGTTGTAGGATACCAAGGGGGACATCTCATTAGAGAAGAAAATATTTTTTCAAATGGGATTATACTAATTTTTTATGCCTATTCGATAGCGTATTTTTGTCTGAATTCAACTATGTATTAGTTTTATATCCTTAGATAATAAAAATATTGAGAGAAATCCAATTAAAATTTAAATAAATTTGATTTTTTTAGTTATTTTTCAGTAGGCTACGTATGAAAAACAAAACTGCTATTTGTCAATTTGAATTATTTAGGATGGAAATCAAATAAAACACTATTTATAAAGTTATTAACAAATATTTGTTCGTTTTAATTTAAGCTCAGTGTGTTTTTCATACATAGCGTACTAAAAAATCAAATATATTTAAATTTCAATTGAATTTTTTCAATAAATTTATTATGTAAAACTAATTCAGAAAAAAATACACTATCGAATAGGCATAAAAAAATATCTATAATTCCATTTGAAAAAATATAATTTTGTGTTGTAACTTGAGAACCACTGGTTTAAAAAAATATTTTCTTCTTTAGTATTTTTTTGTAACTATAATAATAAAGAAAATAATGTCGGTGGTCGATTTTGGTGTTACCTATAGCCTGTATAGCACATATCTTATCTAATAATTTTAATATATTTATTATTGCAGAACTGTACCAAGCAAAGAAATGAAGGCTGCTATGAAAGTATTAAATGATTCTTTACAAAAATCTAAACACAATGCAAATACTAGTAATTCAGCTAAATCTCATTTAAAGAATGCGCTAAATATTATTCAGCAGGAATGGTTTAAAGTGTCCAGTTTAGTAAATGCTGATCCTTTAGATGTGGAAGACTACCTTGATCACTTTGAAGAAATGTCAAATTCATTACTGCAGTATATTGTTAACATGACAGATGACAGTGTAAGTTTTATATTATTAAAAATATACCGTGAGTTTCAGTTAACAAGCAACATTTACTACTCTGTCATTACAGTATTAGTATGGATACTAGTTACACATATTGCATCGTTCCATATAAAATGCAACATAGGATGTCAAACTCAAATGAACTTGTCATAACGTTTTAAAGATACTGGTTATAGTTTGAGAAATGTTTGTGATAGATTTTTCCTGAACGTCCTACACCAAATTCTTTTACAGTTTCGAGAATATTTACAAAATTTAAAAGTGATGGATGTTTACATAAGAATCATATTAAAAGGGCAAGATTGTAAATATATTTATTTTTTATTGATAGTGCTCTTATTACTTGCTTCAGTTATTATAAATCAGTAAATTATGATGACAAGTTCATTTGACATTGTCAACTTTGACAACCCATGTTGTATTTTATCTGGAACGATGAGGTATATGTAACTAGTATCCATAGTAATACATTAATGACAGAATAGTAAATATTGCATCTTTGCTGAAACTCACGGTATGTATGTCGTAATTTACAATAATATTCTAATAGGGAAACACTGCTATGCATTATGCTGTTTCACATGGAAATTTCGACGTAGTTTCTATACTGTTAGACTCAAAGGTCTGTAATATAAATAAGCCCAACAAAGCAGGATATACGAGTGTGATGTTGGTATCACTAACTGAAGTAAAATCGCCAACTGATGCAACTGTTGTCCGACGATTATTCCAATTAGCTGATGTGAACGTTCGTGCACGTCAACATGGTCAAACAGCACTGATGCTTGCTGTATCGCATGGCCGACTAGATATGGTGCAAATGCTATTGGAGGCAGGTGCTGATATCAACATCCAGGATGAAGATGGAAGCACATCATTAATGTGCGCGGCGGAACATGGTCACGTTGAAATTGTTAAATATTTTTTAGGACATCCAGAATGCGATTCTACTATTGTAGATGTAGATGGCAGTACAGCGTTGAAAATTGCACTCGAAGCCGGTCACAAAGACATAGGGGTGTTACTGTATGCTCATGAACATAATGTGCATGGTGTCTCTCCTTATTCCTCACTGCGGCAACCAAAACCTAAGGAGTCTGGCGCTGGCTCATGCTCTGTATCCAGAAGTTCAAGTCGAGGTGCATACGATAATAAACACTCTAAATAAAGCAAATTACCATTTCATTCGTATTTCACCTCTTGCTCACAGAATTTTGTAATTCCAAAGGTTTATTAATTTCTCGTACAGTGCATAGTATGAATATACGGAATCATTTTAAAATTATCTTCTTTATGTAGCTCATTACATTGTAAATATTTTAATAACTTTTAATAGCAAATATTATTATTTTAATAACACAAGCACAATGTAGTAAAAATTTAAGATTTTATGGGGACCAATGGGAATTAACATGATAATTAAAATGATTTTTTTTTAAATAGCAAATATCATTATGGACTAATATGACATGTAACTATGCACTGTTAATAAGTACAATATTAATTTATTAGAAATATATTTGCCCTATGAAACATAAATTAATATGATCTTTTAAATTAATATTTAACAGTGAAATGTTAACTGTTTTAAAATAACACATATTTAATCAGAAATCCTGGTTTTGTTTGTAAAACAATATAGACTTGTATTTATTTCTATTATCTTTTTTTAACACTGTCGTCAATTTGCATTACAATGTGATCAAATAATATTGTTATATTTCAATAAAATATTAATTATACGAATGTTAGAAATAATTTTTATTTATTGAATATTTACAATTAATTTTCCCACATAATCATTTATATAACTTTTAAATTTAAAATATTGTTCAATTTGCTCCAGTAAAATTTAGAATATAAAGACTATTGGTCTAATCTAATCTATTTCATTTTGGATAATATCAGACATGAGGTCATTTCATTTTCTGATTTATTTTTTTCTTGAAGGAATAGGTCAAATTAAATATGTAGGTGTATGTTTTACACTTTAGAAGTCTTTAGAATCAGATGATTTTTTAATAGTTGCCTTTAATTTCAAATAATTCAACGCTGACATCACAGCTTCACGGATATGGCGGATAAGGTCTACAGGTTTAGTTTGGAATTACTATTTTTTGGTTTGGTATTTATTTTAATAAATATTTTATTTACATACCACTAGTACTTTTAAAGAAATACACAATAATAATAATAATCTTCGCTCTTGTATAGTCTGCTGATGGATTTTACGATTTTATATAAAAAATCAACTTTTTTTTAAATTACCCCAGGTCCAGATACTGTGCCACTTCTGTATTATAGGAAATAATATGATACTCAAGTCTTGGACAAAAATATTGGACCCTGGATTATATTTAACGATTTATTTTATAATTTTTGTTGATTATAATACAATTGATTATTTTTCAACAAATTTTTATAAAAATGTAAACATTTATACCAAAAATTGTTGACATCATTCACAAATTAGTAAAAATGATTAACAAAGCTAGTCAGTTAAAATTAAACAAAAACAATAGATATATTATTCTAAAGTGGCATCCAACAAAGATAAGTGTTCCCTCTCCCGTCGTCGTTTACATTTGGGACACGGTTTCGTTGCGTTTAGACATTCCGTATGATATACTGCATTGCATACTTTACACTGTAAATTGAAAAGAAAATTACTTCATACTTTGACTTTACTATAAGTAGGTAAATCTTACTCTGTATGTACCCTCTAAGTCAAACGGATATAAAATTTTCGCCTTGTCACAAATTTCACAAACAAAACCTTTTTGACTACAGAGCCAACAATTAATTACATGATCTCTCCCAAATTTTACAATGTTTTGAAGGCTGTCTAGCAATACTCCATTAGGTATCGCAGTTAAATCCTGCAGAAAATTCCTTTATATGATATATTCCATTAGAAAATTTCTGGCTTACCGAAATAGAATATTGATGAATATGCTCATACATATATTCTTTAGGCCATACCATACGCTGCAATTGTTCAATAATTGGACCACGACAAGTATATAAATAATCTCGTAAAAAATTTAATTGAATACGAATTGTTTGTAGACGACTCATTTCTTCTACTCCTACATAAATGTAAGGATTTAAAACCTAAACAATAAAAAAATAAAGTATATTTTACAATTAAATATTTATGATCTACCTTCATATCTAATAATGGGTGATTCTTCATTTCATTTATAAAAGTTGCAACGTTTTTTGAAACGTAGTATTGTTTAAAATCCCAGTTGTGTATAACTCGTGACGGAATGACAACAGGATCAGGACTCATACAAGAATCACAGTAACAGTCACCAGTAAAAGCACAAACTCTCGGTTTACAGACATTTATACTTAACGGATGTTTGCAGCCAAAACATTCGTAATTTTGTACATCAAGACCTTTTTCTTGAGCCAACTTACCCAAATATGACAAAAAAATTCTAATATCACTTTTATCAAAAACAGAAGCAGAAATAAATTCAAAATCTAATATATCTTCCTGATTTGGAAGTTCAACTTTATTTGTATGTATATCAGGTTCAGTTGAACCTGAATTATTACTGGCGGAATTTTCAAGTTGCTGCCACACTTGTTGTAAATTTGGTGTTTTCACATACGATCCACTCATTAGATTATAACTTTCAATTAATGCATGGTAACTATGTTCTGTAGACCTAGCTTCTACAGCATTACTGTAAGTACTTTCGGGGGTTGGAGTTGCTGGTACTGTTTTTACTTTTGTACCTTCATTAGCATTTTGACTTTCATCAAATGACCAACCCGATTTTCTATTTAAGGAATTTCCTAAAGTGGAAGCTTCTAATGACATTAACATTTCATCCGTTAGGAGATTCTTTGATATTTCTTCTGAACTTGTACTAGTACTTCCTACTTCAACTTTTATATCGCGTAATGGTGATGATAACACTGGCGTCAAATTTTCGGTTGACGTATTTGATAAAATAATTTTTAATGCATCATCTTCGTTCATTGCCAACATTTTACCCAGTTCAGAACTTTGTGGAGTTACAGATAAAGATAAATCCGTGGAACCAGAATTGCAATTAGAACTTGAAGACATACTATTATCTAACGATTGTGCTACATCCACCCCGGAAGCAATTGGACATTGGCGAAGCGTAGGGCACCAAATACCAGCCAGGATTAATGTAGGTAAAGGCCACGTATTCAGCAATGATGAATTATAGGGTAATGTGAATATTGTACAAGTTTCCACACCCTCAATTAACTTCTGTGCTACATCTAGTAATTCAGGATCTCTAATATATGCTTGTGATTTATAAAATAGTTTTAAAGCATCAGAATTCTGTCGGATTGTCACGAGATAAGATGATAATAATGAATCGTTCAAAGCAAATCGAATCCATGCACGGCATTGTCCTATTTCTGTTGTGATATTAGATAATGAAGTTATCTGAAACAAATAAGGTTAAAAACAATAAAATCAAAAGAAATACAGTGTAAATTTTAAAACTGGTCAGGGCTATAACATTTTTTTCTCTATATGTACTAATTCTTTTTTTCTATAAATATAAAAACTTTTGGCAGTTGAAAAACTGTTTATCTATGAGCCCTATGACCCGTTATAAAATTTACACCCTGTACATTAAGAATTATACTTGATCAATGAGCTGCCTATGAGAAAATATTAGTAAAGCAGACCAAAAGCTTGGTTCTGGACGTTGGTCAATCTCATTACTGATGACTCTGCGAGCACGGTGTGCTAAAGAATCCTTTAGTCCATGTAAAAACATTGCTTCGATAATGGAACACAAAGTATTCGATGCATCATTTAAATTTAAAGAATCGCCTACAATCAATTTTAAATCAATAAGTACAAAGTATGAAGATGATTGAAGCTATTAATTACCGGATAAATTTTCGTCCATACCACATAACTGTATTTCTTTAACACTCTGAGAAAGTTGTGTGGTAATAGCATTTCTAATGACTGTCTCTTTATTACTGTACGAGGAGCGAACACTTTGTAGAAACGAACTCATATTTACTGTCTACTTTCTAAACCGTAGGAATTAAGAATATGCTTGGTTTGTTCGGCTGCAATACCTAATCGGATAAGCTTATAAAAGCCTGGATACGATAAATCAACGACAGTTGAAGCTTGACGATGATTATCAGCACCGAGTGTGCCTTCGTCGAATACTGCACCTAGTTGTGGCCACAAATCTTGAAATTCAGTCGTTGAAATTGAACTAGGATTACCACTTATATTTGCACTGGTCAGTGCAATTGGATATTGTGATTTATTTATTACTGACCGAATGAAATTATTGTTAGGGATGCGAATACCAACTTTGCCGTCTGTGGAGGTTAATGATTCTTCTAACTGAGAAGTATATTGTAGTACCAAAGTTACAGGACCCGGTAAAAGTGCAGACAGCAAACCTTCCGGTAGATGATTAATGCAAGCCCATCGTCCAACATCATCAATATGACTTATACAGATAGCAAGAGGTCTATTTTCACTTCGTCCTTTGATGGTATATAACTTATTAATTGCCTTCGGGTCAACAGCACTACACGCTAAACCGTACACTGTGTCAGTAGGAACCGCAATCACTTCGCCGTATGAAATCAGTTCGGATGCATATTTCACTGCTTTTGGATTATTTGCAACAGGAATCGGAGAAGCCATAGAAACAAATGTTCTGTATCTTGAAATACACTTTGTAAAATAGCGTAACTGGAAACAATAGGTAGCACTCATTGATTGTTTGTAGTTGTAGAAAAAATTAATCCCGCCAGTTGTATGAACATTCGTGGTTACAACATCTATAAAATGTTGTCATTGGTTCGTCTGCAGATCGTGTCTGAATTTGCATGAAGTAAGCTTTTGGATGTGAACACTTTGGACATCTCTCTTCGGTAGAATCCACGTTTTTCCACGCTTCTTCTCCACCTAAAACGTCGTCTACTTCCTGTAACAAGTATTCGTAATATTAATTTATATTATTACAATTCGGTGAATTTCTTCACCTTTAGTTTGCAGTATGTTCTGCTGCGAACTGCTGATGTAATATTGTACACGAAAGGACATTTACTACATTCAAGTTTTAAAATACCAGCTACTTCTGGTACAAATAATACATTTCCACAAGTAGGACAAAATGATAACATAATGAATTTAATAAAATAATAAATATTAATTTATTGAATAGTACCTATTTTATAAAGTAGAAAAAAAATATATAAATTTTCATAATTCTTAATAAGTGAAAATATTTAGTTTATATAATAAAATTACTTGATTAATAAAAATGTATGTTAACGATTGTCTCGCATGATGCAACACAATAAAATAGTGACTTTACTGCAATCCGGCTAGCAAGGTTCCATAAATGTCCCTACTCGTTCAATTTTCACCCGGATGATTCCTTCATTTGTTCAAATCACATGAAGTTCGCTCGCAACAAAATTTGTTCATTTCTTTCTCTGTTCAAATTACATGCAAACAAATTTAAAGACATTCCCGAGCACAAATTCTAATAAAAGTATTTTACTATACAATGATGACATGACAAAAGAATTATGAAATTGTCAAAAATTTGAAATTAAAATATTCATTGTTGCAAGTTTTGTTTTGACAACAGTTGCTGCAACTTGCAACCTACGACGTACGCAAAGTTTTTTAGTCTCGACGTTGGTACACATGATATTAATTCCTGTTATTTTTTAAAATTTGAATCATTTATTTGTATATAGACGAATAATATCAGAAATGAACAACAAATTATTAGCTGCTACTATGTTATTTAAAATATGAATGTCTCGTATTCCACAGAGCTTTTTTTACGAGATCAATCAGAGTTTGAAAAAATTCGTTTGATTTTATTTCAACTCCAGCTCCTCCAGCCATTTTTAAATATTTCGTACTGTTTAGTGTTTACCACTCAGACTAAACATAATTTATGTTTGTTTAGTCTGAGGTTTACCAGCTGTTTACAAACATATGTCAAACAGTTTAGGGATTTTTACTCCCTAAGCCCCTTTACTTTACTACGCACGCGTATCTTGATAGTTGCAGATAATATACCTATAAAACGTATGAAACTATCCCGTCAGCAGTATATTTTAATTTTATAGGTATATTTTGCAGATACGTTTTCGAACAAGAAATGAACAATTTTTACTGTTTGCAAGGTGAAATGATACCCGCGATTAATTTGTTTCTACGCCGAAGCGAACGCTAGTGGGCACTGAGATGAATAACTATGGCTGAGTCGATAAAGTAGAAATTCTTGTACATTTACTAGGCTCCATCTATTCGATAATAGTCATACTTTGTTCCAAATCACAAACCCAAAAGTAAAAATATGTGGTGTTGCAATAATTTCAAATTTATTTACGAATGTAAAGATATTTAATTTATACGTGATGAAATATTAGTATCATATTGGAATAATAACTTTTCTTGGAAAGAGTAACGATAGAATGAATAATAAATAAGAAATACCTATATAACATTATTCCCTAATTACATAATATTTTGTATTTACCGTACGAAACTTTTATTATGAGCATATATTTATAGACTGTAGAGTAAATGTTACATTATCACAATTATTAAACAAATTAATAATAGGTGTACCGTGTACATCATAATATAAATAATTTTCGTATGATGTTAATAGTATATTGTATAACTAGTGCTGAAAGTTGGATATTTCACACGTGTGTGAAGTTTGAGCCACGAGCCGAAGGCGAGTGGTTTAATCACACGAGTGTGAAATACCCTTTCAGCACGTGTTGTACACGATACTTTTCCGACGACCACAATTTGTTGAATTGGCATAACTGTATATACATATATACACGTGTTTTCTTTAAAACAACCAGCGGTTTTTTGGGCGAACTAATAACTTAAGAGAAAAATGTTAAATTAAAAAAGTGATCAAGAATAAGGGGCTAATAAAACAGAAATAACAAACAACAATAACAAATTATGGCATGCACTGTTACCAAAATTATCAAATTTTCATTGAAATTATGTTATTTTTATTTTTTAAAACTAAAACGTATTAGAACAAAAATAATAGTAAGCCCATTATTAGTAATAATACAATTTATTACAAAGAAGCAAAAATATAAAATTTATTTAAAAATATTAAAACAGATTATGTTAACATCATTGCTATCAGAATCCACCAAAAATTATGTTAAAATCTGATAAATCAGGATCCAGCCTTTTTAATCCGTGTAAATTCAGCAAATTGTCTGCAACTGTCAGACTTTTAAATACAAATTTTTAGTTTAGTTCGCTCAGTTATCGCAGTGTGTGATAAAATCATATCACACAGTTGCGGACGCATCTGATTGGCTAACGAGCTTTCATATCACACAGCATTGCTAGTGATGTGCAAAGACCAACTTTCAGTAATAGTTTAGCGTGTGAATTTATGTACTTTTCGTAGTGGTCGTCGGAAAATGTATTATCGTTTACTTATAATATTTGGTTTGCAGTGAATGTCTTGTTTCAGTTCAACGTAATTCACTATTCTTCGAAATTGTAAAAAGCATGTTTTATAAGAAAGTTTTTAATATTTTTGAATGGTTTTTGATTCATATTCTCTTACTTTTTCGGGTATAGTTTATTATATATAATAATAAGTTCAGTAATAGTGAAAAAAAAAAATTTATAATAAAAAGAACAACAGCATATTAGTACGAATACATCAAATTTGCAATAAAAACATCAAAAATAATTCATTTTTTTTTTCTTTTTTTGGAACTTGATCAAATTTTAAAAATGTAACATCCCCCTTTTGCACCAGTGTCTTCAATTTTAGAAACAGCATAAATAGTTATAAGCTTCAAGAGAAAATATATTTAAAAATAAAACCAAAAGTTCGTAATTAGAATCGCAAAGCATACAATCACACAACACATCTGCACCTAATGCCGCTCGCCTGCCCGCTCCTAGCCGTTGCTCACATCGAGATCATTGGAGTTGGAGTTGGAGATAACAAGAATGTATGTTATTCCTTCTCTGTCTGTCACAGCGGCAGGCAGTTCGGGTAACTTTGCGCTGTGGGATAAAATTCAAGTTGCACTTGAACAAAAATGTATGTTGTATAAATATAAATAAGTATATCATCACGGCATTTTACCTATTGCTGGGTGTGCCAATCTGCTTTGTACGCAGATATCGGTTATGATGATGACATATTTGTACCGTGCGGGCGTATAAATATCGGATCAAAAATATCGGTATTTTAAAACATCGATATTTACAAACAATATGAACTGATTTCCGACTTTTCACTTTTCAAAATAAAATGAAGAAAATATGCTTTCATATTTTATAAAAGAGGAATCTTTAGACCAAATAAAAAATAAAGTTATTATTATTATTATTATTATTATTATTATTATTATTATTATTATGCTTTCATATTTTACAGTTAATAAAAAAACAACAATGTCGATACTTATAATATACACAAATCTATAAACTTATTTTTTTTAAAATCAAATGTATTCACTAACAACTGAATTTAAAACACATCTGAATCGCAACTATACAGAAATAAATATTTTGATAACTGTTTTCCTTTTATTTTATTTCTTTGCATACTCAGTTATGGTGGAAGTATTTTCTCCAAACTGGGGTTGACATCATATAAACTGTGACGAGACATATGTAAGTAAAGGAAGGACACAGGAGAGTAGCGTGTCTATGATTAACAATTCATGACACATTAGGAATGCATTTTTGAAAACATCGAGAGCACATATCGAAAACAAATATCGATGTCGATCGATATTATCGAAAAAGATAAAATATCGAAAGCTAAATATCGATTTTTCTCAAACATCGATGTATCGTGCGCATCCCTAGTTGCACTATCCTGATCGTATAGTTTAGTTTGTGTTATATTCTTGCAATTATTGATACATTTATTATGAAATAAATAATTCTATTCCATACATATACTCTTCTACCGTTATATTTAGGGTTTGTCTATTATCGAGTACAATATTGGTTTTTGATTCCTGCTTTTACACATATTTTTGCTTATGTCTTTGGTTCGTTTTGTTTTATCTTAGTATTCTATACGCTTTCGTACTAGTCTTTTCTTGGTTTTTGTTGATTGTTATTAATTGATTAAAGAATTTAAAAAAAATGTAACAATGGTTTTATAATACTGTGTGCCAATGTGCAAAAGCATGGCCAAATTTGCTACTGTTTTCAAATTTCCACGCGATAGTGAGATGCGAAAAAATAGATAAATGCAATACATCGATCAAATTTTAAACTTACAATATCCTCGGCAGTTTGCATTTCGCATTTCAACGAAAAATTTATTTTTCGTGAACATGAATCCATTACGTCACATGATACAGGTTTGGTTTTAAAAAGAAAATGTTTAAAATTGACGGATGACGCAATACTCACTGTATTTAAAAATCAGACATCATATTAATTTGTCAAAACACCAAAAGATAAAAATCCAGATATTCTCCGTGATAATATACAGGCTGTTCTGTAAGTTCATAGTATGATAAAGAGACTTGAATAAAGTTATAATCTGAAATATATTTTGCAAAATCTGTCAAGTTGTAAAAGTTACGGGACTGTAAAGTCGACAATTACGAACAAGCTATACTATTAAGTTAAAAACTATACTTATTAAATTAAAATTTAAAAATGAAGTTGTTCAAAAATGCCTGTTACTTTTCTAATTAAGAATACACCGACATGCGTTTGGTTTACGGAGAAGTGCTCCAAAACAACGCCATTAATAAAAAGTGTCTATCCATATTTCGCTTTTGACTTCAAACCTTCAAGAATGGCAATTCTTGTTATTTTCACTCAAACTGCTGTGAGTTTTAAATAATATTTTATTCAAATAAATAATTGTTATTGGTCCATCTTGAAGTGCTTTTACAATTGCAACAAATACCTACCCTACATTAGAAAAGAAATAATTGCAGATTACGATACATTGCAACCGTGTATATTAGTGGTAACGTATGCCCACTTTACTTACATAACTCCGTGTACTAAAACGAAAAATTAACTTAAATATTAAAACATGAAAGTGATAAAATTGCAAATCAAATGCAATTCTTTTATGTACTACAGATATGTATTTTATGATAACGTAACACCGACCAAACATTTCTTTTTATTTTGAAATATGATTATCTGCACAGGGTGTTAAAAAACGGTAAAAAAAATGGATGGTATACATTTCAATGTACTGATTCTAAATCAAAAACAATTTTTCCAGAATACAGAGAATTATTTCTTATTATTTATTTTATTCTTCAAGTGTTCATTTTTAGTGCCTCTGACCGACACAAAATTGTTATTCAAAATAATGATTTATCTAATCACGTGAATAGGAAATAAATTTCAAATTATTTCTATTAAAAATTTCATGTTGAGGAGTGGCACTAAAAATGTACACTTCAAGAATTAAATAAATAATTAGAAATAATTTTCCGACTTTTGGAAAAATTCATTTTGGGGGTATGTGACTATAATCGAATTTCAGTATGTCATAAAATATAAAAATTAAACAGTAGCGTCTCATTACTTTCATTATTATAATAAAAAAAAAAACTAACTAAACATTGGTTTATAATAGTATTGTAATTAGTCAATATAATATTTTGGAGATGGGATATGTGACGCTATCATGGTAGGATCGTGGAAGAAGACAGATAGACTGGGATGGAAGAAGCGAGGGAAGAAGGTAGTTATAGCCCAGCGTCGTACGTTGTGGCATGTGGCAGGGCGACAGGTGGCTATAACTATCAATTTTCCTCTCAGTCTACATATCCCTTCCCCTCATTTTTAATAATAATTGTTTTCTCATAAACTACAAATAATTAATCGATTGAAAAAATACGGGTATTTATTTTTTGTCTAGTATCATAATATTATGTATGTTAAAATAAATTTGAGAAAAGTAGCATATAAATTTTTTATTTTATTTATTTATACAAGCTACAAAAGAAAATGTACTTTCGCCTGTGCATCACAGCTGTACAGTCGCACCCCTTGACCCCTGCCCCTAGATCCAAACACGTGCCCTGCTTGTAGGACTGGGAGCAGGTAGCCTATCGTTCGTCCCTGGCTGCCTGCCCTAGCCTTAGCTTTACGTCGTACTCGTCCGTAGCTTTGCCTCAGAAATTCAATGCTGAGTATGAGACAGATGATTAGCACTTTCATTATTATTGCTATTATCATTAGAGAAATAATTACTTAATATCCAATATTAAATTAAACATAACGGGTGTCTACTTTTTTTTCTTGAACAGGAAATTTAATGTTAAAATTTGTGCATGGATGAGTATCCAGTTGTTAAATTATTTCGTATGTACAAGTTAGAAGCAAAAGAAAATATGCGAATTAAGGCAATTATTAGAGTACCATGACAAATAAGACAATAATATTTTTTTTTCCTTTAAGCGTATTACAATATTCATATGCTACTGTACACACTATAGAAGATACCTATTCATTGTCTTACTAGTACAAAAATGTTGTTATTATTGTACTAGTAAAAAAATGTTAGCGTGTTTATTGTTTATTCACCGCTGGCGGCGGCAGTCGCTACAGCACAGCAACACAGATCATATTGAAAATGAAAATTGTTATTTGACAGTTGTATCGTTTTTGGTTTGTAGTGTACACAGCCAGCTTTGGCTGAAATTGCAAATTCTACAATTAAAAAAATTCCAGAAAAATGTCAAAACTTATTTGAAATACTTGAAGAAAAATTAGTATATGTCATTCGGAATAGAACGCCCTTTTTGTATTTTACTTAGCTTGCTTTGGCTACAGGGTTGCCATTTGTACGGTAATTACCGTATTTGTACGGTAAATTTGATAATTGTACGACATACGATCCAAAACCATTACCGTACAAGTAAAATACGGTAATTTGAAAATATCTCGTTATAAATACCTTTTTTCGATAATTGAATAATTTTATTTTAAAAATGTCACTAAAGTAGAGTCCTCCGACGGTCAAATCTTTAAATACTAACTCAACGAAAAATATCTTGAATGGACCTTTTCAATTTAAAGAGATAGAAGATATGCGCAATGGGGATCTGCGCATAGTAAGAACAACTGAGATCTATGGCGTTTGTTTCTAAAAATTTTAGACGTAAAGTGTGAGAATATCTTAGATAACTTTAAAAAATCTTATCGAAATAAGTTACAAAAGCTTTTATTGAAGTTAAAGTGTCTTACGATGCAAATTTTCACTGAAAATACAGGTATTTTCATAACTGCAATATTTTTGACGTTTCGTTTGACAGCCTAACTGGCAGTTGTTTGCGCCATTTTCTTACTATTTGCAGCGATAGAAAGAGATAGTCGGTAAATTGAAAAGGTCCATAACGATTGTTGGCCACTGAACAAGTATGTCGAAGTTTAAATGACCCTTTCAATAAACTTTATTTTATTTTTTTAAATTTTGTTATACCAAAAGTAATTTTTTTGAATCAGTATTTTCAATCGGAAAAAGTATTATTTGTGGGCATTTATTTCATTTTTTGTCGTTTCTTATCACAATTGTTGTTATTAATATTAGTTTTTTGTTTTGTAATATTTTGTGTTTTGTTTATTACAATATTTTTTTCACATTTTAATACTTTTTTTGATATTAAATCAATTCCTATTTTTTCTCGACAATTTTAAAAAAAATTGTACGGTAATATATATGTACGGTAAAATGATATGCGCGGTACGGTAACGTAGTGCCCACCAGTTGGCAACCCTGCTTGGCTAGCGCCTCGGCCGCAATAACAATTCAACATATAATATGACCGCTTTCTTCTCCTAATAACATAATATACAAATGTTTGTTATTTCTGATATATCTGACATTTTTAAAATTGTATTATTGTTAGAATAATAAGAAGATTTAATCTAGAAGTAAAAAATTAATCACAAATTTTAATAATAATATCAAATGAAATAAATGTCAGAAACATCAAATATATATTATTGTCTTATTTTTCAAGGCACTGATAATTGCCTTAATTCGTGCATTTTCTTTTGCTTGTAGCTCGTACATAAGAAACAATTTAACAACAAATTTGATACTCATCGATGTACATTTTCATTCTGAACATTTTTCTTCATTACACATTTTTTATAAAATTGATAGATAAAGCGATATCGCCAAATTAAAATTTTAACATTGAATATCCGATATTCGGGAAAAAAAGTAGACACTCCGTATATACTTCCTGTACGCATTTTACCCCTCAATTTTTTGTTATTGCTTGTTGTGCCGCCTACCCTGTTATCCGACCCACAACCCGTCATTATTGATATATTTACAAAACAACTTTATTAATATAAATTTGTAATTTTTCCATGATTAGATAAAGCACAAACACGAAGTGAGCATATACAAGCCTATACCTACAATTTGAATTCAATAATTCATAAAATTTTACATTTTAATGAAAATAATTATTGGGAACTATTTATAATTTTTTTGTATTCATAGTAACACTAACAATACCAATGACTAGTGCGTACTTATAGAACGTAATTTCTAAAAAAAATACCTACTTTTAATTTTTAAGTTAAAATATCGGCGTATAAATTTAATATATAAAACTAAATTAAACGTATGTACTTCACTTCAATTTTCCTATTTTCCATTGAGTCACCGATTTCATTAGAGTTCATCTACGCACCGCTAGGTCTACTCATAGCGCCACTTCCTAATATTTGACGAAAATACTTACCGAATGTGTTTTAATTATCATTATCTTCTATATTAAACAATAAATATTTAAAATACTTGCCTAAGAAATACAGAAATGTGTACAGTACGCAATACTAAACAAATTTTAGGAATAGAATTTCACAGACTTGAGAAAATAAATAAAATTAAACTTTTTATTTTTTTTAAGTATGTTCCCGAAATTTAATTTTTGATTTTTTTTTATATGTTATGTATAATAATATTCTTCAAAACATATTTAAGTATGAACAAAATTGTAGGTTTAGTATAGAAGAAAAACATTAAAATGTATGAAAAAAGTAGGTTTTTTGGATTTTTAAAATTGTTCTCGAAAATCATTTTTCTTAATTTTCACATATTTTATTCCTTACCCTGTTATAAATATTTAGTGCAACTTTAATCAAAATCGTAGGTTTTGAACTGGAGATATATTAAAAATAATATTTAAAATATTATTTTGGGCGAATAAATACATACAAATATTATCGAAACTATTTTGTTTTCATGGCAAATTTCACCCTTTTTATTCGTGTATACATATAAATCATATTACATTACAAAATTTTAAATAAAAAATTAAAAACCATTTTACTAAGTTTGAATTTCGCGCGCTGGGGTATCATTTCACCTTAAACGATAAATATTAAAAATTCTTGCCTAAGAAATACAGAAATGTGTACAGTACGCAATACTAAACAAATTTTAGGAATAGAATATCACAGACTTGAGAAAATAAATAAAATTATACTTTTTATTGTTTTTGAGTATGTTCTCGAAATTTAATTTTTGATTTTTTTTATATGTTATGTATAATAATATTCTTCAAAACATATTAAAGTATGAACAAAATTGTAGGTTTAGTATAGAAGAAAAACATTAAAATGTATGAAAAAAGTAGGTTTTTTGGATTTTTAAAATTGTTCTCAAAAATCATTTTTCTTAATTTTCCCATATTTTATTCCTTGCCCTGTTATAAATATTTAGTGCAACTTTAATCAAAATTGTAGGTTTTGAACTGGAGATATATTAAAAATAATATTTAAAATATTATTTTGGGCAAATAAATACATACAAATATTATCGAAACTATTTTGTTTTCATGACAAATTTTACCCTTTTTATTCGTGTACACAAAGAAATCGTATTACATTACAAAATTTTAAATAAAACATGAAAAACCATTTTACTAATTTTGAATTTCGCGCGCTGGGGTATCATTTCACCTTAAGTTTGCTCTGTGTTTTTTTCTGCAATTCTGCCAATTGATAAGAACCAAATACCCGAACTTTTTAGCATAAAAAAAAACTTGTCAATATTTCGAAGATATGTCAAATATATATTTAGGGCACGGAAGATCACGTGACCTATCATATGTTTTGTCCCTTTCTCACTTCAGACTCGATCATCAGCTCAGTGCCATACTAACTTCAGTCTGCACTTTCGACGCAGTGCGCATGTGTCAGTTTGAATAGCTGTCATAATTTTCTAGCGGTAAATTTTAAGAATGAGTTTGCGCAAGCGTGGAATTTGTTGCCATTTTGTTAATTGGTGGTTCTTGTCTTAGACCAGGATCTTGTGCATATAGCGATTGATTGTGTTATTGTTATTCGTTGTAGTGTTTTATTATTTGTTTCTTTTTGTTATCTTGTTTGTTGTTATTTCTTTTATTGTTATTTTCTGTTGTTTGTGAGTGTTGTCATTCTTTTTCAAACGATGCCAGTGCGTTGTTGGGTGCAAGTTTGTCGTCAGACTATAATATAAAACTGTTTGCTACCCCATCATGCACCGATTATCGATGTAATATTTAAAACCTAATAATATTTGAACATAAGTAACAAGTGACAATTTGTATAGGTAGGGTAGGTGAGGACGTCGTCTGTGGCTCGTGGCCGTTTATGTTTATGAGAATATCACTTGCGACATATTATCGATTACTCAGATTTGATAGTAGGTCGTTGATGAAGCCCTAAATTTATAAATTGTCAATTACTGTTGGTAATATTTGCTTTTTAAGCAAGAATGAAGACTAAAAGCATCCTGATTGTAATACTTCTGAATATACATATGCTCACATTGTTATCTTCTATTATATTATATTATTGAAGAATTCAATAAAAACCTATTTGATTCTTATTGTCTTCATTTTATTATCATTTGATATCTTGCTAGAAATGTGACAGCTATTCAAACTGACGCATGCGCACTGCGTCAAAAGTACTGTCTGAAGTTAGCATGGCACAGAGCTGAAGATCGAGGCTGAAGTGAGAAAGGGACAAAACATATCTTAGGTCACGTGATGATCTTCCGTGCCCTTCGTTGTTTTATAATTTTTGCAACGTAGTTGGTAACCTCACAATTTATTGATATCAGTTTAAAAACAGACATTTTGAATTCTAACCTATAAAAAAATGTGGTAGAGTTTTAAAACCAAAATTTTAAAATGCGTAATTTGAAGTTGGATGTTACAAAAATTTATAATTTACCTGTTAAAGAAAATAATATTTCAAAATGTGTGAACATTGATAATAAATATTTTATTTTAATTAATAATAGTGTACATCTCGTGGAAGAAGAGAATGATATTGTTTTAAAAAGTGATATTAATACAATTAACTGGGTGCCTGTGGAAAATATATTATATATGAGCGATGGACATGCATTTTATTGTTATAATGTTGATACTGAAGAGATAAATGTTATTGACATTCCTGGAGGATATGTAATTCATGAATGGAATCCATCACAAGATAGAATTGCACTTATTAATGATGAAGATATTCTAAAAATTGTATTACTAGATGCTTATAATTGCCACTGTACTTACATTGGGAAATATCATTTAAAATGTATAGAAAATTCTCCATTTATTAATATAGGATGGGGTTCACAAACTACACAGTTTCGTGGTTCAGAGGGAAAGTATAGCCAAAAGAAAACATCATGTGAAGGTAATAACATCTAAATATATAGCATTATCATTAGGTCATATTTGGTGTTTGTTGAAAACTTGTCAACATTTTACTTGTTTGTAGTTTTTCTGCTTTTACTGGGTTCAATTCAACTCTTTCAGAATTGTTCAGATAAAGGTTTTAAAGTAAACCGAAAATTAAGTGAATGTGAAAATAGTTTTTAACATTAAAACATCTTTGGCCTATTAAATTAACTATTAATATTGTAAAATTCATTACTATCTGTTTACAGCTTCGTTTAACAAAGAAAATTCACTGCGAATAGCTTGGAGAGATGATGGCGACATATTTGCAGTGAGTTTCGTAAGAGACGGGCAGCGATTATTTAAAATATTTTCTTGTGAATGCGAGTACTTGTATGAAAGTGAATATAAAGCTGACTTAAATGCAGAATTGGCCTGGAAACCAGATGGTAGTGTAATTGCTACAGAAAGCCAATCTTCAGATTGTCGTTATATTATGTTTTTTGAAAAGAATGGATTATATCGCTATAACTTCAAACTGCATTCTGATGTAAGTATCAAATAATATATTAAGTTGGGCTACGGCCCGGCATTGTTCGTTGGTACTGATTGGCTTGATAACACAACGTAAGCAGTTAATACTTGGATGGGTGACCACCAGAGAAAACTGACTGCTGTACAGTCCATGACACGAAAGAAAAATGGTCTGAGGAATGTTAAATTTCTGTTAAGCGGTACTACGATTAAAAATATTTTACTGTGACTTGTTATACGCACGCAATACACGAATCTCTTTGTCGATTAGTACAGTGGAACCGCGGTATACGCCATTAATCCGTTCCAGATCCTTCGACGTATACTAAACTGGACGTATACCAAACGAAACGCGAAAAAACAATATCACGTACATATTTATTGTGGGTTGTTTACTGATTAGTAACAACAGGCGTACTGACGCTTACAGGCAGTGGTAGCATTAGTTCGAAATAGATAAACAAGGGTAGTATGCGCGCAGTCAAACTCTAATCGTATTTCAAATAAATGTCGTATACCAGACAAAAAAATTCGCGACCAAGCAGGACACATGGCGTTGTGTAATTTAGACGTCATGAAATTTGGGCGTTATGACATTTAGACGCCATGGCACGTACTCGTTTATTCTCGGGCCTCTTTTATTGAAACTAATAATTTTTTCTGGCGTATTAGAAACTTTTCGGCGAAAATAAAAAAGGGTCTAATATTTGTATGTTAAAAAATTAAAAAAAAACTTGGAAACCCCTATTTAATTCTCTACGGCATTTATTTGTAGTATTATTCTCTAAAATTAATAGGCCACTTTTGCGCAAGCAAAATCTTTTTCCCATGTTAATTGCCTATGACCCGCTTTTCGTGTTACACCCGGTATACATATACAGCGTGTAATACCAAAACCGACCACCGCCATTATTTTCTTTATTATTGTAGTTACAAAAAAATACTATAGAACAAAGTTATAGGAGACCAAGGGGTTACATCAGAATGTTATATTTTTCAAATGGGATTATACTATTTTATATGCCTATTCAATAGCGTATTTTTTCTGAATTCAACCATGTATAATAAAATAAAAGTATTGAGAAAAATCCAATTGAAATTTAAACAAATTTGAAATTATTTTTCAGAAGGCTATGTATGAAAAACAAAACTGTCATTTGTCAATTTGAAATATTTATGATACAAATCAAATAAATCACTATTTATAAAGTTATTAACAAGTATTTGTTTTGTTTTAATTTAAGCTGTTTTTTTTCATAAATAGCCAACTAAAAAATAACTATAAAAATCAAATTTATTTAAATTTCAATTATATTTTTTTAAATATTTTTATTATGTAAGGATATAAAATTAATACATGGCTGAATACACTATCGAATAGACATAAAAAATATCTATAATCCCATTTGAAAAAATATAATTATGTGTTGTAACTTGAAAACCACTGGTTAAAAAAATTATTTTTTTCTTTAGTGGTCTATAACTTTTTTCTATAGTATTTTTTTGTAACTATAATAATAAAGAAAATAATGGCGGTGGTCGGTTTTGGTGTTACAAGTTAAAATAAACATTGTGTAATTATGATTTTTTTAGAAAGAGGTGAAGAAAATCGAATGGAATCCAACCGGTGATATTTTAATGATTTGGCAAAAATCTCTGAACAATTCTGAAATATCTTTGTGGACATGTTCAAACTTTAAATGGTATTTAAAACAAAATCTTGTATTCCATAAGAATAATATCGTTAATCATGTACAATGGAAAGATAAAAAGTGGTTGGAAGTAATTACTTCTAAAAATATTATACTTTATAGTTGGAAGTGGGTGACTTTGATTAACAACAACAAAAACAGGTTAGTTTGGCAGCAATTTAAAAAAATTGTGAATTATTATTTATGTTTTGTAGGCAAGATGATATTGGTGCAGTTTTAGTTGTTGATGGCAATGTACTTTACGTTACTGTGACGTCTGCTCAAATTATACCACCTCCATACAGTTCATATAATATAAAATTTTCTAGTTGTATTAATAATGTTGCTTTCGGTTCTAATCAAAATATGATTGCAGTTATACTTGATAATTATACACTAGAAGTGTTACAACTTTCTAAATCAGGATATGAACAACAATTAACGACAAATTTATCAAACGAATTGCTTCCTCTAACTTTGAATAGTTTTGTGTACGATGATAAATTATCAAATATTTATTGCGTGAAATCACTTGTTGATGAACGGTCAGAAGTAGTGAAATGCGAAATAAACTTTACAAAACGTGAAATGATGTTAGTAAAATCATATGAATTTCTGGAAAATGTATACGATTTATTATATATGTGCCATGAAGATAATAGTGAATATTATTTAGGAATATGTACTAAGTCATATATTAAGCTTTTTCGTCCGGATACATTGTCGGTACTTCCTGATTCAGACTTGTCTGTGGTGGAAGATGAAATTCCAGAAGAAGGGGGTTACTATTCAATTTTTTACGTTATTAATCGTTTCTTTTCTTTATTTTTAATTTCTCAGCGTTTGTATTTTAATGGGGGGAAAATTGCAAATAATATTACATCATATTTGTTTTCTCACGGGTACTTATTATTTACAACAACTGAAGATAAATTATTATGCATTAAATTAAGTGAAAAGGGATTAAGCAATCTTCAGAAAAATAATTTATATACAGTATATACGAGAAGCATTCCTAGTGGAGCCATTTTGATCAGTGCCGTCCCCAATAGTAGAAAAATTATTTTGCAAGTACCAAGGGGTGAACTTGAAATTATAAATCCTCGTATTTTAGCTATTGATGAAATTGATAAATTAATGACTAATAAAAAACATTTGGACGCCTTTTTAATTATGAGAACAGACAGAATAAATTTGAATTTGATTTATGATTTAAATCCAACGAGATTTATTAATGATATAGAAGATTTTATAAAAAATATTAATAATTGTGAATATTTGGATGTATTTTTGACTCAACTTCAAAATTCGAATATAAGTGAAAATTTATATCGCAATTGTTTTGAAAACAATTTACACGAAGAAGCAAATAATAAATTAATCATGGTTGCCAATAAATTTATTGAATCTATGAAAAAAATTGACGCTGATTATTATTTGCAGTCTATTGTTACTGCATATTTATGTACAGGCACAGATGATGATCTGGAAAAAGCATTAAAAGAATTATCAGCAGCTAGAGAACGGGAAAGAAATGGTCATAAATTACGTGTTTCAGTCGATAATACATTAGAACATTTGATCATGCTTTCGTCGGTGGAAAAATTGTATGATATTGCTTTAGGAATGGATCAGATTGAATTAATTATGTGGGTAGCATCAAAGTCACAACTCGATCCTTTAGAATATATTCCATTTCTACGTGAACTTGTTTCAATGGACACTAATTATCGCAATTATAAAATCAATAGTCATATAAAGAGATTTGAAAAAGCTTTTACATTTCTAATAGAATGTGAGGATGTTCTTGTCGAACTTGAACAACTAGTTACTAAAAATAATTTATATAAAGTTATTTTGAAATATGTACTCCCAACTAATCAGTGGTATAAACCATTGCTACATTTGTATGCGTCTTTTCTAAAAAAAGAACGCCAATATAAAGAATCTGGTTTAATGTTTATGAAAACGGAAAACTATGAAACAGCTTTACAATGTTTTGTTGAAGGATGTTGTATGCATGAAGCTCTAATTGCCATTAACTTCTTAAAATCAGATAAGATTAAAATAAATGAGAGTTTGGAAGAATTAGCAAAAAAACTCTGTAATGATAAACAATATCAAAATGCTAGTTTTATTTATGATACAATTTTACAAAATTACGAACAAGCAATAGCAGTACTTATTAATGGCTGTTTATGGTCTGATGCTCTGTATTTGGCCTATAAGAATAATCGTCATGACATTATTGGTGAGGAATTATAATTTTTTACTAATTTCATTTGAACATTATCTTATTTGCAGAATCTGAAATAAACCCAGCGATTTCAAATAATGTTGAGAATTTAGCTGCTAATTTAAAAATGTACTACGATGAATTCTTGACATTAAGAAGTAGATTACAAGATATTAGAAATGAAAAGATAAAGGAAATTAAGTAAGTTTGTGAGTATGATTAAAATAATAAGTTCAATAAATTTTATTTTAGACAAAATGGGGATATTATGCAAAGTGAAGATTGGTATATGAATATAAATGAATATTCTGGTACTAATTTTGATTTAGAAAGTGTGGTATCAACGACTTACAGTAAAACAACTAGCCAAAGAACAAAAACTACACATATGTAAAAATAAATAATTACTTTTATCTAATATGTCGTAATAAAAATATTATATTTTAGAACATCAGCTTCGTCAAAAAGGAAAAAGAAAATCGAGAAGAAATTACTACAAATTAGAAAAGGAAGTGCATTTGAAAATATTGCAATAATTCGAAGGCTGTATATTATTATTACAGAGGTTGAAAATATTGCAAATACAGTCAGAGACACTTGTTTGCAATTTATGTTGTACCCTGAACATTACAAGAACACTGTTCACTTACATTCAGCGTATGAAGAACTTATGACTTTGATAGAATCTTCAAGGGATATTATCTGGCCTCAAGAAATGGTATTACCATCTCATCTCGTTACAATTGAATCTGTAGTTTATAGGCTCAATTTACAGCATTTAGGTAATATATAGTTCCAGATAACGAGCCCCGTGTGGAGATCTCGCGATTTAAAATTAAACTAATAAAATTAAATAAGATAAAAGTTGGCGCATCAGAAGGCAATTTAGAAATGATTTTTTTTTAAATGCATTTCACTACATTACTTGCAATTGGTATTGGAATCTTGAAAACTGTAAGTACTTCCATATAGTGGTACAATAGTAGTTAAATTAAGGGGGCCATTTCAGTAATTTAAATTGCTACCGAAAAAAAAAAATACAAAATTTTTTGTCCATCCTGTGGCGTACGAAATTTTTTTCTCGACAAATTTTTTAAATTAATATAATATATTTTTTATGGAACGCATATTGGTATGTCCAAATTTTTTACGACTTTTAAATTTCGAGCTGATATAATTTTTTCACTGTCAGCTGTTACAACCATTTAAAAATTATAATAATTTTAACAGCAACAAAAAATTTGAGCATTTGAAAGAAAATGAGAAAGTGTCTAAAAGAAATGCAAGTAAAATTCTTTGATATTTTATATTTGAAATTATACGAAAAAAAAAAACAATTGTGAATAATTTAGTCGAGTTCGCATCTCTTACACTTTTCGAGATACCTATGCAGGGCACGTTATCTGGACATGTGTAAATTAAAATATAAAGTTTATATTTCATATTGTTTATTTTTTAGAAATTCAATACAGATTTCCTCCAAAGGAAATGAACATAAAGTGGAAAATTTCTAGTTTATAAAAAATAAATATCCGTATGCTGATCGCGCCTTTAATAATACCAATAATATAATAATAAAAGATGCTGTGGAGTGATATTTAACCCAATAAAAAATATTATGTAATAGTACGTTTTTATTTACTGCTTTTATTATAAAAGGGCGATCAGAATACAGGCCATAATATATTTTATATTCATAATTTTTTAATAAATAAATAAATACATTAATGTACATACACTCTGAATTTTATTTTATAAATTTATAAACATCAAGATACAATATACAATATTTAAGGTACCAATAAAATATAACTATTCCGGAAGTTAATCAAACGTAAACATCCTTTTTACGAATTGCTCATATTCTATCATACATATAATTTTGGAAATTATTACTTTAGAAATTTAAAAAATATCTCATATAGTTAAATAAGTATAAAATATAATTTTTCATTAAATTCATGCCTATTATTTGTTATTATTAAACAATTAAAAATGATTCACGATGTTTAAATGAAGGAAAAAAAATTGAGTTGCATTTCTATGTAGAAATAAGATAAATTAGTTATACAGTGCAATTGTTAGTATTTAAATTAATTAAATATATTTTAATTAAACTAAAAAATCATTATGCATGAAAGCCTTTTTTGATTTGGAAAAAATATTTATATTTGATCAGCTTCCACTTATATTTTTAAGGTAAAATTAATGTTTATGTAAATAAATATTTATTTTTATTTTTTTTATTATTAAATTTTTCGGCAGAACGAGCTTGTTCCCTACCGTTTGCTCGAGAAGTATACCAATTATTTCCTCGTAATTTGGTTCTCATTTTAGAGCGATCAAAAATCCAATCGCTCAATTTTTCTTTGTATCTTATTTCAGACCGTCCAGAATGCATTTTGTAATACCAATCGCCATTCTTGTTTATAGACTTTACTTGTTTATCATTTTTATTTTTTTTATTAATCTTGTTAGTAAATTTCATAATACGATAACATGTTCGTTGTAATTTTGTTTCTAATTTATTTATCTCTTTTTCTAATTTTTTAAAATATTTTGCTTTTTTCATTAAGTATTTATTTGATTTTGTTTTGTGTGTATATTTGGTATTTCGCATTTGATTATTTTCTTTTATATTATTTTCATTGTCATTTTGATTTTTAGTTGTCTCTTTCTTAATTGCATTATTTTGGACATTTTTGGTACAAACTAAATCTGCAAGTGAATTGTCTAGATTAGTGCATTTCTTATATAAATTTAGATAGTCATTTGATAATTTTAAATGCATGTCACAGGTTTTACTGGAATTTTGACAAAAATATTCAGTATCTTTGTCCAATAGGTCATAAAATGTCATATCTGAATTAAAGAACTCATTCTTTAAAATATTATTATTACGATAATCTTTTGTAATGAAAGTTTTAATCCAGGATGTTAAAAGTACAAAACACATACTAGTCACTATTATAAACAAAATTATTCTAATTTTGAAATTAGCGGGAATAGATCGTATATCATCTAAATTGTCATTTGTTACTTGACTTAAATTTTTCAGACAAACTATTTGTTTATCATTATCATTAACTGCTTTTTCCACTTGTGAACATACACAATCATCTTCTTGTGATAGTAGATCTTCACTTTCACTAATAATACTGATACTATCAGATTCCGAATTAGAATCGTTCAGTGTACCTAAGTCATTAGTATTCAGTTCTTCTATTTTTTCTTCATTTTCATTATTCGAAGAATTATTAGAAGTTGATACATCAAGAAATACCCAGGAACTTGTATTTATGTCTGGATTATGCGAATGAGTACTCACGGTATTGACTTCATTAATAATCTCTGATTCCATTATTCTACATTACGTTTATTTAATTATTCTATATTGTAATTGTATTTCTATTTACGTCAAACTACTTACAATTCATCTGATCCTTCAACATATTGTACAAATAGGTTCTGTTGATTCAAGGTAATACAAATTGATGAGTAATATTTACGCGCGTATTTAAAATTTTATATACATTCTTATCAAAAATTATAAATAAAGAACTGGCTTCAATATAATTTAAAAGAATATCCTAATGCTTCTGTATTATCAAATATAAAATGCCGCTGTAAAATGTAATAAGTTTAACGATATGTACCGCACATTCGCACGCCTTATTTTATTTATATATACGAAACGTTTAGGAATAATTGCTATTTTAAGCACAGATTTTAAGACAAGTAAGTACGTGAAGTACTGCAAGTGCTTTCCAACCTTTTGTACATCATGGTTCAAAGCAAACAACCTTTAAAATGGCAGATAGTTACCATTAAATCTTTTTATATTTATACTACTTGTTAAAAATACAATTAATTGAAAATATGTATTTTTTTAAATATCCTATTATGAAGTCACAAGATGCCTCTTGTATCTTTAAACAATGTTGAATAGTCCAGAAAAGTGTAATGGTCAAATTTAGGCGCCAAATTCAAACTCAGTTCATAACGCTGAGAACATAATTTTAATCGCCGTGTATTTCTAACCAAGGAAATTTTACTTCAACTTTAAAGGCCGAGAAATCACACAAAAGTAAATCTCTTATGCAAAACATTATATGTATCACCTAGAATGACCCTTTATCTCCAGATTCGTACAATAATATTCACATGAACTGTGCACAGTTTATAATTATTTAAATAAAAATACAACACTACAAATTTAATGAACGTATATCTCGATTGGTCCTACAACTTCGGTACGCAGCCAATCGCAGCATACCTTGTGTTGCAATTCACGTATTTACAGGCGCGTAAGTGACTATTCACGACATACGGAATTTTAACTTACACGTAACATTTTATTTTCTAATAATTTTCTTACTCTACCTTTTCAAGGATTTTAAACAGTTGCAATCTATTACTGAATAAACTAACTATCTAATCCTTAACTAGAGCTGCTTAATTTCTTTTACAAAATATCTTTTTTTTGGCAGTAAAATCACACTTCCATAAGAAACCTATACTAGGGAATTCAAACTATGAACTCGCGCTAAAAGTAAATTCTAACCTTACTTTTCTTGTCTATGGTTGAAGTGAAATCAGTGTTGCTACTGTATTGATACTGATTTAAGCTGAAAACTGACAGTAATATTCCATAAATTTGGCGGCATTACTTAAATTTTGACTTTATTGTTTTTAGGATAAATAAAATTGTAAAGATTATAATTCAATCATTGCGCCATCAACCGTGTTGATTAGAATGCTGTCTAGCGCCATAATGATCAATACGTTGTCAAATTGTAACAACGGGAGTAGAGAAAACTACATACTTAATAACAGACTTAATTCTATACATATGAAAAGAAACAAATATATTTTATTAAAATCTACAATAAAGGCAAATTACAAAAAAAATGTGGTCGCAGATTGTGTGCGTTTAATGAGCGGTTATAATTCGGACAGATTGGGTTAAATTCCGACCGATGTCTAACTGAAAACTTAAGGTGAAATGATATTCAAACTTAGTAAAATGATTTTTAAATTTTTTATTTAAAATTGTGTAATGTAATATGATTTTTTTCTATACACAAATAAAGAGGGAATAATTTGTCATGAAAATAAAATAGTTTCAATAATATTTGTATTTATTTATTAACTCAAAATAATATTTTAAATATTATTTTTAATATATCTCCAGTTCAAAACGTATTTTTTTGATTAAATTTGCACTAAACATTTATAACAGGATAAGGAATAAAATATGTGAAAATGAAGAAAAATGACACTCGGGAACAATTTTAAAAATCCAAAAAACCTACTTTTTTCACACATTTTAATGCTTTTCTTCTATACTAAACCTACAATTTTGTTCATACTTTAATATGTTTTGAAGAATATTGTTATACATAACATATAAAAAAAATCGAAAATTAAACGTCGAGAACATACTTAAAAACAATAAAATGTTTAATTTTTTTTTCTTAAGTGTGTGAAGTTCTATTTCTAAAATTTTTTTACTGTTACGTACTGTACACATTTCTACATATTTCAGGTAAGTATTTTAAATATTGATCGTTTAATACATAAGATATTTGTACTTAAATCAAATTCGGTAAGTATTTTCGTGAAGTATAAGTGGCGCTGTGAGTAGACCTAGCGGTGGATAGATAAACTATAATGCAATCGGTGACTCCGTGGAAAATTGAAGTGAATAACAACTATAGTAAAAAAATTTAGGCAGAGGAGTCACGTCATCATTTCATTACAAAATGAAAAATCACTGTAGTATTGGCCGAGTGATGTATATGTTTAGGAAAACGAAGAAAATAAATACTATTTTTTGCATACTATAAGTAAAGTACATTTTAATTAAATTTACAATTATTTTAAAGTAGAACATAATGTTTTAAATGAGTTTTAATTTATTTAAAATAATTGTTGTTCATTTTTTCACCACATGTTGGTACTACTGGATTTCAATATTTAAACGTTTACATGACATGTTTCTCCCGGAATTGTATACCGTCGACTGTCATTAGTTATTCGTTACTTTTTCGTATAATTAACATTTTTGTATACGTTGTTTGTTGTGTTTTCTCATTACTGTTGCTTTGTTGCGTATCAAATCTGTATTTTTCAATACAAACAGTAATTGTTTTTCGAGTTGTGTTTCTTTGTTTTTTTATTTATTCATAACCTCTGTACACTACTGTACTGACTGTTCATTTCTTTCTGTGTTCAGTTGTGATTTTCGTTTTGTCTCTTTCATTTTATTATATATTAAATTTTACAATAATATTCAATTATTATTCGACTATTAAATAAATTAACTTGATCACATAAATAGCATCGCAGGTAAATACAATTATTTTAATTAATTAAATTAAATTAGTGTACCATGTAAATCTACTATTTTCGTGACGTCATTATACGTCATTATCTAGTTACAAAGTTTGATGACGTGACTCCTCTGCCTAAATTTTTTTACTATACATACGTTTAAGGGTGCGTTTCGATGATGCAGGGCATCTAAAGCCCAATAGGTGGTGCTAGTTGTATTACAAAATAATACACGAGAAAACAAAAATCACACAAAGATGTCAGCACATACAGTTCATAATATTAGTTGTATAATTGGTAGTAGATGGCAGTTTTCAGAAACAGCACTACCTACTACTTAGATATTTTGTTACACTGATGTAGGTATTCTAGGTATAGACCTTCAGGCGAATGAATTCTTAGAATTTCTAATTTTTTACACTGTAGGTATTTTTAGGAAAGTGCTTCTTCCTGTGTTGGGAATTTTTATGCAGTGAAAATAAAAACTACTATAAATTTATAATTTATTAATGGAACATCTCATTTTTTTTTATTATTTATGTTATTTATTTAATGGGGATAGTTTATGCAGCATGTCCTATTTGGAGAATTAATAGACTTTTAGTTTAAGTTGCTATCAATTTCTCGCAAACCAGAAATTTTGAATATTGAACTACTTCCGATAGAGGAGTTAAGGGTCCCGTCTCCCCGTGCGGGGAATCTTTTATAGTAAAATCTTGGATGTGGCTATACTCGTATATGTAGGTACTTCTGTAGTCCTGCAACATTATTATTTTTGCAATTTGCAATAATGAATCCCAATATTCGAGGTAGGCGCCGTGACAAAAAAAAACTAACGATTATCTGCTTCCAGAAAACAAAGAAGACAAAATTTAACAAAGTATCAAAGAAAAAGGTGCAGTTTGTAAAACATACCTATCTTAAAATATCGGTTTTTAGATACCTACTTATATTATAAATAGTGCAGAAGATAATATTGTTTCTACGGATCTTTCCTATGTATTTTTTACTAGGAGTAGGTATACCAGTATATAAACTTTTATTTTCTGTGCTACAATAGTTATTTGTATATCAAGGCTGCTAAATCACGCTAAACTTTCGCGTGATTTCGAACAAAACAATGAACACACCTTGTTCGCGGCATCCTTTAGCGGCATTCTTTAGCGGCTAAAGGATTTCGCGGACGAGGTGTACACACTTATGTTTTGTGCAACCGTAAAAAATTACAAATTTTATTGTATTTAAATATTTTAATTTATTGAAATAGAAAGGCAGTTTTGATGGGATTGACATTTGATAAACAAAACAAATTGGTTTTATAACATCATTGAAAAGAAGTAAAATTTATTTGTAAAATAACTATTTCACAATATTTATTTTAAAAAAGAAGTCAAGAAACTTATTGCTATCATATTTTAGAAACTATCAGTCATATTTAGGGCTGTGCGATCAGGGGATCTTGATCGATCAGAAAAGATTGATCTTGATTGATTAGATCGATCACGATTGATCAGATGGTTCACGGTGATCAGATCGATCCCAGTTGAGTAGATTGATCTTGATTGATCAAATCGATCTTGATCGATGGCGTTTATTCAGATCGATTTTGACTGATCAAACTATTTTAGGTCCATAAAAGAATATTTTTATTCGAAAATTTAAAAAAAACTATTATCAAAATTACCATATTTATTAAACAAATGTACCTAAAAACCTGAATATACATTTATGATAAACTGCGCCATTCCCATTGCGATCAATCTGATCAATCGGGATCGATCTGATCAATTAACCGATCGGATCGATCCAGCGATCAGATCAATCAATCGATAGGATCGAACAAACGATCTGATCGATTGTTTATTTTTTGTGATCATTTCGTTTGATCGATCGATCTTTTGATCATATAGATCTGATCGAACATTTTTCGCAGCCCTAGTCATATTATTCGTTGTGTCAATTCTCAAGTGTCAAAATGATTTTAGGTTGCATCCGATTTCGCGGCCGTTACCATGATAATGGCCGCAAAATAGACCATTTCAGAAATTCAAAGCGCATGCGCCAAGTATTACACTGCAACAAAATATTAGTGATGTTTGTCGTATACCCATCCTTGTTTAAATGACAGTTCTGTCTGTTTCACAGATGTTTTTTGTTTTGTTGATTTCGTTTTCGTTTCGATTGCATAAAACGTTTTTCTCTAAAGTCATTAGTTTGCACAAAAAAACACTGGTTGTTTTAAGGGAATTACGCTGTATATTTATTCAAATTTAAAAAATACATGACATTAGACTTCAATGTAATTAAGTACCTACATATTTCTAATAAAGTTAAACTATCATTATTATTACACCAATTATTTTATAAAAAAAATTGAAAACTTTTTTAATAACTCATTCGGTTTCAAACTCAACTAAGGAGTAATTCTGAGTCCGATATCGGACAACAATGCATTTCACCCTACTTATTTATAAATATCCACTCCACCACACTTCGACGTAATGTTCTATAGACCAGCGCGTTTCTTCAGTGTCTCCCACAAAATACAAGTGTTCAACTACAAATGGGCCAGCCTAAAGGTCCCCATACCGCTATACACTTCTCAAATAGAAAAGCAGATTCAAAGTTGAGCTACGCGGAGTCGAGACCCTTAATATGTACTATTTTATGTTTGTATAGTTAAAATCGCTATCGCTGTTATTAGTATTTTTTTTATTTTTCCAATATTTACAAAAGCCATGTGAGTAAATTGTAAGTACGTCATTTACATACATATTTCAAAAATTATTCTAGAGGACGAGGGCTGTGTAGTTTTCATGTTAATTCATAATATAGAATCACACTTTTCGTTAAACTTTTTATTTCATTTTAACAATTATTTAAAGTTCAATTTTATCAATTGCTACTTTTCATATTTTCCTGGAACAACAAATCGTCAATTTTGGCATATGTCGAAAAATTATTAGATATACAAATTTAAATGAAAAGTAGTGTTTGTAGAAAAAATAATGTATTATACCTATG
Source organism: Harpalus rubripes (assembly GCA_963082715.1). Classification (NCBI taxonomy): domain Eukaryota; kingdom Metazoa; phylum Arthropoda; class Insecta; order Coleoptera; family Carabidae; genus Harpalus; species Harpalus rubripes. The sequence continues at coordinate 37,084,966 of OY720458.1, forward strand.
TGTTTGGACCACTCCTCTTCGCGTCGTGTTCCAAACTTCCTTCTCACAAAATAAAATGTTACTTGTAATACATATTATATCATAAATAATTATTTCTAATTGTCCAAATATAAAAAGAAAGATAATTATTATTATTAATTGATATAAAAAAACAACCTGAAGAAAAGGAAATCCCACACTCGATTATGGGTATCAGGGATATGGAAGAAGATATAAAATACTATTTTGTTAACTTTCTTTTCTTTACGGAACTACGAATTCTGTGCACATCTTGAATACAAACATATGCTAACCATCAACTGCAACGAGCTGTTCGACCCTAAAGAAAAATTTCGTTTCTCGATTTGAAATATTCGCCAAGATCTATACAACCAGTGCAGCACGGTCGACTAACTACAGAATTTTATTGTGCTGGAATTATTCACAAAAGGATCATAAATCATAAAATTTAGACCCTAATCCCTGCAGGTAAAACTGAGTTTCACTACTTTTCAAGCGACACAGTCTTCACTGTAAAATCTTTAAACTTAGGAAAATAAAATATAAATGAAAAGATCTGATGTGGCTAACACAAAACCTCCCGCCATTTAATTTTTATTAATTTAAATACATACTGCTAGAAACTATATTAATTTATTTTCCAAATAACTATTGTTATTTATACCATTTTCTTTTTGAAACGTCACCATTATTAATTTGAATTGATTATTTTTTTTATAATGACATTTATCTGTCATCTACATATATTTGCGATCATAAACTGTGTAACCAAGGAGATACATATTTGCAAAAAGAAAGCTACAACACCCATGGGAAAGAAGGTATTCAATGTACACTATAATAGCTTTAAAGGAAACTTAAATACCTTGTACGGAATTCAAAATGAAAAAATTGCAATTCAATCATTTGAAGCGAAATTTAATCCAAAAGTTGAACCAAGTGGATTAGTTATTGATGAAATGTTATCATTCTTAGCTGCTTCTCCAGATGGGCTTATTGGCAATGACAAAATCATCGAAATTAAATGCCCAGTAAAAGCAAAAGCCTCCACCGTCAAGAACGCGGTAGAAAATAATGAAATTGACTTTCTTAGAATAAATAATGGCGAAATTGGGTTAAAAGAAAATCATAATTATATGTACCAAGTACAAAGACAACTCCATGTACCAAAAAGAAAGTCATGTTATTTTGTTGTTTGGACTCCACAGGATATGTTTGTCATCGCGACGATTTGTTTTGGCAAGAAAAAATGGAGAGTTAGCTAAGGAAATTTTACTTTGACGGAATTTTGCCAGAATTAATTGATTCCAGATATGTACGAAACTTATCTCCCTGCGTATGTTTGTATGCATTTATATATGTTTTTAAACTTAATTTTATTATTTTATGTAACTTTATTGACAAATTATATATGTATGTATGCATTTATTTATGTTTTTAAACTTAATTTTATTATTTTATGTAACTTTATTAACAAATTATATATGTATGTATATATTTATTTATGTTTTTAAACTTATTATAATATTATATGGCAATTATAAAATTTAAAACTATTTTGACTTATGTACGGCAATTGAGACAAGAAAATAAATTAATTGTATTGTTGTACAATTTCGCACAACATATAACAAATAAATTTATTCATTTATTTATTGCAACCATTTGTTTTTTCTTGCATGTGATACGTCTTTATTCAAAATTTTCAGTAAACTGTTTTGCATACATAATAATCTATTTGGTACCACAAACAAGTAGTATTAAAATATTTCATAAATTAGATAATGTAAATTATCATTGTAAATGCCAAATCCTTCTGTTCAGTTTACAAAATTTTGCATGTGTTTTTATATGAAGGGATAAGATTTCACTCTATACCTGCACGTCATTTTGTTGAGATATTACTACCTACTGTTTTTATTACGGTCGGGATTCTTCAAAGATTAAAATAGAAAAGTTTGAGTTAAATAAGTTGCCTACAAACCGGCGTAAGTAGCAAAAATGTGTCTGAGAAATTGAATTTGCTCAGCACATTTTTCCAGTTTTTTAGAGAACAGATAATTTATTAATTTCGCAATTAAGTTTTTCGAGAATAATTAAAACAATGCTATCAAATGTCAAAGAGCAATTTTTGATTAAAACATCGTAACGGAAAATATGAACATGTTTAATATGTAACTTGTAGTAGCTGTATTTCTTTTTATAATTACATATTTAAAATTTTAAGCCTGACAGTTTGTTTATAAATTATTCAACAACATGCATATTTTTTTTTAAATCTTACAATCTTCTCAGTCATGAGAAAAAGCGCATTAAAGTTAGGCATAAATGATAGTATTGAGAGGCTAGGGTCGAACAGCCTTTTAAGACCTTTTAGAAAGAGATAGCATTACCTAGTATTGGTATCACTGTGCTGGTATCATAAAAATTTGGGATTTTTTACCTCTCATTTTTTACAAGAGACGTAAAGATTTGTGCTATCGGATCAGGTTTTTTAAACTAATGTTTGAAAAGCCTGAAATGTTTTATACGTGTTATGGTTACAAACAGTAACTAGATTTGAAATAAAAATAATATATAAAGCAACTAGATTTTGTAATAAAAATAATTTGTTATCATAGTTAGTATAAAAAATAATAATAAATGAATATAGATATTGCTATTTGCTAAACAATTTTTAAAAATCATAGCGTTTTGTATTATAATAAACATCATTATTTTCAATTAAAATGCATATTTAAAAAAAAAATATCGTTCAATAACATCTTTCAAATACATGATGGCATTACGTTTATTTCTGACGAATAACGAAACGAGGCTAATTAAAATTATAATTGAATATTCTAAAATATAAACCTTGATTCCACAACCTGGAATATAAGTATGCGATACAAATTAACCACGATAGTTTTTCATTATAATAAGAATAAAACATTATTTTGTAGAAATATTGTTATTTGATGATGAAAATAAATCAGCCCCTTTGAGACAGCTGATTTCGCCTCAAAAACAGTGTTCAAAAAAGAATTCATAGTTTTGGTATTTGACCCAGGAATTGAACTTCGCCTTTTACTTCAAAAACATCAGGTACTCATAAAATCGTAAAGACTTGAAAACACATGTCGGAATGTAGAAATGCTTGAAAACCACAAAATATGGAAATTTTGAAGCCTGGATATAACCAAGGTCACCCTTATGCAAGGGACGCTGACGCGTGTGCAAAGACTTCTTTAAAATAAATATATTTCACCAAGTGCCCACCCAACATGAAATTTTCCTCTTCTGCAACCAATTTAATGACAATACTCGAGTTTATTTTCAATTACTAATATACAGTTTTCTATATAAGTAAATAAAGAAAAGTCCTGTTACTCCAATAATAAGTCGAAGGATGTTTTCTAGAAAAATAACAGCAGATAGATATTAGTGTACAAAGAAATAATGTAAATTATTAATTCTCATTCATTGAAAATTGTCGGTACCTACTTACTGCGAATTTTACATAAATATGCTAAAACTGGTTGACCGAATGAAAGGATATTAGTCTTTTAGCCTATTCATACATATGAATGTGAACTATTTATTGATGTCCGGGATTAAAGTAGGTATAACCGTAATAACTGTAGGCTGGTTATTCACTAGTTCAATTTTATTACATGCTATCTGATGTATTCTAAACACTTCTAGAAGATGCGATTTTAATCCCTCTTTATGTTTGTGTTTAATTTTGATATTTTACAAAATAATCATTCTTTGGAAATAAACATTTGAATTTGAAAGATATTATTGAACGATATTATTTTAATTGAAAATAATGATATTTATTACGACACTACAGATCAAAACCCGAAAGAGAAATATGAGTAATTTAAAATACAAAACCCACCCCCACTCCTTTGACCATTAAGGGACCAAATTCTTGAAGCACCATCTATTTTACGTTTTCTTACTTACACGAAATACTCCTAGCGAATAGTGGCTGAACTATTTTGGCAAATGTTGTGAGGGTTAACTGCGTACTTTTACATATATATTTTATACATATTTTCAAAAAATGTATAAAAAGTATTTGAATAAATTGTACATATTTCAAAATGATAAATTATTATCTAGATACTGTATAATTTTTCTTATTATTTAATAATATACAATACCACTTTTCGTTAAAAGATTTATTTCATTTTAACTATATTTTTAAGTAATCTTAATTAGGTCTTAGGGAAAAAAATTAACTTTTCGGAAAAAAAATTCTTATCTTTGTATCTTGTCCCAATTTCTTTAAATTATGTAAAGAAAATGGTAAAATATTGGTATGCAACCCGCTTGATTCAAACGCACCCTTAATTTAGCTACGCCGATATTTTACTTCAAAATACGAAGTAATATTTTTGCAAAAAAAAAAAAAATCGTTGGGAAAGTAAAAAGATCGTTTTGGAAAATAATTTATTCGATTACGAATTTTGTGTACTATTTATTCGTGGAAAAAATGCAAATTTAAATAATAAAGTAGTTTTGTAAATATAGCATTAATGACGGCTTGTGGGTCGGAGAACAGGGTAGGCGACAAAATAAGCAATACAACAGATTGAAGGGAAAAATGTGTACAAGCACATTTATGTTTAATTTAAAATAAGATATTAAGTAATTCTTTCTCTATTGATAATAATAATGAAAGTGCTGATCATCTGTCTCATAGCAATGAATTTCTGAGGTAACAGGTAAAGCAAGTAAAACTATATGTTCGGGTTACGAGTATGCAACTTACAGCCAGTACAGCGTACGGCAAGAGCCAAGCTAAAGCAGCGAGCTACTGCTTGGCTGGCACGTAACTAGGATACCAGGAACCACAACCACACTAGGAACAGTAGGTATAGGTAGGAACTGTGCTACGGACAAGGGATGAGCGGCCAGGCGGGCGACTGAATGGGTGAAGTTGCGCCCTTGCGAGGCCCTTGTCTCTATTTTGTATGATTGTGGGTACGTTCGGCATTAACATTTTGAGCGCTCAGAGCCGTCGATTGCGTTCGGCATTGACATTAGAGCGATCTGTAGCGTTCGGCATTAAACTCGCTAAGCATATTGAGCTCGCTCTGTGTGCTCGGTGACCAAGCGCCGAGCACACGGAGCTCTCAAATCTGAGCATGCGTATAAGTCTTTAACTCAACTGTCATGTGGCAGATCAGTCTCTCGTCTGATAGTTCTAAGATATTTTGACTCATTTATAGAAAAAAGTTTTAAATATGAACAACAATTTATTTACGTGCGCTTTATGTTAAAGCATGTTTTATAGAAACATTACAAAAACATGTTGAAAATGAACATAAAGATGTAGAATATAGGGAAGTTAGAAATAATATTTTGTACAAATTGCTCAATATTCATATAACCTTTTTCATAAAGCTTGTACCGTGAATCAAGTACACGATAATTAGATAATGAAGATAAATTATATTACTGAAACGTAATTTCAATTTTACCTACTAAGAAAACTTATAAAAATATAATATTTTAACACTTATGTCAAAAACTATTAATTCATTAATACACGTTTTACTCCTGTACTATTCCTGTTCCTAGTTGCATATTTGTGTATTATAATTTCCCGCTTAACATTTGAATCTGGAGCGTTCGGCATTAGCATTAACATCTGTGAAATCCGTCACGTGACCTATGAGCTCTGAGCAATCCGTAGATTTCAATGCCGAGTATGGTTTTCGATTCCAAATAACATTTACGCATTTTTGGGGGTTTTAATAGTACATTTTCTTTTGTAGATTGTAACAAAATAAATAAAATATAAATTTTATATACTGCTTTTTTAATATTGATTTTTGGTTTTTACATACATATAATGATTCTTGACAAAAAAATAAATACCCGTATTTTTTTTCAATCGATTAATTATTTGTAGTTTATGAGAAAACAATTATAATTAAAAATTTGGAGAAGGGATATGTGACGTCGCCATGGTAGGATTGCTTTGATTTTATTCAATTGGTGTAGAACGGGAAAGGGGTGCGTGTTCTAAACAGCGCCATGATGTAGAAGCGCTTTAACGTACAACTACTTTCCTGTATATATACAAATATGCCGAAGAGATGGCGAAATAAGGTTCTGATCCATACTAACATAACGGTATTTTTCGTTGTCGACCTGAGCCGACCGCTAACTTTTACAACTTTCGTCCAAAGTCCGTCTTGGTCAGATGGTGGCCAGATTTTCAATTTATTAAGCTACAAAGAAAATAGCTATTTTGAAAGAAAAATGATTAATTTCTTTATAAATTTTGGAAGTAGGTATATTAACACGTCCTAATGTAGTATTCTTAAATATTAAATGATATAGTATGAGAAATGATAATAAAAATAAAATTACTGAATAGAAATTATTGTAAATTATTAATTTCATATTTACAATTTAAAAAGAAGATGAAAAAAACAACAAAACTAAAAATGCGAATCGTGATTAACTAACGTTCTTCATTCTACAGCGCAGTTACAAATATAATTAAAAGTCGGGATATCATGTCAATTTCTTAATTTAGTATAAATATAAATAGAGATATTATTCCTCAAATAAATAAACATACAAAATACAAGTGATTCAATTAAAGGATTCTTCGTTAAAATTTATATATTTGAAGAGATAGAGGGAAGGTTAATCAAGCAAAGTAGTATTATTTTATCCAGCCATATTAATGAAAAATAAATAAAAACATACGGCAAATAATAATTGTATTGTATTCACATTTTTAACTAGTTTATAATATCTATTTCATTATTTTTAAATATAGTGTACGTTCGGCATTAACATTTTGAGCGCTCAGAGCCGTTGATTGCGTTCGGCATTGACATTAGAGCGATCTGTAGCGTTCGGCATTAAACTCGCTAAGCATATTGAGCTCGCTCTGTGGAGTACATATCACGCCCCATACTTCTTATAACTCATACTTCTCATAAGTTATACTACGACGACAGCCGAACACGCTTCGTTTTCTATCGGAAAAGTATTTGACATCCGCATTACTCAACTAAAATTTTATGCAGGGTGACAGATCTTCAACCTTAAATATAAAATTGACAATATGATGATATGGATATGATGTGATATGTTTCCATTAGTTTTATTGATAACAATATTTTAAGAATAATAGAATAAAGGATATATTATAATAATAATAATCACAATAAACAGTTAAATAAGTGACATATTACAAAAATTAGATTACATGCCATTTTCAAAAATATTAAAATATCATCTGGTTAAGTAATCAGCTGATGGATGTTGTCGTGATAGCATTTAATTTTCAACAGCGAAATTTTTCTAAGAACAGTACGTTAATTTATTTATATACTTATGCAGTGCACAGCTACAAGATTCTGATGTTCTGATTTTAGCTCATATGTTATTTATTATTTTATTAATTGTTGAATACTGTATTACATCTTCATTCAATTCCAAAAGTATTTAAAATGTAATAATATTTTTTTAAGTATCTGACAGATCGCTAGATAAATTTCTTTTAAGAAACTAGAGAGACATCTATTCTCGTAATGTTGAACTTATTTTTCGACTGCATATGTATTTTTTCCCAGTGTATATCGAACTTTGCCGAGAGGACCCCAGATGAGTATGGCTTGTGAGAAGTATGAATCGTGCAGAGTATGAGCTGTGAGAAGTATGGATTGTGATATGCTCCCGCTCTGTGTGCTCGGTGACCAAGCACCGAGCAAACCATTTTACTTTATTACCCTAATAATCCTATCCCCACGCAAAAATACAAAGCTAAGAAAAGGATAGATGCGGCAGGTATAGACTAATCGGTTCTCTCATTTGCCAATGAGATTTCAAATTTATTTCTATTTTAGTCACATTCATTACAAAATAAAATGTTTCGCTTTTTTGCCAATTAAGAATGAAAGATCAAGAATTAAACAGTTGCCTTTCTAATGAATTATTGTTCGTATATGAAGAAAAATTATGATTCTGTACAATTGTTTCGATTTCTTTGCCCACATGACTTTAAAAACTTCTCTGAAATAATATAAATATAATAATTTTTACAATTATATTAGTTTATATGTAGAATACATATACTTTTTAGATTAATAATATAAAAAGTATTCCGTATGTTGCAATATAAATCAATCTTGTATAACAAGTATTATATTTTGTGTCATTTCAAATTCGCCACGCTTTACTCTATAATACCGACACAAGAAGATAAGACACCTATAGAAAATTTCACCTAATATATTGTCACCTTTTTCTCAAAATCTATTAGAGCAATAAAGTTCAAATTTAGTATTAGTAACATATTTGACATACTTTATGGTTTGAGATAAATTTGGCTCGATTTTATCATTCAATTCGAGAAATATTTTTTATTATTATTGTCAACAATAACGTAAAAAAACTAAAAATTATTTCATTTTACAAACAAAAAATGTGTATCTTAATTATATATGTTTGACAGAAATATCATTTCACAGAAAAGAGAAAATGATGACAAAAAATACACTGATTTGCGTATGGGACCCGCAATACGTTAACGCACCCGTTTAACATGGGAAAATAGGTTTTTTTTTCTTCAAATATTGCCTTGCCTGCCCGTAAAACTTTATGAGGTGAATAACATAGTTTTAAGTTAATAAAATTCTGAATTTTTAGTGTCAAAAATTTAAAATTTACGATTTAAGTGAGATATTATGAAAAATTTATGCATGTGATTAATTTGAATTTTATAAAGAATTAAAAGATTAAAAATATTTCAAAATGACTGTAGTTATTTTCTTTTCAGACAGGACTGAGTATTATTTTATATATCCTATGAGTACTTTGCAAGCAATATAGTTGAATTTAATTATTGGTTTAAACGAAAACATTTATTCATATAATAGACATGTACATTTATCAAATAATGACATTTTCAAAACAATATAAAAATTCCCTTTTAATAGTTACACAATTAAATTTTATGAAACGTTTCTTTACACGTATTTCTATTATTCATATAATGAGATTTGTTCAATTGGATGAACTAAGTACAGATATATGCGTAATGAAATCTTTTATGTATTACCAAAGAACAGACACATACTGAAGCGTTAATGTGCTAATGCCGATGCATTTGATCTAGCGTTCGGCATTAAATGGACCTTGAACTTTCTTACCATTTAGAATTTAGGTTTATTATCTCCTTTTCATATAAAGAAAATAACATTATAATAAAAAAAAAGTGCCCTTATATTTTGAAGTGTTTAATTTTATAAATTTATTTTGGATTTTGAATAACAGGAATATACAGGTGTTTCCTTTAAAATAACAAGAGCTTTTTTGGGCGAACTAATAACTAGAGAAAAATGTTATATACAAAAATGATCAAGAATAATAACGAGCTACCTCGAATAATTTCTATATTATTAAAGAAAATACTATACGACAATCTTTTAGAAGATCAAGCGAATATCCCATTAGACAAGAAAATATTTTTTAAACCAGTGGCTCTCAAGTTTCAACGTAAAGATATATTTTTTTAAATGGGATCGTATATTTTTTTGGACTTACTCGATAGAGTAAATTTTTCTGAATTCAACGATGTAATCATTTTATATCCTTACATGACAAACATATAAAGAAAAATTCAATGGGGTTACGTTAAAAATATAATATATTGATTGATCATTAATGAAAAATTTAACTAATATTATGCATATATTCATTAAAAAAATTTAATATTAATATACTTTTCATTCATGATTTTCTTTATAAACATACTGAGTCTGACGTCATAATTATGTACACATAGCACGGGAGAGACTACACAAGGTCGCAAAATTGTGGCGTCATTTGAAATTATTTCTGTAAAACTAGAAACTTATGTTACATGAAATACATATACGGTGTGGGATTAAAGTATGGAATATTAAAAAAGCAGCGAACTTGACCGTTTTTTTTTAAAACGCTGAAACACGTCGATTTTAGTTTTTAAAAATACACATTAATATGTGCGATTCACCTTCGGACTTTCTTTTGTTTTTAAGTTATGACGTCATCACAATAAATTTTAAATGGCAATGTAAATTTTTAGTAGTGCAATCCGATGGTGATTTTTTCCCTTTTTAATCATGTAAAGAAATCATACGGTTGCATATCACAAATTCTGAGAAAAATCGGGCTGAAAATTTAATAATAATGAATACTCAAGATACCTAGATTTCAATTTGGAATTTTTCGTCTATTTTGTTTTATAAGTAATAAGTACAATAATACCAACATTAAATGTTTAAAGATTTTAAAAATTTATCAACGAAAAATTCTAAACTGAAAAATGAAATATTGGTACCTTAATTGTCATTTATTTTTTTTTGTGATGTCATAACTTAAAAAAATGAAAGTCGGAAGGTGAATCGCACATATTAATATGTATTTTTAAAAACTAAAATTGACGTGTTTTAGTGTTTTTAAAAAAACCGGTTGAGTTCGCTATTTATGTAAGTAGTTTTAAGCGTACCGTTATTTTTCAGTAGGCTATGTATGAAAAAATAAAAACTGCTATCTGACATTTTGAATTATTATTATGGAAATCAAATAGAATACTATTTACAAAGTTATTAACAAATATTTGTTTCGTTTTACTCTAAGATCAATTGTTTTTCATACATACTCTACTGAAAAATAACCATAAAAATAAAATTTATTTAAATTTCAATTGAATTTTTCTCAATATTTTTGTTATGTAAGAATATAAAATGATTATATAGTTGAATTCAGAAAAAATACTCTATTGAATGGACCTAAAAAATATACCATCCCATTTAAACATATATTTTCTTCTCTGATGTATCTGTATTCATGTAGAAATTATTCGAGGTAGCTCGTTTAACTGTTATACCCTGAATAACATTTCCCTCTAGTCATTATTAGTTCGCCTAAAAAAACGCTGGTTGTTTTAAAGGAAACACACTGTAGTTTTTATAAAGAATATTCCATATTTTTGTATTATTCTTAAATCATAATACTACTAAAAATTTTCAAGTAAAAAGGTGACGTTGTCGTCATTGGCATTTAACACGACTGACGTTTGCTAGTCGTAATGACATCTCTAGCAGCTTATGCCAGATTTGAAATGTACCGTATTTCGGTTTACTCTTTTTATGTTGGAATGACACTGACGTCGCAATATTTCCACTAAAACTTTATTATTTATATTTGGCATAACCAAGTATTATATCAAGAAGTAAAAAAATAGGGAAATTCTATTTTAAATTTTTATAACATTTAAAAAAAAGCTTGAGCCTAGTGAGTGTAAGATGTATAGTCAACGAAATAAGAGATGATCCATCTCCTATTGGGCAAATATATTTGCTATACTATTTCGTTGTCCGCTTCATAGATGTTATGTACTATAGTAGTCACAGCTAAATTTGGCTATCTTTCTACTAAAGAAAATAGATGGGCAAAACTTGAAGTAGATAGCAGCAATGTATTAATGTACGTTTGACATCAGATATCGCTGACATGGAGGCATTAATTTATGTATAAATTTAAAACAAGCAAATATTGCGCGATATTTACAAACTTACAGTATCAACCAAGGAACACTAACACAAACCAACCGTATACAGCTGTACAAAAATACAAAATATTGCACAAAATGAGATAGTAAAAAGGATATGTTATCAACGCGCAGTTGATTTTCACATAGGTGATGAAGTGAAATAGTTCTGTTTTAAATTCAAAAAGCGATTATGTGTTAACTTCAACAGCCTGGACAAAATATTTAGGATTCGTAAATGATTTTAATCACAGTATTTGCAAAAGATATTTTAAAATGAGACGTGAAAAATCACCTATACAAAGCTTTAGAAAAATGAGGACAGTTACTGTGCAATGGGTCTATTAATAACCAATAAGTACACTTGAAAAAAACGAAGTTAACTGTTTGTATTCGTTACAAATTTTCCATTTTGAATCCAGTGGCATCATTAATTTGCAAAGTTACTACCACTTATTCTCATTGTAATTTCTCTTTTTGAGTGACGCTTCCGTATGTATCTATTCTGTACACACATAACTTGATGATTTTTTTTTTTCAAAATTGTAGTGTATGTTCCATAAAAAATAATAAACAGATATCTTCTTTAGTTTTTAGTACTTCATATTTCATATGGCCATTTGCGATATATATATTTTAATTTCAATAAATTCTTGATAAGCATGGTGATATATCAGACTAAAAAAATAAAATACATTAAAAATCATTGATTCTTTTTTAATAAATAAAAAAATGCTGTTTCTTCATTTGTATAACAATTGTACTTTAATAATGTAACTATTAGCCGAAATCATGTTAGGGTATATTAAAAAAAAAATCACAAAAATAAAAAGATTTGCTTCAAAAAATTGTCTTCAAATTCCAAAAAGTAGACCTATGTTGAGTATGTTTAGCGCGTACCAATTAAAATAGTTACTGTGAGAAAAAAATGTATATTTTAAAAATATAATTTAAATCAAATTAGAAAAAGATTTAGATCATTATTTAAATCAGACTGACAACCCTTGTTGTTAATGACGTCCTCGCATTGGAATTATTTCCTAATTCGGGGTGTTCACTTATGTAGTTAGTTAAAAAAATTACATAATTAAGTGTACATTTCAGATGTTTAGATTTTAAATCAAAAAATATTATTTTGGAAAATTAGAAAACATTTAAAGCTGTTTTTTCAGCAATCCTGGGGCCCAACGTTTAACTACAGGTATAGTTTTGGAACCTTGAACTTGACGATCAGTTTCTTGCTGTTCCATTAGCTGCTTCTGTTTATCGCGAAATGTATTCAGTGGATCATCAAACTGACTATAATAACGCAAAACTTCACGAACGTCTTCGACTTCGGATTGTGCGACAGTTCGTAGAAATGATGCTAAATCAATAAGCGTGTTATCATCATCGTTACCAGTCCAACGTTGTAAATGAAATAAATTTTCAGGATGGAATTTTACTGAATCATTATTCCAATCTATTACTATTACCTGTACAAAAGAACAAATGATATTATTAAAATCTATTAAGCGGTAATCACATGTACATAATATTGTACAGCTCAGTAAATAAATGAATACATACATACATACATAAAATCACGAAATAAATGAATTATGCAATAATTTTAATTTTTCTTTTGATATGCGCAGTAATTTTACAAAATCTTCTACCGACAAAACTCTTACATATCTACGTCAATATTACGTATAATACTCGTATTAAACGATAGACAAATATTTTATATTTTGAACAAATATAATATAACATAATATATATATATATATATATATATATATATATATATATATATATATATATATATATATATATATATATATATATATACCGTGTGTCTGTCTTAAAGGTGTACATAGGAGATTAACATGGGAAATCAGTTTTTTGCAATTTCCTGCTCGCCTAATTATTTTAAGCAAAAATGCGTCAAATAAAAGTTTTAGAGCATAAAATTCTGCATTTAAATCAATAAACAGAATTACCTTTCCATGCATTGTAACGACAGAAATTAAATATGAAAATATCAAAAATTACGTTGAAAATATCGACATCCATGGAATTGAACAAAAAATAAATAAATAAATGCTTGACGTTTTATCTGTCACAAACGTAAATTAACTTATTTGACGTTTCTGAAAATTTGATTTTGTGTCTAGTTTTATTGTCTGAAATGATTAAAAAAATTAACATTTATACGAATGAAGAGCTAAATTCGTGACAAAATTCGAAAAGACTGCTAATGTGTCTTCAAAAATGCACGTGAGCCGCGTAATCAGAATATAGGCCGAGCAGGACATGCGTCACTCTAAGAAAGAGCGTTAGGAGTGATAAGTGTAGACCCCTTCTGTAGTACTAAGGTAGATGTATTGGAAATGAGTTGAGAGTACATAACAGCATCATACATAATATTGTTACGCAATGTTGAATTTTTGATATATTCATATTATTTAAACAAAACTGTATTTTCTTAACTTTATTTATTAATTTTAAATTTCTATTATTGCCATAATTAACGATTTTTGTTCAAATCAAATTGTCAGAAACGTCAAATAAGTTAACTTATGTTGTGACAGATCACGTGACAGATAAAACATTTATTAATTTTAAATTTCTATTATTGCCATAATTAACGATTTTTGTTCAAATCAAATTGTCAGAAACGTCAAATAAGTTAACTTACGTTGTGACAGATCACGTGACAGATAAAACGTCAAGCATTTATTTAATTTTTGTTCAATTTCATGGCTGTCGATATTTTTAACGTAATTTTCGACATTTTCATGTTTAATTTCTGTAGTTATAAAGCATGTAAAGGTAATTCTGTTTATTGTTTTAGATGTAGAATTTTATACCCTAAAACTTTTATTTGATGCATTTTTGCTTAAAATAATTAGGCGAGCAGGAAATTGCAAAAAACTGATTTCCCATGTTAATCTCCTATGTACACCTTTAAAATAGACACACGGTATATATATATATATATATATATATATATATATATATATATATATATATATATATATATATATATATATATATATCATGTGTTCATTTTAAGTGGTTCACTACTGCTAACTCGAGAACTATAAGAGCTAGGAGGTCGGTTAAATTAGCAAACAATTTCTGTTTTACTAGACTATTTTAATGAGCGTCAAATGATTTTTTTCAACCAGTGGTTTTCAAACTGTGGGCACCAACTTTGTTATTTTAAATGGGATCATATATTTTTTTACTTAATTATTAGATAGATAATTTGTTTCTGAATTGAATGATATAATATTTTCATACCCTCACATAACGATTTTTAAAAGAAATATGCATATAAAGTTTTATAATAATATTATGAAAATATGACCAAAATGAGAGTGCCACGGATAGAAAAAATGAAAACATACATGTTATTTTTTCACATACAATTAGAGTGCTCTAGCAGAAAGGAGTGAATATTTTCTTGTCAATTGATCATAAATGTCAACCGAGATGTCAACGCGCATTATATATTTACGTATTTCTTTCATGGCATTCTAATTCTATGTAAGAAAAATAACATGTATTCATTTTTTCAATTCGTAGCACTCTAATTATAGTCATTTTAATCATATTAATATAAAACTTTATATGCATATTTCTCAAAAAAATCGTTATGTGAGAGTATGAAAATATTGTATCATTGAATTCAGAATAAAATTCTGTATCTAAAAGATAAATAAAAAATATATGTCCCCATTTAAAATAACAAAGTTGGTCCCCACAGTTTGAAAACCAGCGGTTGAAAAAATTAATTTTACGCTTATTAAAATAGTCTAGTAAAATAGAAATTGTTTGCTAATTTAACCGACCTCGTAGCTCTTATAGTTCTCGAGTTAGCAACAGCGTACCACTTAAAATGAACACCCTGTAAATACATACATATATATATATATATATATATATACATATATATATATATATATATATATATATATATATATATATATATATATATATATATATATATATATATATATATATATATATATAAATAATAAAGAAAATAATCGGGGTATCCCGTATCCGAGAAACACCATATATATATACACAGAATGTTCATTTTAAGTGGTACTCTATTGCTATCTCGAGAAATATGAGAGCTACGAGGTCGATTAAATTAGCAAACAATTTCTATTTTATAAGACTACTTTAATGAGCGAAACAAGTTTTTTTTTAGACCAGTGGTTCTCAAAATACCGGGTGCTACTTTCTTATTGTAAATGGCAACATATTTTTTTTATTTGCTTATTCGATTTAGTATTTTTTTCTCAATTCAACGATATCCATATGTAATACTCTATTATTACAAAATATTTGAGAAAAATGCAAAATTAATCATGTATCATTTTTATTTAAATATGACTATACAAAGGGCGCTATGGAAAAATCAAATAAATCAATAAAACAATTGTTAATATTATTTATGTATTTTATCTTGTTTATATAATAATTATTCATAACTTAAAGAAAATTATAAAAGTTTTTGTAATTATTTCTTCATTTGATTTATTTGTTTTTTCCATAGCACTCTTGATAAATTATTAATTTTGCATTTTTCTCAAATATTTTGTAATAATAGAGTATTATATATGGATATCGTCGAATTTAGGGAAAAATACTGAAACGAAAAAGCAAATACAAAAAATAGGTTGCTATTTAAAATAAGAAAGTAGCACCCCGTATTTTGAGAACCACTGGTCTAAAAAAATTGTTGTTTCGCTCATTAAAGTAGTCTTATAAAATAGAAATTGTTTGCTAATTTAATCGACTTCGTAGCTCTCATAGTTCTGGAGATAGCAATAGAGTACCACTTAAAATGAACATCCTGTATATACAGGGTGTTTCCTTTAAAACAACCAGCGCTTTTTTGGGTGAACTAACAACTTTAAAGAAAAATGTTTTATACCAAAAATG
Source organism: Harpalus rubripes (assembly GCA_963082715.1). Lineage (NCBI taxonomy): Eukaryota > Metazoa > Arthropoda > Insecta > Coleoptera > Carabidae > Harpalus > Harpalus rubripes. Next base: position 37,101,470 of record OY720458.1, read on the forward strand.
ATCAAGAATAAGGGGATAATTGTTAGGTTTCATTTGCAATCTCTCGCTAATTTTAAAATGCACACAATCGTTTTTCATAACTTGCGGAACCGTTTAGTTCCAACACCAAATGTTACTATCTCGTTCTGTTTTTACCGCCATCATAATTGTACTACGTTACGTCTTTTGTGTATGTGTTTAAGTTATTATTATATCACTTATTTATCGGAAAGTGTTGTGTTTTATTGTGTGTTGCACCCTTAATCCCCAACAGGTTATGGGCCCAGACTCGTGAAAAGCAACACACAAAAATTAGTGCAAGTACAGTCGCGAATACCAGATTTAAGACGTGTCGTAACATACAAAAAAAAAAAATCTGTGCCGAACGCGAAAAACAACACGATAAGTAAATAACGTGAAAATAAATAACTGTAACCCGAATAATTCGCTAAAAAAGACACATAATTCCTGGTCTGAAGATATTGAACAGTGACAAAGTGTTTTGTAAACGTGTAGTGACTATTCGGTCTCATTAAAAACTACGAAAAGTCAGAAACACGCTATCGTCACGTAATTCGTATCGTATTTCACAACAACGGCTCAACAAACCACGATGAGTTCAGTGAGATTAGAAACGCTAAACAAAGAAAATTTCGACTCAAGGAAAATTCACGCTCAATCCATGCTGATCAGAAATGATATGTGGGAATATGTCTCTGGTACATTAAAAAAAAAAACAGTTTTATCTGCAGAACCGACAGCAGAACAAATTGCAGCATTTAACCAGTGGATCAAGCAAGATCTCTAAGCAAGGTCAGACATTAAATTAGCGATTAGTGCTTCCGAATTAAGACACATTCGTGGATGTGAAACGTCCAAAGAAGTTTGGGACAAGATCGATGAAATTTACGCGCCAAAAGGACCCGCCCAAATGGCGACACTTCTTAAACAATTGCTTCAGAAGAAGATGCCGGAAGGAAGAGAGGTGCGCGAGCACATGGCGCACTTTTTGAAACCGTAGACAAGCTCGCAGCTATGGAAGTAGACATCAACGAGAAGTTACTCACCCTCATGCTTTTACAGAGTCTCCCTAGTAGCTACGATGTCTTTAGGCGGGCCATTGAATCGAGAGATAAACTTCCAGACATCGAAACTCTTAAAAACAAAATTATTGAAGCTAGTCAATCGATAAATGAGGAGTCCGATCAAAACAAACAAGGAGTCTTGTATGTGAAACAACAAAATTTTAAACATAAACAAAGTTATCCAAAATCCCTAGATAGTGACAAAAACGGAAATTACGGCAGAAATAAGTCGCGAGCGAAGTACAAATGTAACTTCTGCAAGAAACCGGGACACAAGGCGGCTGACTGCTACCTCAAAAAGAAAAGGGATAAGGAACAAGCAAACAACGCTGAAGAAGCATTTTTAGTGAGCGAAGTGGACCCCAGCTGTGCGACCAGGCTAACTTCGGAAAAGCTAGTTCAAGCAAGTGGTGCTTTGATAGTGGTTGTACCTCCCACTTGTGCAACGACAAGAAGCTCTTCACCAATTTGACGGAAGCTCGCTGATGGAACAGACACCGAGGTCGTGGCTTAGGGTGACGTGAAGATCATCGCAGCGGTCGACGAGAACAACAAAGTCATCAAGCTCGAAAATACGCTCTTCGTGCCAGAGTTGAAGACCAACTTGATTTCCGTCGCCAAAATCATCAACACAGGACATGAGGTTGTTTTTACGAAACACCGGGCATTCGTAAAAGACCAACAGGGCAAAACCAAAATCATCGCAGATCGTCATGGGGACTTGTTCTGTATGAGAACACAGCAGTCTCACGCATTGTCAACAACTGTTAACGAACTCTCCGACATAGACGTCTGGCACGAACGACTGGGGCATGTCATCAAGAAGGACCTTCTCACCATGAGCAAGAACAATATGGCCATTGGTCTTAAAATCAATCCAAAATCTATAAACACTCCCTGTGAAATTTGTACTGCTGGTAAATTATCGTCTTTTCCTTTTCAGGCACGTGAAAGCAGATCATCGGACATCTTGGACTTGATACACTCAGACGTATGCGGGCGCACGCGTACCGAATCGCTAGGCGGTGCCGGCTATTTTGTCTCTTTTATAGACGACTTCAGCGGCTGGTGCGAGGTTTACTTCATTAAACACAAAAGCGAAGTATTAGACAAGTTCAAAGAGTTCAAGACGATGGCCGACAACCAAACTGGCCTTAAAATCAAAGCTTTCCAATCGGATAACGGCAGAGAATATTGTAATTCATTCTTCGACAAGGTGTTAGCGGATGCTGGCATACGTAGACGATTAACTGTGGCGTATACCCCACAGCACAACGGGGTTGCTGAGCGTCGCAATCGTACGTTGGTGGAGGCTACCAGATGCATGCTGCTGCAATCAGGGCTACCCCCATCTTTCTGGGCAGAGGGCATCGCAACAGCCAATTACAAACGAAATAGGTGTATTTCCAGCAGATTAGGCAATAAAACACCGTTCGAATTATGGACAGGCTCGAAACCGATAGTCAGCCACCTCCAAACATTTGTGTGTAAAGCCTATCTACTAGACAAATCGCCAAACCGTGAAAAATTTGACCCCAAGGCCAAGGAAGGAACAATGGTTGGCTATTCCAGCGTTTCAAAAGCTTATAGGATCTGGGTGCCAGCGGGCAGAAAAATATACGTTTCAAGAGACGTAAAATTCTTCAATAAATTCGAAGAAAATGTTAATCATGAGGATTTCTCCGGCGAGACAACGAAAACAGTTCGTTTTCCCTTGACAGATACTCCGGAACAATTCCAAATATACAACGATCTTCCCACCAAGATTATAGACTCGGCAGAATCTGAGGTGGAAGAATCTTGCACAAACGATTCTGAGACAGAAGATGAATATCTAACCAACGGTTTCAGAGGATTCCCAAGAGTACAAACTGAGACAGAAGACGAAGATCTAGCAAACGGTTTCAGAGGATTCCCAAGAGTACAACAAACTCCAAACGGTAATCTATCACCAGAAACCGTACCCGACGTTCAAATCAAGAGAGGCCCTGGACGTCCACGTAAGGTGAGAACCGGGAAAACAGGACGCCCTTAGAAACCACTCAACGTTCAAGTCGCTATTCAACCGTACAACAAATGCGATCCAAACCTCAAACCAGACGACAAGTTTCGTGAGAACGCGGAACAGCACGATGCTGAAGCATCTTTGTTAGTTTCGGAGATCCCCTTCGATCGTGCTGTGAACGGACCGAACAGCTGCGAATGGAAGGATGCAATTTATTCAGAGATCAAAAGCCTTATTTCGAATGACACATGGGATCTAGTTCCCAGACCAAATGATAAAGTAATTAATTGTCGAACAGTCCTTCGAAATAAATGCAATGCCGACGGATCCTTGGAGCGACGAAAAGCACGAGTCGTTGCTCAGGGTTTCTCTCAACGCCCCGGCGTAGACTACAAAGAAACTTTCGCTCCAGTTGCGAAATTAAATTCTTTAAGAATCTTGACCGCACTTTCTGCCGAGACTTCGATGGATATTACACAATTCGATATCACCACCGCTTACCTAAACGGGATCATGGATACAACGGTTTATATGGAGAAGCCAAAATTAATCGAAGAAATGCTTGACAGAATGATTGTCGAGGAAGGTTGCAACGAGCCGGGACGAAAAGCCCGTGACAAGCTATGTCTTATTCGTAGCGGTGATTATGTCTGTAAATTGAAGAAGGCCCTTTACGGCCTAAAACAATCGGGCAGACAGTGGCATGCAAAACTTGATAACACACTAAGAAACATGGGATTTCTTTCTGCAAATGCAGACCCATGCGATTATCACGACAAAGAGAAAGACATCATCATTCTCGTTTACGTAGACGACCTACTGGTTGCCTACAAAGATCCTCAACGGCTCAAGTCATTCAAGCGGAAACTATGTAGGGAATTTTCAGTTCGAGACCTGGGAGAAGCAAAATTCTGCTTAGGAATAGAGATTACCCAATCAGAAGGTGAAAACGGAAAAGAAATTCGTTTATCCCAAACTGGATATATTCGAGACATCCTCGAGAGGTTTAACATGTCGGACTGTAAACCCGTCAGTACACCTCTAACTCCGGGAAACAAATTCATCGACGACGCGATCCAGAATGACAGAGATGAAGAGGTCCAGTACCCTTATCGTGACCTGATAGGCGCTTTAATGTACCTCGCTATTGGGACCCGTCCTGATATAGTACATTCAGTGAGTTACCTCAGCCAGTTTAACAACAAATTCAACAAATCCCTCTGGACAGCTGCTAAAAGGGTGCTCAGGTATCATAAGGGCACATCAAACTACGCGTTGATCTTCAAGAAAACAAGAGAATCGTTAAAAGGTTTCGTTGACTCCGACTGGGGAGGATGCATAATTAAATAATTAAATTAATAATACTCTCCAGTATTCCACAGCAAATCCAAACACATTGACATCCGGTACCACTTTATTCGGACGTTATTGAACGAGCAACCCATAAATCTTCAATACCTTAACAGCGAGAAGATGCCTGCCAATGCCTTAACCAAGGCACTGCCAACTCCAAAGCTACAGTTTTGCGCCATGGGACTTCACTAAACATGACCACAGAAAAATTAGCTATTCAATTGAGGGGGGTGTTAGGTTTCATTTGCAATCTCCCGCTAATTTTAAAATGCACACAATCGTTTTTCATAACTTCCGGAACCGTTTAGTTCCAACACCAAATGTTACTATCTCATTCTGTTTTTACCCCCATCATAATTGTACTACGTTACGTCTTTTGTGTATGTGTTTAAGTTATTATTATATCATTTATTTATCGGAAAGTGTTGTATTTTATTGTGTGTTGCACCCTTAATCCCCAACAATAATGTATCAATAATAACAAACCGAATATTTAAGCAGTGGTTCTCAAACGGTAGAATTATATATTTTTTAAATGGCACCCTATATAATTTTTTAGCTCTTTAAATAGAATATTATTTTCTGATTTCAACGATATAAATATAGCATAGGGTTGTATAACAATTATTTCGAGAAAAATGGTATTAAAAACTAGATATAATGTAATAAAAAATGGGTTTACTACTAGCGTAACTAGGCAACAGATGTATGTATTGCATAGCCTATTGTAATATAACATTATTTTTTAATACCATTTTTCTGGAAATACTCGTAATTGTTATACAACCCTATACCATATTTATATCGTTGAAATAAGAAAAAAATTCACTATCTAATGGGCTAAAAAATTATATAGGATACCATTTAAAAAAATATAATTTTGTTCTGCCGTTTGAGAACCACTGGTCGAATTTTCGGTTTGTTATTATTAATAAATTAGCCCCTTATTCTTGATCATTTCTTGTATATAACATTTTTTTCTAAAGTCAATAGTTCGCCCAAAAAAGCGCTGGTTGTTTTAAAGAAAACACCATATATATATATATATATATATATATATATATATATATATATATATATATATATATATATATATATATATATATATATATAATACCCTCCGAATATCTAAAGCATGTTTCAATAAATAATATTTTGCATAATTATTTAATGTCTTTAGAAACAGGTAAAAATATTTTCTTTTAAGTTTTGTTTTCATTATTTATATTTTATAATTATGAAAAATAATGTGTATATATATAAGGCGTAATTCAAGCGACCTTTAAATGCTTAGAATCAGCTGATCAGTCACTTATTATTATTATTTTTATTTCGAAATATTTTATTTATAAAACACAGATCAAGAAATTTATTCATATTTCTATTTAACATGTAAAATTATTGTTTCAAAAACAGTTGATTACGATTAATGAGTAAGATTCCAATAGGTTTACGAGAGAAATTTAAAACGAGAATAAAGAAATGCAAAGAATAAAGTATGTAAGTATTAATGTTATCTTTTATTTATTTTTTAATTACATGTGTTTTATTGGCTGGGTGGAAATTGTAAAATAATGACTTTATAACAGTTAAAAATCAAACCCTTGTTCCATTTAAGCCATTCAGTATTGCAGAGAATAGGGAATAGTTTTGACCTCTCTGATTGGCTGAAAATGGAGACAAGAAACAAGTTTATCCAATAGACCATTTCAGAAATTCAAAGCGCATGCGCCCAGTGTTAGACTGCGACAAAAAATTAGTGCCGACTGCCGTATACCCGTCCTTGTTTCTATGACGTTCTGTCAATTTTACAGTTTTGTTGGTTTCGTTTTTCAAATAATTATGACGGCTACTAAACTTCTGGTCCACAAAATATTGCCATTTGAAATGTTTCGTCTGGTTTAGAAAATAAAAAGTTAAGTTAAGTATAGTAATACAATTTTTATAATTGATTGATGAATGGAAAATAAGTTTTTATTTGTAAAATAAGAATTGAAATCATATCTTATACTCAAATTCATATTAACATCTTCTGTGTAATTCTAAAATTTAAAACAGAATACCGGGGTCGCGTATAAATTTGAAATGCCGCCACTTAATCGTTTCAATAGCATCACTTCATTTACTTTATTATTTAATACCTTTGTACGTCCTATTGTTGAATATGCTTCTCAAGTTTGGAGCCCGTCGTATACCAGAAATATTAATAGAATAGAATCTGTTCAAAAAAAGTTTATTTCATTGCTTAAGTTTAAATTTGGTTTAAATGAAAGCAACTATGAACTTTCATTATGTAATTTAAACATGTCATCACTTGAGAAAAGAAGATCTAATGCTGACATGATTTTTCTATTTAAAATTGTAAATAATTTTGTTAACTGTGCCGACATTCTTGTCAACTTAAATTTCCATACTCCAACAGTAGTAGTGCGTAACAAGCAATTATTTTATACAATTAAATGTAATTCTAACAATCACAAAAATTCTCCTATACAAAGGTTTATGCAATGCTACAATGATAATTTTCAGCATTTAGATCTTTTTTGTCTGTCATTAGGTCAATTTAAACGTGCCTTAAATGTCTAATTACGTTCAATGTGTACTTTTTGTGTTTGTAAAATTTCAAATATCATTTTTCTTTTCTATTGTTTTATATCTGTTTTCAATTTAGTTTGTTTGTAATTTTACAATATTTAATTTGTATGTATTCCGAGGAAACCTATTATTGGATTTATTCTGTTGGTTTCCCAAATAATAAATAAATAAAATAAATAAATAAATATATTTAACGGCACTAACTTTTTAGTTCAAAAAGTAAATGTAGTGGTCGCTCAAATTTCTGAAATGGTATATTAATTTCGGCTACTTAAAACATGCGCTGATGGGAGCGCCATCTGTTGAATGGCTTAAATGGAACAGAGAATAGTTCGAAACATTGTTTTTGTCAAAGTGACAAGCGGGCATAAATCAGCTGATTCCTGATTCCAAGCATTTCAAGGTCGTTCGAGTTACGTGCTTGTTAGCGCGCTATAATATCTACACAGTTGATCATTGTGCCCAAAATCAGCTAGTGACTAACGTAGTTATTGAAACATTGGAAACACAATCAGACGAAACATTCAGGTCATTGTATTTTGTCAATAATCACATTAGTCACTGACAAGTTGGCATCAAATACCAGATATTAGTGACTGATTGCAATTTGTTAGTGGTGAAATTGGAACAGGAGAATGAGTTTGCATATTTGGGTAGCATGATATCGAGAAATGGACGAATTGATCGAGAAATTGAAAGGAGATTGAATGCAGGATAGAATGTAAGGTATTGGAAACGTTTGCTCGAAACGGAAAAGTATCTAGAGATGCTCAGTTAAGTGTGTTAAAGGAGTGCCTGCGCCTGCTTTGATGTATGAAAGCGAATGTTGGACATGGACGAGAAAACATAAAAGCAAAGTGACTGCCGTAGAAATCAGGTAAAGCAGAATGCTGTTAATAGAATGCAGGTGTGTCAGTTGAGATGGTTTGAACATGTCGACGAGTGAACGGCTTGTAATCATACATATGTTGGTGAAGTTGAGGGTGTTCGATTCCGTGGCCGTCCAGTGCGTAAGTGTATGGATGTGATTGGCAGTGTCTAAGGTAAAGTTTTTGAATGGAAAGAGAAAAATAAAATGTATGAATGCGATTATGAATGTGGCCGAGGCGAAAGAAGTGTGCTTGGATAGGAATATGTGACAAAGGATGATTTCTGAGTGAATGGTTTCTTTCGGGTTTTTGCTAATCATCCATGCGGGATAAGCGTGAATTTATATATAATGTGGGTTTCCACTATCATTTATAATCAAAATAGTGAAAAAAAAAACACTGTTACACTAAAATAGATTATAAAACATTTATAAAAACAGTAACTAAATGGTTAAATATTTTTCCATTTTTTTTTTAAATGCTTGAAAATATTACACTTTAGTTTAATACATACAACTTCTCATATGAAAAATTAAAAAATAGTGGAAACTCTCATTTGAAAATAATATAAAATAAAGTGAACAACAATTGAAAAAGAAATTGAAATCCACACCTTACTCAGGTCTCGGTTTAATTTGCTGAGATCTTTAACGTGATGTCCATCAACATAATGTGTAGCATCTCTAACAAGTTTGTATGAAATAATATTATTTGGATCCAAGGCTTCTATAATAGGGAACACAGTCATGCCTTGTTCTGCTGTGAAGATTACTATTTCATATACCCCATTTAAACTTTCTAAGAAGTGATTGATACCTAAATATTATTAAAATACATTACATAGATACTAAAAACAATAATACTGTCTCACAAACCTGGGCGTTTTTTGAAACGCCATCCAGTTTGATAAGTGTAATCAGGATGTACTAGAATATCTGTCATCTCCAAAATTAAAGTATAAGGAGGTTGATAATATGGTGGTTGTACTGGGTCCGGTAATAATTTTTCCCGAGATGGTTCTTTTATCATCTAAAATAAAACAATAAACTTATTTTAATATTTATAAAATAAATTGTTAAGATTTATTTTCAACTAGCTATACAGGTTGTTTTATAACAAACTTTAACAGTTTGTTGGGGAAGCTATTTCGATTGAGAAATATCATAAATAGGTTTTATTCGTTTTAGTTATCTAATAAAAGTAAAAGTTTTATAAATACCTAAGAGTTGATTTTCAATATTTTGTTAATCAAAATTCCTTTGAAAAACAAAACTCTATATCTTATGTTTCTTAAATTGGCATTGCTGTACCTTAATTACATATATTCTTATTTCACACGAATGGATTTAGTGCTACCTACTGAATACGCAAATATAGTTTTATTTATATTATTTTCTCCGAGTATGCCTGAATTATAAAACACTTAGAAATATATTTAGAAAAAAAAAATTGTAATTGACAATAAACGAATAGAAAAAAAACAGTATGTATATATCAGTAAATTGGAGTGGAGAAAAAATAAAGACAATATATTATTATACTACAAATACTTTAAAATAAAAGGTAGATATAAATGACAATAAAATTAAGGGTCATTCCATATTACCAACAGTAATTGACAATTTATAAATTTAGGGCTTTATCAACGACCTACTATCAAATCTGAGTAATCCATAATATGTCAGCAAGTGTTATGCCCATATTCATAAACACACGTAAAATATTTAACGGTTCATTATAATTTTTATCCAGTAAAAACAGTCGACACTAACAGAAAAATCGAAATGTAACTTGTTAAGCTTGTTTCTATTTGTCAAAAATTTTAACGAGCCGTTTGGAAATTTTACGAGTGTTTATGAATATGGGCATTATTCTCATAAACATAAACGGCTACGAGCCATAGACGACGTCTCTCTTGTTTTTCACATGTAACCTACCTACCACACCTACCCTACATATACAAATTGTCACTTGTTACTTATGTTCAATTATTATTAAGTTTTAAATATTACATCGATAATCAGTGCGTGATGGGATAGAAAACAGTTTTATATTATAGTCCGACGACAAACTTGCACCCAACAACGCACTGGCATTGTTTGAAAAAGAATGACAACACTCACAAACAACAGAAAATAACAATAAAAGAAATAACAACAAACAAGATAACAAAAAGAAACAAATAATAAAACACTACAATCAATAACAATAACACAATCAATCGCTATAGGCAACTCTTCCTAAGCGATATACCATCTTGTGGCAGATTTTGGAAGCTCTCAGATAGACATAAGTCTATGAGCCATTATGAGTGCTACGGTACAAATTCCATGTATTTATTTATTTCTGTGTTATAATCAAATTTTTATTGCTGTATTCCACAGTGTGTAATTCGTGAATAAAGAAAGATTCGAATTCATATTTCCATTCGTTTCCATTACAGACAAAGAATAAGTAATGTTAGGCGGAGAATTAGTTAATAAGCGGAAAATTTGGATAAATAATCTGAGAAAATCCAAGTCCCTACATGAAATTTTGCGGCCTTCATTTCACCGAAGATTCATTTTTTAAATTTACTAATGAAAGAAACTTTAAAACTGCAACATCCACTTGTAAATTGCCACAGTCTTCTTTTTCATCTAAAGACAGGGAAGAAAGGGCTGGGAAACAAGCTAAATAAGCACATCTAAATGAATAATTTATTGATGCATGATCTAGAACCAATACTTTTGGATACAAATGAAGCAACCGAAAACGAAATGATTGCAGCTAAATGCATTATTAGCTTTAATAAACGAGCAACCAAATGTGCAAAACAAGAAACCTATTCGCTACTTTGCAGTTCAAGTTAACATACCGAATTTCTTCACATTGAGTGATTTAAGTACGGTATATAGTGTTCTTTGTAGTTTTACTATATATTTAAAGTTTCCTTCAATAGTATGAGGGGCAGACTGCAAAGTACTTGTTTGCAAACAGAGTGCATATATCGGTAAATCATTTGTATTTGTTGTGGTCTCTGTATTTACCACACCGCATAAAATAATATGCCCAGCTTTGAAAACTTCGACCGAAAATGAGTTTATTAAATTTCATAACCTACAAAAACTTCAAAATTATAGTACTGTTAGGTACAAAATACAAAAATTATATTAATAAAATGTAGAATAATGTCACAATAAACGTACTGTTTAAATATATAGAAATAAACACGGAATACAGGAAAGAAACATGAACTTTCAACAGCAATATTGTCTCAGTCAGTAGGTATGTTCCTCGAGTATGTCTATCTGGCAGCTTCCTTAAACCACCGTTTCGGCGCTGCGATCTTAATCGAGATCGCCTATATGCACAAGAACCGCCAAATAACAAAATGGCAACAAATTCCACGCTTGCGCAAACTCATTCTTAAAATTTACCGCTAGAAAAATATGACAGCTATTCAAACTGACGCATGCACACTGCGTCGAAAGTACAGTCTGAAGTTAGCATGGGACAGAGCTGAAGATCGAGTGAGAAAGGGACAAAACATATGATAGGTCACGTAATCTTCCGTGCCCTATAAAAAGTTTAATGAATTTGTTAGTATACTTCAAAACGAATGTTGGTAACACAATGTTTCCGTACGCGATCTTATAGCACAATACCATTTTCAGAGCACGTGTATGCTAAAACACTAGCGCCGCCATCGGTAGTTTTAGTCGCCAATATCATATTTAAAATAAAATAATTTGCTATTTGACATTAAATTTGATGTTTCAATATCAAATATAGAAGACATACGTTCATGTTTTCATTTTAAACTATCGCTAGTAGCGGACAACTACGACGAACCAAAGATGCTGCATACGTAATCGTATTGCGGGCGATTTAACTAACGATAAATTGAATATTGATTGTACAAAAAAATACGCTATATTTTATTACTTTTATTGCATTAATAGTAATATTGCATGTATAATATTGCAGTAATGTGGAAAAATCATTATATTTCAACATAACTAAACTCCCCCATTGTAATAATTTGTAAAAAGTGTAAACTTTAAAGCGAATAAATTCAACTCAATTTACTTATTTCCAAAGGAAACTGAGTTTTACAGGTAGGGTATTTGAGAAATTTTGGGAAAGTGTTTTACATACATACATAAAATCGCGCACTTAGTGGGTTAGCACAAACCCGAAACAATAATAATAATAATGATAATAATAATAATATCAACCACAAAAATAATCACTCTCTCTTTCAACAACGTTCTTACTAATCTGACATCATACAACAAATATTACTCTCTTAACATAGTGTTTTAAATTGCACATATATACCTAATTATATAAGGACAATTATTAGTATATATTGATTTATTATTAATATATTTAAAATCGGGTTTTACAATTTTTGTTTTAAATTTCCCGTTAAAACGCTCTTAACGTCACGGTCTAGTACAGTTCAGTAAATATTTTGTAAAAATCTGTATCTTTTTTCAAGAAATTAATTCAAAATCTTATAAATGCTGTGCAGAGAAAAGAAAATACTGATAAATACTAAAGAAAGGGCAACATGAGCGTTTTAGCCGGAATTTTAAAACAAAAATTGTAAAGCCCTATTTTAAATGTATGAACGATAAAAAAAATATAATAATCATTATTATTATTTTCCATATACAGGCTGTCATTTAAAAAGCGGGCCATAGGCGTTTAACATGGAAAATCTGTTTTTCCTTGCGCAAAAGTTCTCAATTAATTTTAGACAAAAATGTTTCAAATAAAAGTATTAGATAACGGTAGCCATGGAATAGAAACAAACTTACAAAGAAATGCGTATTGTTTGAACTGTCAGGTACCCTATTGCACATTATTTAAACAATTTTCTGCAAAAAAGTCCAAATAAACATATTAAAAACAAGGTTTCATTTGAAAGGAAAAACGTATTCTCACTGTTTTTATAAAACGCACCATTTTCGTGATAATTGGAGTCATAAATTTAATCTATTTGTATATGCATGGATAATAAGCAATTTACATTATATACAGGGTGATTCATCGGTCTGTCCTCTCTTTATAACTCTTTTATTTTAAGTCAGATAGAAAAACTCTTTAAATATAATTTATATGATATATTATTGTCTATCTACGTACATTATGCATTTGTATACAGGGTGCTCCGTTTAAGCGCAACAATATGTAACTTTATATTTCTTAATGGAACAGCCTATAATAATAATAATAATAATAATAATATTTATTTTTGCCAGTTGATCAATATACATGAAATATGGCACGTCAAAGAAATGTAATAAATGAAATACTTACAAGTTTGTAAACAACCAATAAGAAATACAATAAATATAATTACAAAATATTGCTCATACATCATTAAGAAATTTATACTTTTTATTTCCTGTGGAAGTTTATTATACATTTTATTCCAATTATTTTTGGATTGATGTAGCATAATTGTAATTTATGTTTTGGAACTATCAATTTAGTTTTATTTCTTGTATTATATGTATGTACATCTGCATGTTTCAATAGATGCTCTAAATTATCTCTTATGAATATTAATACGGAAAACATATAGAGGCAAGGCAGTGTTAGTATTTTTTGTTGCTTAAATGTGTCTCTGCAGGAGGCTAGATGCCCCAGTTTAAACAAATTTCTTATTGCTAATTTTTGTAGCTTAAAAACTCTCAAGGCAGCAGAAGAATATCCCCAAAAAATGATGCCATAACTTAAAACTGATTTAAATTTAGCGAAATAAAATGTTTTAGCCGGTATAATACCTGATATATCAACAATTCTTTTTATAATATAACACATGGGTGCTAATTTTTTGCATTTGTTGTCAATTTCATTAATCCATGATAAATTTTCGTTTAAAATTAGACCTAAAACTTTCACAACTTCAAGTTGAGGTAATATTTCATTATTGCATCTAATTAGCATGCTACTATTTCTTTCACGGGTAGAAAAATTTACTACAGCAGATTTTGAGACATTCAAAACGAGTTTCAAAGAAGAAAACCATTGTGATACCTCAGTTACCAGACGCGATAGTGTACCTGCTCGATCCTCATTTGTATCTGTAGAAGGAATTAAAATAGTAACATCGTCGGCATATGCTGCAAATTTATTTTCTTTTAAAACATTTTTTATATTATTTATGTATAAAATAAATAGAATGGGCCCAAGGATACTTCCTTGTGGTACCCCATTCTTTATAATTTTATACTCAGACTGCACATTATTGTAAGAAACAAGCTGCTTTCTCTTTTTGAGATAAGATGTTAGCCATTGCTCTGATTTACCACGAAAGCCATATAATGATAAAATATGAATTAATTGGTCATGCCTTACACAGTCAAAAGCTTTAGTTAAATCCAGGAATAGGCCAGTGATTGTGTTACCTGATTCTAGATTTTCATATATATTATTTATAATATCTACTAACGCAATAGTTGTATTACTATTTTTCTTAAAACCAAATTGTTCGTTAATTAAAATTTTATTTTTCTGAAGAAAAGATAAAATTCTAACTAAAAGAACTTTCTCATATATTTTATGGAAAGCCGAGACTATACTTATAGGCCTATAATTCATAACGTTACCTTTTTCGCCTTTCTTATAAAGAGCTATAACTTTTACATACTTAAGTGCATCTGGAAATATACCATCTTCCAGTGAACTGTTTAAACAATGCGTTAAAGGAGTAATATACACTTCTAGACATTGTTTCAAAAGTTTAACAGGGATTTCATCCAAACCTGCAGCAGATGAGCTATTTAACGACAAGATAATCGAATTTACTTCTTCCTCAGTTGTAGGAGTTAAGAAAATACTATTATAGTTACTTTCTATAGTAGGATAATTTATATTAGAATTATTAATCGCATTATCGGCAGTATCAGGGGCTATGTTTATAAAGTAATTATTAAATAAATTAGCTACATCAGATGGACAATTTGCAACCACACTATCACATCTAATCTCCTGAGAGTTATTATTTGCATAATTTTTCTTAGAAACATTTTCGTTAATAATATTCCATATACATTTTGTACTATTCATAGATTTTTCAATAAGCTGAGTATTATGATTTCTTTTTATCTGTAATATAGATTTTTTATAATTATTTTTGCATTTATTATAATACTGTAACGATACAAGCCCATTCTTATATAAATGAAAAAGATCTTTGATATGATTAGACTGTCTTATTACATCCTTTGTTATCCAAGTGTTTTTTCTTGATTTGTATTGAGTTTTTTTAAAACAGACATTAAAATAATATAAAAAAGTATTTAAAAATATATCAAATTTGAAATTAGCACCCATTGCCTTATAAATATCCTCCCAATTTTCAATATATATATACATATATATATATATATATATATATATATATATATATATATATATATATATATATATATATATATATATATATATTTATTTATTTTCATAGTAAATTAGATTCCCTTTAAAAAAGTATTTAGTAATAAGGGGTCTAAAATTATAAATTAAGAAGTTATTTACCTTTATTTGTTGAATGATATGTTTGTATTATGTTATTATTAACAAAGTAAGCTATGGATAATTTGATCAATTGTTTCGAATTTAAACAAACAAGTTGTCAAAATACTCTTAGTTTATCATTGTTGATGTTGATGTGAAAATGAATCCGCGAAGCATTTTTAAGCATTTCCCCTGATATGGTGCGTTCTGTAAAAACTAATTTTATAAGAACAATAGAAAAATGTATTGAAGTTGAAGGTCAAGTTTTTGAGCATTTATTATAATTTTGCATTTTTTAGTCTGTCACTAAATTTTCATAAGCTCTTTGTAATTAGTGTAATGTTTAAAATAAGTCTTAATAAAAAGTATCTAAATTTTGTATTAAATTATGATTTTTTCCACTATGAACTACTATTTTTTATGAACGTAAATAACTTCTTAATTTATAATTTTAGTTCCCTTATTACTTAATTTTTTTTAAAGGAAATCTAATTTACCATCAAAATAAATAAATATATATATAGTATGTTCCATTAAGAAATATAAAGTTACATATTGTTGCGCTTAAACGGAGCACCTGTATACTAATGCCTATGGTACATAGATAGACAATAATATATCATATAAATTATATTTGAAGAGTTTTTCTATCTGACTTAAAATAAAAGAGTTATAAAGAGAGGACAGACCGATGAATCACCCTGTATATATATATATATATATATATATATATATATATATATATATATATATATATATAAATTTGATTCAAATTTTAATATCTCTAATATTAGTACTAGAAACAAGGAAAAATTGCATAAACCTCTAACCAGGTACAAATGTGCTCGGAATTCGCCGGATATCATGGGCGTGGACATTTTCAACAAAATACCACCTACCATCAAATCATGTAAGAATATCACAAATTTCAAAAATTAAGTTTAAAAATTTTCTCATTGAAAAATGTTTTTATAGGTTGGACGAATATTTATCAATCTGACCTAATATAATATTTACTTGCATTTCTATGACAATTTTCATATGTATTACTGTACATCACGAAAAATAAAGTATTATTATTATTATACATACCGTGTGTCTGTATTAAAGGTGTACATAGGAGATTAATATGAGAAATCAGTTTTTCGTAATTTCCTGCTCGCCTAATTATTTTAAATAAAAATGCTTCAAATAAAAGTTTTAGGACATGAAATTCTGCATCTACATCAATAAACAGAATTACCTTTCCATCTTTTATAACGATAGAAATTAAATATGAAAATGTCGAAAATTACGTTGAAAATATCGACAGCCGTGAAATAAAAATAAATAAATGCTTGACGATTTATCTGTCACAACGTAACTTAACTTATTTGACGTTTCTGACTATTTGTCTCTAGTTTTATTGTTTGAGATTATTAAAAAATGAATATTTATACTAATGAAAAGCGTGTTTTCACAAATGCTAAATTTGTGACAAACTTTGAAAAGACTGCAATGTGTCTTCAAAAAATACACGTGAACCGCATAATCAGAATGTAGGACGAGCAGAATATGTATTACTGGAAGAAAGAGTGTTAGGAATGAGAAGTGCAGACCTCTTCTGTAATACTAGATGTATTGGAAATGGGTTGGGAGTACATCACAGCATCATAAATACATGCAATGTTGACTTTTTAATAAATTTATATTATTTAAACAAAACTGTATTTTTTAACTTTATTTATTAATCTAATATTCCTATTATTGTCATAATTAACGATATTTGTTCAAATGAAATTGTCAGAAACGCCAAATAAGTTAACTTACGTTGTGACAGATTAATCGTCATTTATTTATTTTTTGTTCAATTCCATAGCTGTCGATATTTTTAACGTAATTTCCGACATTTTCATATTTAATTTCTGTCGTTACAAAGCATGTAAAGGTGAGCAGGATATTGCATAAAACTGATTTCCCATGTTAATCTCCTACGTACACCTCTAAGACAGACACACGGTATATTATATATATATATATATATATATATATATATATATATATATATATATATATATATATATATATATATATATATATATATATATATATATATATTATAGTCAAAGTTTTGATAGGGTATTCTCTCAATTTTTTTTCTTGAAGAACTCAGGTATATCTCTAACAGTAGCTGTAAAAAAGTTAAAAATTTGTACAGTACCAGCGGTGTGCAAACAGTGGTTCATGGGTTTTCGAGAAAGTGTTCAGTAGGTATTGAAAAAGGTAGGAAATAAAATATATTTATTTAAAATCATTGTAAGTAATCGATTACATATTTTTTCTTGTACTCTAAAAACATTTTGACATTGTCAAACTATATAAGTGGCGCGTGACAACATGTTTTTATACATAAATACATAAAATAACGCATTTTCCACTTCGTGGGTTAGCAAAAACCCGAAACAATAATAATAATAATAATAATCACAAAAATAATCACTCACTCTTTCTTCAACATTCTTACTAACCGGACATCATACAACAAATATTCCTCACTCGTAACATATTAAAGTAACCGATTTTCGGTAGCGAAATACCGCATCCGGGCCATAATAATAGTTACGAAACAATCATCCTTCGCCACACATTCCTGTCTAAGCACACTTCTTTCGCCTCGGCCACTAGGAAACTTTCTCTCTTTTAGCACCTTGTCAATCACATCCATCCACTTACATACTGGACGGCCACGCAATCGAACACTCTCAACTTCACTAAGATATGTACGCTTTACAAGCCGTTCACTCTTCATTCTCTCCACATGACCAAACCATCTCAACTGGCTCATTCCTACTCTCTTAACAACATTCTTCCTAACCATCCATTGTTTATACACCAAATTATCCCTCACGCGATTTCGTCTTATATATCCACATACACCACGTACATATCTCATTTTCACGGCAGTTACTCTCTTTTTATGCTTTCCCGTCCATGCTCAACATTCGCTTCCATACATCAAAGCTGGCACTAGCACTCCATTATATACACTTAACCGAGCTTCTCTAGATACGTATACGTTTCGAGCAAATGTATCCAGAGCACCCATTACCTTACACCCAGCACTCACTCTCCTTTCAATTTCTCGATCAATTCGAGCATCTCTTGACATCATGCTACCCAAATATACAAACTCATTCACTTGCTCCAGTTTCACTTCATCCACCAACACATTGCACACAGTCCCCAATTTACTCCTTTCAAATACGTCACGTTGGATTTATCAACATTCAACTCCAGATTCATACTTCTTCCAACTACATGTATTCTCTCTATCATTCTTCTGAATTGATCTTCATTTTGACCTAAAACAACTACATCATCCGCATACGCTAACGCAGGCACAATACTTTCACCAATATGTACACCAACCATTTCACTCAACGTTGTCCGTAACAAGTTAAACAACTACGGAGACATACTACAACCCTGTTTCACACCAACATTTATACGAAACCAATCACTCAAACTACCATCTATTCTCACTAGCTCACTAACCCTCATACAACGCTCGAATCGCTCCCAGCCAGTTTCCATTTACGCAGTACTCCCTGAGTACATCCCACAAAGTATCTCGAAGAACACTATCATACGCCTTTTTTAAATCAAGAAAGCCACAGAACACATTCTTGTTCTTGTCAAGTGACTTCTCAACAATCATACGAAGTGCAAACAATTGATCGACACATCCCCTCTCAGGCAAAAAAACCACCCTGAATATCACTAATTTTTGAAATTGGTAAGGATTCACCGTATGAATTAAAACCATACCAAAAAGTTTCCCGACTACACTCAACAAACTTATCGCGCGAAAATCCGTACATTCACTCGAACTGCCTTTGCCTTTGAATAATGGGCAAATAACAGCTTTTTTCGAATCATCAGGAGCCGCAACGTTTCAAACAAAATCTAAATAAATAATAATAAATTCAAATACTTTCTCTTCTCCATACTTCAACATCTCATTTGTAATCCCATCCAAACCCGCAGCCTTACCATTCCTTACACGCTCAATGCATCACTTTCATCTACATCATAATCATCTTCATTATCATTTTCACTACAATCGTCCCTCTCATTCTCACCTCCATACAAACCTTTAAAATACTCGCATCATCTATTCCTCATATCAGATTCATCCCACAATAACTGTCCATTCGCACTTCTCACAGCTTTTACAACTCGACCACTTACATCCCGCAGTCTCTTCACACTCAACCAAAACTGTCGCTTATTCGTACTAAAATCATTTGTCAATCTTTCACTCAACAAGTCATCAAATCGCTTTTTACTTTCTCTCATCACTTGCTTCACGCATTTATTCTTCCTTCTATACTCTAATCAATATTCTTCTCGCAAACGCCCAGGCGAATCCATAATATTTAAAAACTTCAAATATGCCCTCTTTTTCTCAGCAATCGCTTCTTTTGCACATTTGAGGAGGGAATCCTTAAATTTAATCCAAACTTCATTTATATTACAATCAAATTTAGACTCACATTCGGGCAAGGATTCATTCAACCTTTCAACATACTGCATTCTAACATCTTCATTCAGAAGAGCAAAGGATTTTTTATTGCCATTATTATTGTAAAAGAAAGTCTGAAAAATAATTCACAGCAAGATGGTAATGTTTTTGCTTATGTTAAGGGTGGTGCGTTCAAATCTACCAAACTTCCATATCTTTTTTTATTTTTTTTATATTTATTTAACCCTAGGAGTCCGGAAATAATTTGATAACTTTGTTTCCGAAAACGGGTCAATAGTGACCCATACATTCTAAATTATTTTTTTAACATATATTTTGCTTTTGTGGTTAATTTGAATAAAATAACAGCATGAACTATTTATTTTTCATTTATTGTTTTGTTTATAATGATAGAAATAAGAAAAAAGTAAATAAAAAATTATTTTTTATTTTCTAGGTAAATGTTCACAATATAACTGTAATACAAACATATTTTTACAAAACATAAAATATAATAATACTTGCTTTGTTGAAACTACATATGTTTTTTTAGTATGGTTCACCATCTTCATCTTTATTATAATATTTACATATAGTTTCAATAATTTCTTTACGATCTGAACGATTCCGAAAACGGGTCTGACGTGACCCAACAAGCTTTTTATGAAATATCAGGAGAAATAAAATTCATATTCATACAAATAATATCAAAAATAATAGAAGATAACATAATAGAAGAACTTGAGAAAAATCAGGAACGTAAAAAAATAATTGTAAGGAATACAGTAAATAATGTACATTTTGGGTCACGATTGACCCACTTTTAGTACTCCGAGGGTTAATATACTAATTAAAAAAAATTGGTTATATACACATCTTTCATCTTCATACAAACACAAGTGATTTTTATCTGGCGTGGCATCATAAAATCAAACAAGTTATTTTTTGTTTTAATTCCGTTGTTTCTCTATTTTCTGCATCCTTTTACATGAAAGTAGATTCCGTACGTCAAAAAGCGATAGCAGAAGGTTCGAAAGAAGTAAGAATTTGGAAGGGTAGAAATTTGACGCAGCTGTTAAGGTTATTGAAAACTCGAATATTTTAAAAACTAATAACTTTTTTATAAAATTTGATAGTCCCTATTATATAGTTTTAAGGTCTAGTCTTAATACAAATGACTCATTTTCTAATTTGTTCCTATAATGGATGACCCTATTGTGGTTAAACAAATTTTTCAGTCATATTTCCGATATTTGTTAATGATATTTATTAAAATAAACAGTAATATAGACTTTTTAATAATAATAAATTACATTTGTGTGGTTTATTTACTCAATTTAAATTTTATGATCAATAAAAACTAAATTATTTCTTAATTATTTAATACGTATTGAAATATACTGGTAATATGTTGTCCAATAGCAATAGTTTTATATATATATATATATATATATATATATATATATATATATATATATATATATATATATATATATATATATATATTTCTTAAATATTTCACTAATACAGTGTGTTCAAAAAAATTCATAACTCGGAGTACGCTATGAACAACGAAACGTATGTCAATTTAAAAATATTTAATTAAATGTCAATTTGTCATAAGATATTGTCAAAAATGTTATTTAATGAAACCAAAGCTTTTCTTCCTGTATCTTATTTTAGAAATGGAAATAAATTAGAAAACGGCGAACGTCAATATACTCTATCCTTCTTTATTGTCTTTTCTCCTTAAAATTACATTTCAAGATCAATTTTGACAACTTAACTTTTGAATTGAATAGTGATCAGACACACGTTTCTCTGTTCATAGCCTACTCCGAGTTAGGAATTTATTTGAACACACTGTAGAATGTAAAATTTACAGTATTTAGGTATTAATCGACGCAAAATTAAACAATCTTTCTAATCATACATCCCCATAAAGTGGGGCTGGCAAAAATCGAGGTTTTTTTAAAACCGACCCGTTGGCTTGCATTAGTACGTGTATCTGTCATTTTTTCGCACTAATGCAAAAACCGGCAGCTAACATATGATTCGTTGTAAAATCGTGTTTTTCGCACATGGCTTCTTCACGGCTTGTGTGAAAAACACCATAATTTTGCAAATAAACCCAAAATACCTAATTTGGGTTTTATTAATTTATTTTTTTTAAGTGAGTTTATTTGGAATGGGGAAAATAAGACCAGCTATTAAAAAAAAAACAGTTTCCTATGTTAGCCTATGTCACGGGTTTTCAAATTCAAATCTATAATATACGTACCCTTTTATAGTAATCTAGTTCTCTAAGTGTGCGGTAAAAATATTGCTTGTATACTGGATAATGTGAATATTCATCCATACATTCATTTCCATCTGGATCAGTTGGAGCTTTTCCTAATTCATATATTAAATAACTACCAAGGCAACTAAAGGAAACGCCGAATGCAATTAATGTATATTTCATTGTACGCCAAGCAGATTCACGTTGCTTTTCCAATTCTTCTTCCTCATTTTGATTTTGTTTTTGCTCCTGTTGTTCTTTATGTATAAAAGACGAAATAATATTTGGAGTTTGAGACGTGGAATTAACTAAAATTATATAACTTTCAAATATATTGTTATTTTTTATTTATAAAATGAAAATATTAATATTATATCTAAAATGTAACCTTACTTTTGACATTAGGCTTGCAGTAATAGCGACAAGAAACAATAACTGGATGCATTACATATTTACCAGTATGATGATTTAATGGTTGCAATACTTTGTTAAATAAACTGATAAATCTTACTGAATTTTTAAACATTTTTACTCATTTAGCCGGCATCAGTGAAGACAGACTATGATGTTTGAAGGTTAGATCATGGTAAAATATTTCAAGCCAGTGCTTCTCAATTGGGTTCAAAGAAATTTCAATTTAAGTTTAATTACACTGAAAACATATTTATTTCTACTAAGGAAATTAACTATTGCCAATGTTATATTAGGGAAAAATTGTTTATTGCTATTATTTGTAAATTACAGACCTGTCTACTGTCTAGTACACTGAATTTATTGAGAGCCACTGTTAAAAGTTACGCATTTCGCCATCTATTTTAAATTTATGAGCCTCATTATGTCTAAACTCAGTAGATGTCACTAGTAATATTAATTTTTCAAATCAGATAAAAATTGACCTAGACCTTCGATCATAAATACTGTATATAGGTAGACACGTACAAAAGGCACTTTGTTAGCAAGCCAATAATTGAGATACAGGAACGAATTGTATTCTTTGAATTTTTAGTACATATAATTTCAGCACAGTAAAATATTTTAAATATACAATATTTACATATAAAAATATGAAATAAAGTATTAATACTCAAAATGATAAACGATATAATAAATTAAAGAAGTGTACTTATTCTATGACACAGTATAAAAATACTATTGATATTTGATCATATCTGTGCAATGTTAATAAAATTATCAATTTTTATATGTTATTTCACATTTTTGTAACGTTATATTTGTAATATCACACTCGCATTTGTTTAGTCTCGTCCTCACTTTCTCTTCGTAGTCTTTTTTATTCCAAATTTTCATTTTAGGAGTTTTCCAGGTTTTCAACCCATATATCTGGCTACGCCCAGAGTCGGACGGTGGTTTCGAAACAACTGAGGCACACTTCAAATTATACGCCCTAATTTTTTCATATAAAGGTACCCAGAAAAAAAGGCGTCACAGGCATTTTTTTTTCATTGAAGGTCAAGTGCTGTATAATTGAAAGTTACATTTTTTCAAGGGATGTTAAGTTATATGTTTCCCCCCTTTCATGTACAAAAATAAATTGCCAGATCACAGAACATTTTAGAAAAGGGAATATTGGCGAAAAAACTGAACTATAGGTGGCAGGCCGGACGGTAGCAAGATGGCGGAGGAATAAGGAGAGTTCTCATTCCTTATTGCTGGCAATATGCATTTCAAAGTGCAAAGTATTTAATATGGAGAAAATTAACACAAAGTTAGGTAATATTTTTTAATACATTGCTTCTGCACGTCGTATAAAGGAGGGCGAAGCAGTTTTTAAGGCAGGACATGTATTGCTTTGTGGAATAAAAGATGATGGATCAGATGCACTACAGGGATTTTTTTTCAAAACAAGTCATTTGAATGGAGATCCTCATATGATTAAAATTTTATTAAATGAGGATGGAGTGGAAAGCAAAATTTTGTTGTAGAGCAGGATTGGGAGGCAAATGCAAACATATTGTTGCAGTTTTGTTGCTTATAAACAGGTTAGTAAAAATTAAAACTACGAGTATTTTTATTGTTTTATAACAAAAGTTATTATTATTATTATTATTATTATTATTATTTTAATTTCAAGATCATATTTTGTCACTTGGGATATAGTGTAAACTTACACTTTTCGACTTGTAATTACTGTATTGTGGTACTAAGTAGTATCTATGGCATTTACTGATCATTATTTAAACCTGAAAATGTAATATACACTATATATCTCACATTTTTTTGCAACAAATATAAATTGAACCTGTTTAAAATTACATACGTTTCAGTGTAGGGTATCAACGTTTCCTTATTCCTCTAGTTCACATATCTGCCGTCAGACATCACCCACTTTGAATTTTTTCGCCAATATTTAACGAATTGTTGACTTACCTGGAAATACTGTCTACACTACGAAAATTGAATATCACCTGTACTTGCGATCGATTTTAATACCTAATCAATGCTTACAAATTAAATTTTAATTATCCCTTGTGCCATTTAAGCCATTCGGTATTGTAGAGAATATGGCATTGTTTTCATTGGCTGAAACCAGTGCCGGATTTACGTAGAAGCTGGACAAGCTGAAACTTAGGGCCTCACATTAAGAGGGGCCTCGGCGCTTCGAACGTCTGTGATAAAGATTTTTTTTGTAGTTGTATGATAATGGTTCGGTACTCAAATCTAGACAAAGTACACTGCGCAGTACATATACACAAAAAAACTACCAATAACTCAACCTATTCCGATTCAATATTCAATAAATTATTTTCATATATAATTTGTACTATGGAGTATACTTTTTAAATTGTGAGCGCGCGAAGTTCAACTGCGCGAACTTCGTGGTTTAGATTTGAAAGTTATGGAACTGAACAAAACAGCAAATGAACCGGGCGATGTGTGGACATTGGGACAATGTGTGTGTTCCCTATGATCTTTATACATGTAATTCATGTAACAAAAATTGTGAAATTAATTTAAATAAATACATTATTAACAAGTATAATATTATAATACAAGACAAAATCAGAGATGTTTTCCCAGCGTTGAAACTATATTTCGATTATTTTTAAGTCTGATGATAACAAATTGCTCAGGAGAGAGATCATTTAGCAGGTTAAAAAGAATAAAAAATGAATACAGGACAACAATGCTTCAAAATAAACTCTCTTTCTTGAGCATTTTATGTATTGAGAGTGACAAGCTTCGAAGTTTATAATTTGAAGATGTTATATCTGATTTTGCTTTAATAAAGTCGCGAAAAAAAAATGTAAATAATCATGTTGTTTATTTCTATATAATGATTTATATTCTTGCTTTTTTGTTTATTATTAACTCTTTTTCTTAGCAAAAACTAAAAATGTATAGTGTATTATTTTATTTTCTCATTAATCGAAAAACTAAAGAATTGTTATTTTTGTTATACTGTATTTAATATAAATAAAAAAATGGATATATATATATATATATATATATATATGTTCAAAAAAATATTTATACAGTGAATTTATTTTAACATGGTCAATCATTTCCATGGTTACACACTACTGTCAAAAAATGACAGCAATGTAATATTTGTCCATTTTAAAATGCAACATACAAAATTTGTAGTTATATATCACCAATACTAATTTCTAATAAATTAGTTTATACACGAATAACAAAAAATCAAAACTTTTACGAAGTATATCTTAACAAACTTTGGCTTACATAAATTCATAATTTTAATGTAATAAATGTTCAAAAATACCCACATTCACACTAAGGCAATATCCTAGTTATATAAATATTACATTGCTGTCATTTTTTGACAGGAATGTGTAACCATGAAAGTGATAACCATATGTTGCATGTTAAAATAAATTCTTTGTATTTACCTACTTTAATTTTTAAATACTTACGAATTTCAGTTCATATACCTATTAAAATTAACTTATTTTATACAAAGCAAAGGGCTTCAAAAATTCTATAGCTTAGGGCCTCAACGACTCTAAATCCGGCGTTGGCTGAAACTGGAGTCATGAGACTAGTTTATCCATTGTAATTTCGGCTATTTAAAATTGGCGCTGATGTGCGCGCCATCTACCTTCAGAGCAATAATAGAATTATTTGGATACAAAGTTTCTAGTTCAGTTTTAAACAAATAGTTGTATACCTCAAGGGGCGTCATTGATGATGGAATGTACCGAGTATCATCAATAACCCCAGTGCTGGATTAAACCATGTGGAGGCCCTTAGGCAATCGAAATTTCGGGGCCCCCCAGGTTCGGATTAGCTTTCTTTACGCCCTAGGCCAAAATTCATGACTGTAACCCTTCTCCCCCCCAATATATATCAAGTTATAATAATTCTTGATTTCATTAAATTGTTTTTCTATATCGGTGTCTTTATGAGTCTATAAACGCAGTGAAAACATGTTAAGAAGATCTATAAAGGTACTGTTTTTGGAGCTTTTCGTTTTCTAGAGGTGGTATGATTAACAGCTTTTAAAACTGATATATTATAAATGACATATCTACATCAAATTTCTGCCTGTCAACAAAGAATTGTGACCTGTGAAGTTCATTTTGTTTAGATAGAAGTGCTACCAACGTAACTGATTCTACAAGTCGTATTTATTAAAAATCTAATAGAATTATAAATAACCCCAATACAAAAAATAGTATAAAACATGTTTCATAAGGACTGTGATCGCATTCGTCCTTCGTAAAACTCACCGCGAAGCGGCTTGTTTTCCAAGGTTGGACTTTATTATTCTTATTACCCCATACCCCATATATACGCGATTCAAGTTGAGCGGACTCTATCTGGTGACCAAACATCGCACTAATTATGTGACGTCACAACGAGTATAGTTTCTTACACTCCGTAAGTAACGTTAGAATTTTAGACGAGATTTTAAAAATTCAGCAAGTATTTAAATTTATATTTATTGGTGATGATTGTGAACACTTCCTATGTTTAATTATACAATAAAATTCGAGAGTATTCCTAGTATGTTGAGACATTGTATATTTTTAGATAAGGTTAAGTATATAATGTTTGTAGTTGTTTGTTAAAATAATGACATAAATTTACTATAAATAAGTTAAAAACAACATGAATGCAATATTAGATTGTTTAAGGATTAATTATATATTTGTAAATATTGTAGAAATACAGAATTTTCACCAAAACCAACGAAATCAAGTGTATTGTTGTGTTCCGAATTGTCATTCCAAAAAATCGAGAAATCCCACTCTTTGTTTCACATATTTCCAAAACGTTAAATTTATAAATAAATATTGCATCGAAGAAATAATTCAGACACTATGATAGATTAAACTGTTAATTGGAAAACGAGTTACAAATTCCATGTTTGTTCCTTATATTTTTGTAATGAAGATTACTCATATATTGGTAGTTCTAAAACAATATAAACATATTCAATTATTTTATTATGTATTTATATTTAGGTTAATTTATACATATTTATATTTAGGTTTTATATTTATACTTAGGTTAGTTTCCCGCCATACACGAACAAGATGCTTTTTATTGCTAGTGAGCTAGAATTTATCAATTTTCCAGCAATTTCATGCTGATATTTATTTACGCCGCTGATTTGTGGGCATAATCCAAAGAGAAGTGTTTAATTTTTGTGTTTTTACCATATGCTAGCATATGTCCAGAATTCAATACTTCATCATCCTCACAAAAATTAATTCATTAAATATATGTATTAAAACGGCAATACACACACAAACTTTAATGCAGAAGTGAACGACAATTTGAAAACATACTCGTTCTGACGTCACGTCACGTGCATGTTAAAAGTTGCGGGAAAAGTTAATTTGAATCGCCTATATATATAAATATGGTAATAATTTTCAATATTTATAATATTTATTTCAAAATAATGTGGCTTATCATGTTGTTGCACAAACTAAAATAAAACAAAATACTTGATTTTTTGCAAAAACATGACAAGCCACTTATATTGTGTGGCTTATCATATGTTTTATTCAGTAACAATATATTTTTGTATAATAAAATTATTTTATTTAAAATTGTTGGGTGGTAAAATCGTACCTAAAAAACTAATACAAATTTTCAACAAATATAATACAAGCGTAAATATGTCATATTTATTATAATTAGATAAAGGTTTTAATTAAAAAAAAAAAACAAAAGACATACATATTTACATAAATATAGTGATCTATATTCTAATTACTGCATTAAATCACTGTCCATGTAAAGTATAGATACCGCTATCAATTTTTTTCCCATAAAGTTGTAGTAATTGGGTCTTGTAATATTGATTGGCACTTTTTATTATTTTGATCAAGGTTCCATTATTGTAAATAAACATTTGTTTGATGTAATCAAAAAAAAAAAATATTTAAAGATTTCTTTGTATTGAATTTAGTAAAACCTTTTTCAATCTTCGAAATAAACGACCGAGATTAATTATTCAATCCGCTTGAAAATGTCAAGTCAAGCCTATAAAATAACAGGCTTGGACTTATGAAGCGGCTTGACTTCTATCGAAATAAACAGTGAAGCTTCAAATAATGGAACTACGCGTGCGCACATCCGCAATATGTTGGAGTGTTAATAAATTCATATCATATGGTTATTTGTATTTTACCTGATTTTATAAAAATCGCGACATAAAACTTAATAAAAATGGTCCAAAAGCGAAATATTTGAAGGGATGAAGAAACAAATATATTTTTTAAAGAAAAGTCGAAAAGTCACATGACAATTTTTAGATTTTCAGGTTACATATCTAACATGAAATTAGATCATATGCCTCTCCCTGTCTGTCTGCATAATCTAGTATTTAACTATCTTTTACGAATTTAAAGAAGATTGAAAATAAGTCAATCCTAATTTCAATCCGCTGAGATAAACCAATAGGATTTTTCAAGTCATAATATACTTGAAACCGCTTGAATTGTAGAGATAAACGTAGTCAATATTATTTTAATCCAAAGTAGCGGGGCGCGGTCTCTCCTAAAAGGCGCGGGGCCTAGTCTGCCTATTGGGTAATCCGGAACTGAATAACCCTATCTTTTAAATCAACTACGCCTATATCGGTACCTATGTACTCCTACTCCATCGGTTATCAGAATTTGTAAATCGCTGCAAACATTTTTTTATATAGCCCGCATTTTTGGATTTATTTCATGCATGTAAAATATAGCAAAATAATTGGTTTCACCAATTATCAATTTAAAACGATTTTCCATGTCATCTAGTAGAAGTAGAACATTCACAAAATTTGTCTCAAATAGCTTTTCGGCGTCCAAAATTGGTTGGCCACGAAGTGGCGTAACAATGTAACCAAGGGCCTGTGTTCTCAAATCAATTCGGGCCCCTATGTAGATAATAATAGGGGTACTTTAGAAAATACTTTTTAAATAAAATTTAATTAAAAAATAATAAATATTACAAAAAATAAAACCAAACCAAAACAATCAGAGCATTTTGTACGTAAGTATATGTCAACAGCTTTTCCTAAAATTATTTTTCCTACAACCGTGCGTAAAGTGCAACTTTACGCACTCTTTACATTGTGTAAAGAGTAATTTTTAAGCACTAGTGCGTGAAAAGTAAATAAACATTGACAGGCAACATACACAATCGGTTAATTTACCTGACAATTAAATAATTAGGCAATAAATTATTATGAAATTTATAATTTTTTTAAGAAATACTAATGTACCTACACTATATAAATGAAACAAGTGTAATAATATTTATTAACAGATTGAGAATTAGTCCAATTCTTAAGAATATTATCAATTTTTTGACGTAATGAGATCTAACCTAACTTACTTTTTTATATTAATATTAAACATACAATTTGTACAATTCTAGAAGAGTAATCTGCTTGTCTCATGAGTTTCTTTCGAATGTTTAAGTTACATTTTGTACAGTATTATTTTATTTTATTTTTATTTTTTATTTTAGAGATTTGGCCACTCAACAGGATAAATCCCAATAACACAGTGGCACTTACAAAAAAATACAAAGAAAATTTACAAAAAAAAGCATAGGCAGTAATAATGTGGTAAATATATTAGATTGCAAACATTTACAGATTAAGTGCTAATAAAGAATTAGCAGATTTTATATATTCTATAAATGAGCGGTTATTTTCCTTTTAAAGTTTTTTAACGTTACTGTGAAAATATCTGGTAAAGAACTATCAATCATTGTTTTATTGAATAAAGAGGAAATTCTGTTAATCGGTGAATTAGCAGCAGAATTGGTACTGATATTTGGAACAGTGAACATATTATTAGATCTTGTAGAATAGGTAGGTACACGAAATTCGACTGTTGTCATTAGTGTATTAAATTTTTCGTTAAATTCACACAAAATTTCTGTTTTAAAGCTTGAAAGCACTTGAATTAGCTCGGATTGATTGTTAGGTTGAAGTGGAGGATCATTATTTTCATCGTCGAGTAATACAGACGTATCGGCGGCATTACGACAAGAAGAACAACGCCACAGATACTCGCCAGATTTGCATAGAGCGAACTGCTCGTGACTCATGTTTATGCAAAGTGGATGGAAAGTTTTTAAGCATTTCGCGCACTTTACGCCGGGGTTTTTTGAATTTACCCCGCGCGAGCATTTCTTACACTGCACTGCCATTCTTGATCTTGCTAAAATACGACCTTCCACAAACGAACCGTTGATACTTAACTCGTAAAGACGACTTAACACGTTTGGTTAGGAATTTTTAAAATAAGTTGCTTATTTTTCCTCCATTTAAACAAAACTCGATTTAGTAGCCGTAACCACTGCTGCTAACCACTGAATCCAGACTTCAAAACAAAATTTGGATTTGAATAAACACAATGATATAACTTTCACTTATTTTAAGGCACCAAAACCAAGCAAAAACACAACAATATGAGGAGCGACGCAAACACGACACACTCGATTCGGCTGCCTATACTATATGAGAAAGAGTACTAACTAACAATATTTAAATATGTGTGTACACTTAGTATTATTAAAACAGCACTAACATTTCGGTTGCAGAAAAAAATTTGCATGCAATATTTAATATTGCATGCAACACATGCGTGAAATAGTGTTTTTCGTCTCGTGCTATAATTTACACTTTCGGCTGCGCCTCAAGCGTAAAACATTGCACTCGACTAAAAAAGTACTACTTTATACACTTGTTGCATAAATAACTATTTTCTTGCCAAAAGTTGATACTAAGTTAGATACATCATTTGATCTGGCAATTTAGTTTTCTATTGAAATAGTGCCCCTTAATTTTTTTTAGTAATTCTAATTTTGAAAAGGATCTTTTCGCTGAAGCAACCGAAACAGGGATGGTGAGAAAGATGTAAGGTTAATTAAATATTTTTGGAACATGTGGCTGTATTAAAATAAAAATATTTTTCGACCTGTGCCGGGCCCCTTGAGGCACCGGACCCGTGTTCCACGGAACACCGGTGGTTATGCCACTGTGGCCACGAGCTGTATAACGACACTTGACAAAATGAATCCGAAAATGCGACCCTAAATTCTGTGAAGTGAGGCAATCCCCTGTCTGCCTCATGCCACCGTGCGGCCCTGGCTACGCTAGTGAACAGGGCTAAAAGCCAGGGTTTTTTTAAACCGACCCAGTGTATTTTTAGGCTTTATTAGGGATTTTTTATAAAGTTAATGTTATTATAAATTTTTATTAATAGTACAAACATTTTCAAGATGTATGTGAAGCCGTGAAAAATGACAAAAGATTCGGGCATC
The DNA here is from genome assembly GCA_963082715.1 of Harpalus rubripes. Lineage (NCBI taxonomy): Eukaryota > Metazoa > Arthropoda > Insecta > Coleoptera > Carabidae > Harpalus > Harpalus rubripes. The sequence continues at coordinate 37,133,415 of OY720458.1, forward strand.
TTAGCATATCAACTACCAATGACAATATGGAAAAAATTAAAGATAGTGGTTGGTAGCATGAACATTTGATTAAGGGTGATTAGCGAGCAGTTGACTAGCACTGCCGATTGTTTATGAATTATTTTGGGAAAAAATACTTCAAATAAAAGATACGTAGTTACAATTAATTTTTCTATAATTGTTATTTGAAGTATTTTTCTCAAAAATAGTCCATACACGATTGACAGAGATAAAACTGTGCTAGTCAATTTCTCGGTAATCACTCTCATACTACCAGCCAAGTGTTTACTAATCGCTTAATCACTTTAAGGGATGTTGCTGAGAAAGTATTTCATACGGCTCGGCTCATGCGAAAAGAATTGTGGGCTAACAAATTCTGGTTTATGCACTACGGACAACGCATCGACTCATAGTTCACTATCATCGTATTGCCGTAGCTATCGTATTCACTAGACAGAAGTCCATGTGACTTTTACTCTTCCCGAAGTTGAGTACATTGAAAGGGCAACATTTTGCAACCATAGGGTAGTAAAATCACTGAAGGAGCTGAAGGCTATACCATAAAATGCATTCCACGTGTTTTACAGATTGGAATCAACGTTGGCATAAGTGTATTATAGTTAATGAGGAATACTTTGAAAGGGACAATGGGGTTCTACACTCTTATTTTTTTTTATTATTTTAAATGAAAGTTTGTTTAATATTGACGCAATTTGTAGTAATATAAAATTTCTTATTTGTTTTTAGTTTAATGTCAATATGACGTCACGACAACACCTATAGTTACTAGATAAATTACAGTTGGCTCGTGCACCATTTTGGAGCCACTTGAATCATTCAATATCAGTGTTACAGTATTATTAATCATAGAAATTATACACAGCGACGAGTTGTTCTGCTCCAAATTGTGGAAATCATTTGAGAAATGGTTATAATTTTTACAGGTACTTACACAATACATATATTTTTCTTCAACCTCAAAAATCTTAACAAACCATATTTTTTGTTTTATTATTTTAAATAAATATAATATGGCAAATATGGAAGTTATATTTAATTATGAAAAATAGTTACTGCATCAATAACTTATAAAAATGTACTTTTATTTCATAATTTACTGCGTTTATTTTAGCACTAATATGGCGGACGAGTCAGCTATGTATTATTTAGTAGCTGTAACGACACCATAACGATACCTACAGCATAGCTATCTTTCTCTCGTAGCTGTGTACTTCTATAGTACGATGCGAGAGAAAGATAGCAATAGTGGACTGACAACAAATTTCAAATACAGTGGAACCTCGGTATACGACTGTTTAAAATACGTCCAACTTGGTATATGTCCTGCTTGGACGCGAAATTTTTTGTTTTTATACGATATTTGTTTGGAATACGACTCGAGTTTAATTGCGTGCGTACTACCTTTTACCTCTTTCGAGGCACTGCCTGTGAGCGTCAATACGCCTGTTGCTACTAATCAGTAAAAAACCCTCGCTATAACTAAATTTGTACGTGATATTGCGTTTTTCGCATTTCGTTTGGTATACGTCCAAGGATTTGGCACGGATTAATGACGTATACCGCAGGTTCCACTATAGGTCGCAAAGTAATTAGTAATTATTAAAAAAATGTCGTTACTTATAGAGTAATATCTACCTATTTTAATTATACAGTGTACATTTTATTATTTTTTGTTATGGTGGATAACTGGGGATGATTAAATTATTACTTTTCAAAAAAATAAGTCTCGTTATTTTTTATGAAACCTCGCACCTACATACAGAATGAGTCTGGGAAGATGCCCCCCACTCCGTTTTAACTTTTTTATTATTAACAGAAAAAATGGAACATCATATACAAGTTTTATTTTGAAACATACTATTTGATGGCAGATATAGATATTTGTTATAGTCAGGTTTACAAGATACGACTATCAACTTTTATTTTTTAAATAGCAACCTATAATTATTCTACTGTAATATAAGCCGCCATTTTTTTCTCTTTTCAACGATGTAAAAGTGTATATATCAAAAATATGAAATAAATCGAGAAAAATAAGATAATAGAGTCTTGCACTCTGATTTTTAATTATCTTAAATGAAATTTCTTTTAATTTTGAAGCAATTCGTAGTATTAAAAAGTCTTAATTGTTTTTAGTTTAACTGCATTTGATTTTTAATGTGAACATGACCTCACCTATTGCTATATCTTTCTCTCGCACAAGCTCTATAGTGGTCAGCGAGAGAAAGGTAGCACTAATATGACGTCACAGTGACATAGACAACAAACCTCAAATATCTCGCAAAGTAATTTTTAAAAATTGTTTTTTTCATCTTAATCGCTATTTATTGAGTAATACTTTCAGTATAAAGTGTACATTTTATTATTTTTTGTTATGGTGCAGGACCCCATTGAAAAATATCATCGGAAATTATTTTTAATATTCTAGCTGGTTATGTGAAAATTTAATTTAAAAGTTAATGTAATAATTAAAAAAAAAACACGTTAAATAAGTAACAATTAAATTTTATTTTGTTGTTTCCCATTGTTATAGTTTGTTTATTTTCACATAGCCACCTAGAATATTTTAATAAATGATATTTTTCAATTATCTTATTTTTCTCGAAATTTTTCGTATTTTTGATATACAAACTTTTACATCGTTGAAAAGAGAGATTACTATTTGAAAAATAAAAGTTAAGTCGTATCTTGTGAAGTGTAAACCTGAATTTATAAAAAATTACATATGTATTTGTTTGTGTCATAGAATTTTTTTTAAATACTGTTTTACAACTTTCAACAAATAAATACGAAAAAAATATCCGAATTATTTTTTTTTAAAATAATGCTTTTTAAACAAATTAATATTCAGAACATCACACTTTATCTATCTCAGTAACATGTAACATTACATATCGAGTGTCTACTTTGTTATGGACCATAGGAAATATAATGGTAAAATGTTTATATGACTGTAAATTCTGCGGTATTAATTTTACAACTAAAGTGTAAATACAAAAAAAATGTTCAGAGTTAAATACTGTGTCAAATGAGCCTAAATTTAGTTTAATTTTGAAATAATAGGTTCCTATCATGAGATAAAAGGAAAATAAAATATCCGTCTTTAAGCTTTTTACAGAGTGCCATGCAAGACAGAACATATAATTCAAATACATAGTCGTATTGTTTGACTTTGACAGATAAATATTTATGAATTGATATTTAATTGTTAATATTGTTCCATTGAGATTTTTCTGCGATGGTAAATGTACTCATGCTTACTGGTAAATAAATTAATGAATTCAATCAATAATTATTAAAACTGTATAAGAGATGTCATCTACAAAACTAAAGCAATACAATATTGAGAAGTGATGCTATAGAAGCGTGTAATTAAGGAATTACTACCAAGATAAATTGTACAAATGCGAGAGAAAAATCAGCTGACGCCGGGGTTCGAACCCGGGACCTCCAAATCTCTAGTCTGGAGCTCTACCAACTGAGCTACGCCAACCCTAACGTCAACTGAAACATTATCTCTCTTGTATAGTAAAGTCTAATGTGGCATCGTATCAAAGACTTCTCTTGGCGTAGCTCAGTTGGTAGAGCTCCAGACTAGAGATTTGGAGGTCCCGGGTTCGAACCCCGGCGTCAGCTGATTTTTCTCTCGCATTTGTACAATTTATCTTGGTAGTAATTCCTTAATTACACGCTTCTATAGCATCACTTCTCAATTTAACCTTTGGTATAATTCTCCTTAAATTATCTAAGTCGCTCGTGGACGAAAATCATTGTCAATAGCTCTTAAAGAGAAGTCTTTGATACGATGCCACATTAGACTTTACTATACAAGAGAGATAATGTTTCAGTTGACGTTAGGGTTGGCGTAGCTCAGTTGGTAGAGCTCCAGACTAGAGATTTGGAGGTCCCGGGTTCGAACCCCGGCGTCAGCTGATTTTTCTCTCGCATTTGTACAATACAATATTGTTTAAAATTTTTGGTATTGCACATGGCACTCTGTACATATCTAAAAATTATTACTTTTATTTTGCCTATTTCGCAAACGAAGCGCATGTAAACAATAATTTTGAACTTGTTAGATGCAGTTTTTAATTCTGAACATTTTTTGTATTTACACTTTTGTTCTAAAATTATTAGGGCAGAATTTATAACAATATGAAAACTTTACCATTGTATTTCCTAAGGTCCACAAAAAAGTAGACATCCGGTAGGTATGTTGGTTCAGGTAATATAGTCATTACTCACTATACATTCCATATGTTATTTGTAATAAACAACTATTCTGAAAATGTAATTATGAGGTAATAAAAATATACCTATGTACAGTGTGATTGATTTTGGTAGCAACAATCTGGCAGAAAAGTTTACATGAAACTACTAAAAATGCACAGATACTTACAATTTGTATAATATGTAGGATGGTCTGGCCAGAATGTAAAGTACCTTTAATTGAAGAAAGTATACAAATGTTATTTAGAATTTGAATTTAAGATGGAATTTAAATATTTGCACAGATTGATAATTGTTTATTTTAGATTAAATTTGAATAATTAGTTATAAGAAAATAATTTCAAAATAGTAAAAAATGTTACATGGAAATGTAAAGAAGTAGAATTATAGTTTAGATTCAAATTTTTACACAGACAGGTAATTATTTTTATATGGTGATAAATAGACCTAACAAAAAATAGACTATCTGTGTAACATTATAAATTTGAACTTAGATTTTAATTCTTTATAATTGTTATAAGTAGTGGCGTAGAAAGAAGCCCATGTGCAAATTAAAAGCAAAACAAAAAAGTCAACGAGTACCTATTCAACTTCTAGTAGACCATAAATATTCTCGTTCCTATATCTTAAAAAAAATGTTTGTATCTCATGAGCCACCTTGACTTCTTCCTTACAGCAGACAAGTAGTATGTAGTATGTCGCTCTTTTAAAGGTAGGATTTGCTAGACGCGTCATGAAATTCTTAGTTGCGCGGCATAGCTGTTCTCTTAGAAGCGACAACCAGCCGCATCAGTATGGTGCAATTTTTTTTACGAAACAATTTAATATTACTAGTATTATTAATGGAAGAAGAAGGAGAAGAAGAAGAAGAAGAAGGAGAAGAAGAAATTTTCAGATTACTTTTCATCAGGCCCGTGGAGAGCTGTTACGGGCCCTGGGGCAAAATCAAACTACCGGGCCCTAGCCCCCTACCCCCCCCCCCCCAATAAAAGAATTACTATACTTTTCATGTAAAATATTTTCAATATTCTATTCATCAAGGTAACATAAAATAAAAATATTCATTGTCTAGAGGATTATCAAAAATTAAATAAAAATTATGACCAGAAAGAATTACACCTATACTTAAATAAATTGAGTACTAACTAATTTAAAGATAAATGAATATTGCGATGATAATAAAAATAATAATATAAAAACACCACCAGCAACATAAATTATAGCCGCCTTCACGGCCGAAATTCGGCGAAATTTGTAGCACTGAAATTTGAAGAAATTAATTTGACCGTTCACAGCTCGAAATTTGAGCCGTAATGCCAACTAGCAAAGTAATAAACGTTTCTGAAAATTAATCATTTGTTTGTCATTGCATTCATTAACTCGTTAAAAATTATTAAAAACCATGTTAATAAAATAGCAATCCTTCCCTTGCAATTTATACTCGTTATTAGATTGTCTTATATAATTAAAATTGTAAAAGTTATTTTATTTTTTGGTTATAATTATACATAAGCATAGATAGTTCTATTTTAAATACATGTAATAAATACATTATTTAGTCCTTTGTACTACTTCTTTTAGATAATAATACAACAAACATCACATTAAAAACATTGAAATAACCACAACAACTTTGGTTAGAAAAGTGTTCTACGCTAAAAACATAAAATATAGATGTTGATAGATTTTCCATCAATAATATATCTAAAAAATAAATACTATCTTCCTGAATCTAAATGTATATTATTTATTTCCTAATAAGTACCTACTCAACATTTCACTATTTCACCAAAACAAAAGTAACAAAAGTTGTTGTCTTTAAAAGAATAGCTCGTAAATTATAATAAATTATTTATCTTAATTTTCATTATCAAGTTCCATCTTCTGTTTTGTACTTTATTGAAAAAGGCAAATTTCAACATATAATAAAGAAAATAAATCAAAAACATAGTAAACAATGAAATCCATTCAAATCACCCAAACCTCAACCAAAGGAGTTCATTCAAATTAAACATATTTTACACAATTAGCAGAACGCACCCTAAATTAGCCACAAAAGTTTGGAGCCTGCAAACTTTTCTACAAATTATAATTCGTGTACACCAAATTTCAGGGCTGTGAACGCAAGTACACGTTGCCATAAGACAAACCACGAATTTCGACGAATTTCACCAAATTTCGGGCTGTGAATGCGGCTTAAGTGCACATGTAAAAAATATAAAAGGTACATAATAAAACAGGTACTTATATGTTTTGCGGATATGCGTGCGCATGCAAGATGCAAGTTGCCTTTAATTTCAACGCTAACGTCACAGTATAGCTTCAGCTTCACGGATATGGCAGTTGAGCTCTACCGGCTTAGTTTGAAACTATTTACAGAAACTTTTGGTATTTATTCTAAAAAATGTTTTATTTACATATCTTCTACAGCACTTGTAATTTTAAAGAAATACACAATAATAATCTTCTCTCGTAAACTCTGCTGTCACTCGTTTTTTTTACCTAATATTATTATTTTATATTTTTATTTATTTATAATAAAAGTTTTTAATAGAAAAAAATTATATAAAAGTGGTAGCGCCGGGCCCTATCGGGCCCGGGCCCTGGGGTTCCAGCCCCGTCTGCCCCCCCCTCTCGTCAGGCCTGCTTTTCATCCACTATAAATTTTGTAATTAGTACTACATATACATTTTTAATTATTTTTTTACCTGTCTTCCCCACATTCTTCGCTATATCCTCCCATACTTTGTCTTTATGCACATTATCTTTATATTTTTCATGTTTCAAATTATATAAAACATATTTTCTTACTTCTTAAATCAAAGCCTCGCCCTCCACTTTATTTTTATTCAGCAAACGGTGCGGCCGTTGCCACGTCTAGGAAACTTGGTGTATATTATTTACACATACGCAGTAGAGTCGCGCGGCTTGTCGCGTCTATAGTCAATGGCTGCCAACTGATCTGTTGGTACCATTTCCATTTTTTGCGTTTTTCTGCATTTATGTGTTTGCATTTTATTTCTCTTGTTGCCATTTGGTGTATTTAATCTATTTTTCAATACAAACAATAGTAGTATTCGTTCTTTCTGTTTTTATTGTTTTATCTCATTGAAGAAAGTGTGCACCGTCGTATAAAGAAAAATCCGAAGGGAAAACTTTAAAAAGTGGACAAAAGGAAATGGCCTACAACAGTTATTTGGCCCATAAAAGTAAGGGTGCAACAAAAACTAAAGCTGTGGCACTCATTGCAGCAGCTGTTGGAATCTCTGAAAGATCTATGTATAAAATGGTTGCGGAAATGGATAAAACAGGACAAGTTTCATCACCAAAGAAGAAAAGAATACGCGAATATTTGTTTTCAAAATTATCGGAAGATTATTATGGAGATTGTGCCACAAGGATGATTTTCATGTAACAAATTGTTAAAAACTCTTGACAAACAATTTACTGTGTTGTTTTAAGCTTTGCTTTTTTACACGATAATTGTAAATTATTTAAAATAACTGATTTACAAACTTTTGTTAATTTCTTGAAATTTTAAATAAATCCATTTTAATTGTATAATTCTTTTATTATTATCATCTTTGTAAAACTATTACTTTTTAAATGCAGTTTTATGTAATAAAGTTAAATATATGTGTTTTCATTATGTTTTTTAAGTAATTATAACTTATTCAACTTCTCATTTTAAATTACTAATTTAAAAAGTAAATTTGACATTTTTCTTCATTTTCCTGTAATATTTTAAAAATTACCATTATTAAATTTTATATTCGAATGTAATTACATAACTGTTATTATTTCAAGTAACTATATTTGAATTTAGCGCCAAATTTTATAACTAGATTGACCATTTGTCAAAAAAAATGAACTATAGGAAATTCTATCTTTTGGGTCATTATGTCACAAGCACTTTTCAACAAATTTTCAAATATTATCTGTCCCATATAATTTTATGGGGTGCTTTATACAAACAATTTCAAGGTATAACATTCTGAATTTATGATACTAAAATTTTTGAATTTATATCCTTGGTAACTGAGTAAAATTAATTTAAATTAAAAATTTTTGGCACACTCGGTTCAAAAAAATCGTGGAAGCCGCATTGCAAAAACAATATTCGCACTAGCATGTTAGCGCCTAAAGGAACGAGATACTAATATATTATCACAAGGGCTGGAAAAAATATAACTTTTTTTGATAGTAATTAAATATCGATAAACTACCTATTGTTAGGTTACGACAGGATAATTAATAAAATATCAAATATTATATTTTTACCAGCCCTAATCATCACACGATTTTTATTCACAAAGCCAAGATATATTTTAAGTTAATTTGTTTAGAAACAGTTAAGCTCAAAAATATACAGAAATATTAGATATGAATTTATATGAGATCATTTAAAATTAGAATACTGAATTTAAGTAGGTATAATAAGTGAGAGTAAATTTAAAATAAATACTAACTACCAGAGCTGGGTTCCAATCGGTTTTGCTTTGGATTCGCTGAAATGGTCAAAAAAGATTGGGTAGTAGAATATTTTATTTTAATTAAACCAAACAAAAACAATCTTAAGTAACAAAACACATTTTGACAGCTTACACTTTCCCATTATCTTGCAGTATTCAGCAAATTGGATGATTTACTTAAAAATTTTTTTGTGAAGGTGGAACATGAGTTATTAAGAGCCTGAATTAAACTTAAATTTCAAATTTTTTTTAAATAAAATAAAAATTAATCTTACATAAAATCATAAAAAATGAAATGTAACATGGAAACTAAATTATTTTACTAAACGATAATATAACTTCATATATGAGGAAGATTTCCAAACAAAATGTTTGACAGTTTTTAAATCCATCGAAAATTTGGTTATTGCATAACAATTCAACTTCTGCTTTGGACGGCGTCCGCGATGGTGAAGTGTTTTCCCCGCCTGCACCTCCTGGCGAAATGACACTGTCGCCGACTACATAGGGGCATCGGGGCTCATGCCCCCAAGGAGACTTTTCCCTTAGCGCAGCAATTTTTTTTTCATCAGTAAAACTTTTATTTAATGTATGAGTAAAATAAAAAATATATAATTTAATGTAATATTTACTACGTTTACATGCAGTTTTGAAAATGGTTTCAGTTTTCAGTCAAAATTATGCAAAACCGTTTACATGCAGTTTTCAAAACAAGTTTAAAAATTAAATTAAATTAAAAATCTTCACTCCAAATACTTCGTTTTGCTATTATTCCAATTATTTTTTATACTTCGTACCACTACGCACTAAAACTACACAACTGTCAGCATATTTGAAGGTTAGTAACACAAAGCGACAGAAACGTTACGCTCTGTACGCATGCGCAGTATCGAAACTGAATTTTAAGTGTTTACATGAGTAGTTTTGAAACTAGTTTTCAAGTTCAACCCATGAATTTTAGTTTTGGTTTTAGATAATTCAAAACCGTTTTGATACTGTATGGCGTTTTCAAAACTAAAAACGTTTTAAAAACGGTTTCAAAACTGCATGTAAACTAAGTAATTAATTACAGGGTGTAAATCAAAAAGCGGGACAAACACCTTAAATGGAACAGAGTATAAACTGCTTTAGTTTTACTGGCAGTTAAAACTTACATAATTGTTTATTTTCCATTCCTACCTAGAGTAAAAGCTCATAAAAACAGTAACTTTATAATTAATTTATTCGCTTACATGACGAGCTAGAATAATCGTTTTACATAATTTAGATGCAAAATTTATATCACTATAACTTTAATTTAAAGTATTTTTGCATAAAATAATTTGGTAACATTTGCGCAAAGGAAAACTAATTTACTATGTTAAACGGCATGTCCCGCTTTTTGATTTACTCTATGTAATTAAAATAATTTTCATTGAAAATTAAGTTTTTTTTCCTTCATGTCTTTCTAGTATTTTATAAATTTTATGTTTTGATTTACGTCATTATTAAAAACTTGTGTCCCCAAAGAAATTTTGAAAAGTCGGTGCCCGTGCACTCTCGAAACCTAAGATTTGCTCTACTACATGTTCAGATATTTTTCGACACTGGATGAAATCGTTGGCTGCGAGTTTGTCCGGCTTCTTTCTTGTATCTTGCTTCTTTATGCTTGAGTGCGGTAGGAGATAGAATTGCTCTTTTATGGCTGAGAGTGGACAAATTTCCTCTATATTGGATGTCACCCATTTAGGGACAATTTTGTTCAACGACGCGGTTTCGTTTTCACCTCCCGCATCGCCTACGAGAACTCGGTACAACATTCTGCCGCCCACCTTATTGAAAATGAGGGCAGTATGAGCAGGAACACTGAAATACCGCCTTCTATATTGGGGAAAAGATTCATCTTCTATCCAGTGTTCCAGCAAAGCTTGGAGAAGTAATTTACCGTAATTGACTTGATTTGACTCATTACAGACTGGAAGTCCTACGGTTTTCGGAAAATTCATCGCGGGTAAATTGATCGCGGTAAATTTATCGCGGAAAATTCATCGCGGGGAAAATTGATCGCCGGGAAATTAATCGCGAGGTAAATTGATCGCTGGTAAATTAATCGCGAAGAAAATTTATCGCGAGGAAAATTGATCGCCGGAATATTGATCGCGAGTAAAATTGATTGCCGGTAAATTAATCTTGAGGAAAATTGATCACGCGGGAAAAATTGATCACCGGTAAATTGATTGCAGGGCAAATTGTTCGCCAGAAAATTGGTCGCTCAAATACCATAAGTTCATCGTCAAGAAAATTATAAAATTAATGTATCCATAATAAATTCATCATATTCAATGAATACCGAGGGGTTAAAAGGACGGCGGTGGTGACTTTTGTATTGTAGTTGTAATATAAATAATTCCCTGAATTTGACTAAGATATGAATGGGAATTCTTAGACTTTGTTCGCAAACAAAGTAAAATTATATTATTTTCTCCACCTGTAGAATTTTGTAAAGATGTGGCTGGGACGGAGAATATAATAAAATGCCGATTATCAGTTGTAATAGTTTTCGTTAAAACTTGTTACCTAGTTAGTAGTTACACAATACCTAACCCCAAATCACTAACCGTCTTCTTTATTGTTATTATCATCTCCTTCTAATATTTTTTTGTATCGGTATAAATAAAATAAGTCTAAAACAGATCTAGTTCAAAAGTGAAATATTTTAATGTTTTTTTTAAAACTAAATTATTTGTAAGTAAAGTAATAATATAATAATAATATAATAATAATAATATATATTTAATTTGCTTGGAGAATACATTTCTCATACAAATGGATTGACAACAATTTACATTATTATATTATAACACAATAATTGATAACACATATTTACACAATAAATTATACATTTAATGCAAAAGCTCTGATGTTCAAGGCATGTAGGCAGTAGTTGTATAAATCCCTCATCTTTTCTTCATAGGGATCAGCTAGGAGTTCCTTGATAGCTTTGGCATTATTGCTGAAACAAGTGTATTTACGGAGGTAGGAATTACGTAGGGGGGAGTAAATGGGGCATCTGAATAGGAAATGGTTTAAGTCATTTGGTTCGTACAGGTTGCAGATGGACCATAATTCGTCTTGGTTAAATGTGTGGAAGTAGTCGTTATGTGAGAAGGAGTGCTTTGCAATGTTTGAAGTGCGAAGTTGGCTATATAGTTTCAAGATTCTGAAAGGAATTTTTAGGGATGGGTAATGACAGCTTATGTTGAAGAAGGTAAAGTTGGGATTGTAGGTAGATAATATTATGCGATTTGTGTCCTCTATATATAAAATTTCTTTGAAGGCAGTTAATATGTTATTTATCTCTAATTTCAGTGATTCGGCATTTTGTTCTTCCCAAATTCTTGAGAAGTTTAGTGAACTGAGCTTCGTTTGTAGATTTCTAATCCAGTTATATTTTACCTGCTTATCTTCTGTGATAATAGAGATTGTTTTATTATTTAAAAGAAGCAGCATTTCGTAACATGCTTTGGCATATCTTTCTTTAGGCATTAATAACAGCTTGTGCCACCAATAGAGTACTGTTTTGAAAATTTTTAATTCGATATGTTGCTGTCCCTTTTCTCTACGCACAATATAGTTGGGCGTCGTCTTCTGCCAACTAAAAATATTTTTAAAATATTGCGTCAATCCCTTCTCCATAGTTTTATATTGTGATGGGCCCCAGACCTCCGATCCATAGAGTAATGCCGGTATAATAACGGAGGAGTATAATTTTAAATTAGCTTCCCAACTATAGGTGCCTGCTTTCATAAAATTTTCTTTATAGCGCCACCATTTTTATTAGCCAAACTCAATTTTTCCTTTGTATGTGCAGATAAGGAACCTGTGCTACTAAATGTTACTCCTAAGTAAGTGTATTTGTTCGTAAAGTTGATTTCTTCTCCTTGACAAGTATGTTTCATATTACGAGCAGGAGGCCTTCCTTTATGAAAATGTAAAATGTTTGTTTTATTGGCATTAATTTGAAGGCCAAGTGAGTTACAATAATCATTTAGTGCGTTTAGTTTTCTTTGTACATCGGGTTGTGAGTGTGCAAATATCACAATATCGTCTGCGTATTGTAAAGTTAATATATCTGTAGTTTGGTTTACGAAATATTCTTCAAGGTTCCTATTTCTGAAAAATTTCTCCAAGTAGTGGATATAAAGTGAAAAAAGTAATGGGCTGGAACATTCACCCTGCAGGACACCCCTTGTAATTTGAATCCTTTCTGTAAGCTCGTTATTTATATTAACTTGCAATGTTGCTCCGTTGTATATATTTCTGAGAGTTCTAGTTAACTTACCACTAATTCCTATTTGGTAGATCTTATTCCAGAGTTTTGTGTGCGGTACAGAGTCAAATGCTTTTTTGAAATCGATAAATATTGCATATATGCCTTTTTATTAGTTAGGAGGTTCGATTGAAT